>CM039136.1:12283014-12699767 GCA_022036555.1 Microstegium vimineum | reverse complement strand
TTCAGTGTAATGGATTGATGCCATAACATTACACTCTAAATTAATTTCTCTTAAATAAACAGAAACAAGAGGTACCTTATATGGTGTCTCCATAATAAATCTTCCATCATGAGATACACATGGAACAGTACCCTGCTGGAAAAATGTCACCTGCGAAGACACAAATAAAATCAGCTGTCATTCTTATAGTAGTATTTAGGAAATTCATGTATTGAAGTCAAAGAATCTCTGATCACAACAAAGAATCATGTAACTTTCTTACTTGATTAGGCTCTAAACCAAAATATCTGTGGGTTTCAAAGAACTTTCGGGTCGCTTCATCAGTAAAGGGACTAGTCATTATATACCAGTGAATTGGCAGTGTGCTACCTGGGGCTGCAAGAAGTTAAGAACAGTTTTAGCGAAAGAATGTTTAATTAAATCAAACATAAATAAACTAGTAAAAAAGCGACTAAAACTAATTTACCGTTAGTGCATTGAGCAGCCAGCTTCTGAATACACAAAATCCGTTCAGCTTGTAGTTGGAAAAGTGACTTTCTAGATGGAAGCCCGATACCTAAGTAGCAATGGGAGTCGAAATGAACACTATGAATATTGATTAATAAAAAACTTATGAAGTTTTAGGTGTTCCTCAAAAAATGATACCGATCACAAGGAAATTAAGAGAACATGGGATGGCGTAGTATTGTTGTTCTATGTATAATCTACATTCTACAATGAGAATAAAAGAAATCTGTAGGGTAGATATTCACCCAAAAAAAATTGTTCCTTTTAGGTCTAACTTCACAGCAGTAGTTGAAGAAAGCAAAAGTAAGATTCAATGGCTTAGGTGGGTGGAAAGACTTACTGAAACATCCCTTAGGGTCAGAACTGCCAAGCCTAGTCCCCTGTCCATAGTTGATACAAAAAACAAAGAGCAAAGTATATGAGCTTTTCCACCATACTGTAGTACATAATATGGACAACCACATAGCAATCTAAGTGAGTCCTAGAATACCTGGCCACCAGCCAACAAAACAACGGCCAACTTCCCCTCTGAAATGGCTCTCAGGCCCCTCCTCCACCACCTTTCTTTGTCCTCAGGAGTTCTGTCATCTACCGTTGAGACACTTGACTCCGGCACAGGCTCGAAGGTCGGGACAGGAGCACCTGTACTTGCATCGAGACGCCATTGAATATTTGAGCACTCACTGGAACCTAGATAGCATACTGAAGCACCCTAAGTGAAAGCTCACCTTGTGATCTAAGCGAGCATCGGACGATCCGATCAATCCTAGGAAGATCTAGGCTCTGAAATTTGAATCATAAAGGGAAGTCAGCCACAGTCAATCAGGGAAGTTGAGTGACACCAATGCATTCGCTAGGCTTATGAAATAACAATTCAGATCAGTGCTCAAGGGCAACATCAGCTCAATTACGAACATTAGGAGCCCAGGACCACACTCATGCTACAACAGCCAGCTTGCCTTTTTTATTTATTCTATTCACTCTATTTTATATGTGACATAAGTTGCATCCTAAATCCTGTCACAACTGCAACACCAAAATGAATTGTGTCCTCTGGATTAGAGTTCAACAGAAACAACAGATTTTTACACCAAGTCCTTATTTTTTTAAAAGAAAACAAGTTTTTGTAACGAATCCTTATTTCAACAGAAAGAACAGATTTATGTGGCTACCTCAATGTCCCGGATGAGGTGATCGCGCTCCTCGGGCGCGAGCTCATCCCAGAAGGCGAAGGCGCCCTCTTGGCCGTAGTCCTTGAGCCTCTCCAGCAGCTCCTGCGGCGGCGCCGCGCCCCACCTCCCCGCCGCCGGGGCCGGCGCCCGAGCAGCCACCACCATCTCCGTCATCTCTCAAGCCGCAGCAGCAACACCACCGAGGAAGAGAGACCACGAGATCTACGACACGACTGGGAAGTGATGATCTACGTCGGGTACGATCCGATCTCGGGGCCGCCGATTAATTAGGACGAGGCTGACTGATTAGCGTCGTGATTGGATCGTGTCAGCGTGGGATGAGGAGACAGGAGAGGTGCTCTGCACTCTGCACTGCAGTTCGGCGGTCGGCGCGGCCTGCAGATGCCCCCATATTCCGTTCCAGAGAATTTTCGAGCCGGGTGCTTTAGGGGCAAAATGGTCAAACCACCTCTGTGAAGACTGAAGACCACTTGCTCCAGTAGAAAATTGCCCTTATGGATCAGATTTTGTGCCAAAATGTAAACACGAATGTGATACAGTAGTATCTTACAATAAAGTCACTGAATCAAAGGCGCGAAATTGAGCTCACCTTCTAGCTCACAAGAGAGGTCCAAAAGCATTTCAATATTTGTATAGATATAGATTAGATTATATAAGCAAAACTAGCAAATGTGTCCGTACGTTGCAACGGGAGAAAAACTATTGAATATTTATGAAAATTGAAATTGGAAATGCTACATAAATAGAGTATTTCTATTTCTCAGTTTTTATGAAATTTGAGAGTTATAATTTATTTTTGATAACTATAACAATCAAAATATATAATCTACTGTTAAAGGAATCACAGAGTCATATGTTATTTTTTTACTCTCAAATTTGGATCTTCACCCACGTGTATTTCTTGTCCAGTCTAACTGGCTTTACGTGTCTGACTCTCTATTTCTTGTCCAGTCTAATTGGCTTGAAGTGTCTGACTCTCTTGCTTCTTCATGTATCTACTCTCCATAGCCATTGAAATACCTGTAGGCTCTAGCTCCGGGACTCCTACCCATCGAAACATTTGAAGCATACATACTGTAGAGTAGTATCGATTGGGGCAACGGCCGAAGCATGATTTTTACCGCACCATTCTTTGTGCCAGAGACAGGCAAAACAGCTAGCGCCGCACCCTGTTTTCCCAAAAACGCAGACACATGTCACGTGGTCAGCGGCCGCACCCTACACACGACCACAGGCCAAAGCCGCACTGCAGATCTAGCCATGTGTCGTCCGTGGAGAGGAAATCTGCAGATCTATCTCTACTGCTCCCTCTTCCCTTTGTTTTTTTCTCAGCGCTTCTGCCTGCAGCTCCTTTTCCCGGTGCGGCGAGCTCGGCAAGGCAGGCACCCGCTCCTCCCTAGCGCGGTTCCACACGAGGCCCCGACGTGGTTTCTCCGGAGGTGGTGTCTGCTCTTCTCTGGCGCGGCCCGACGTGGTTCCTACCTGCGGTTGCGGGCTTGCGGCAGCTTCCTTCTCGGCGCAGCGAGCTCTGCAAGCACCTGCTTCCTCCCGGCGCGGCCTGACTCAAGGCACCAATGTTGTTCCTCCGCCGGTGGCCTCCGCTCATCCACGGCACGCGTGGTCACGCGCGGTGGGAGGTGACGGTACGGGCGCCCTGGCCAGCGAGTGCACAGGCGGCGGCGCAAGCGGATCTAGCTGGCGGCGTCGAGGTCACAGTGCGCAACCATGTGGTACAGATTTGGGAGACAACGATTGGTCGATTCCACTTCTTTTTATGTGATGTACGCCTATACGTGATCCTTTCTTATTATGTTCGATTTTGTTGTCATGGCCTCGATTTTGGTCCATAGTGCCCTGATGTGATTCTATTTTTGTATTTATATCTTGCCTCTCGATTTTGGTCCATAGTGTCCCGATGTGATTCTATTTTGGATTTATCTTGCCTCTTTTGTTTGCTATGAGTTCTTTTTCTTTCTTTTGAGTTGCGAATTGGACTTGGCAACGGTAGAAGAGTCCTAAATATGCCCCAACTATGAACATATTTTTTTTCTCGCATGGGATAGCTTTTTCTTCCACCGAAACAATCTCCGACATCCTTATAAATAGCCAGACCAAAAAAATTCCAGACAAAAAAACAGCTAAAATTTTGCCTCTTTATTATTAGGTATAGATAAATTTGTCTAAAAGATATAAAATACTTTATATTTGCATGCCATGTTTTTAGCACATGGAGCATGTATTTTTAATAAGAATGAGAATATTATACTATAAAAGTTCACACGACCACGGCAGAGAAGAGTTTTCTTCAAGAAAAAACAAAACATCGAGCTACTCAATGTATAACAAAGACATAAGAAAACATAAAAAAAATGGGAAACAAATAAAACGACCAAATCCGTCGATCAAATAAGCTCTTGTCACCGCACGAGAAAATCGAACATCTTAAAACCAATTGAATCCCAAGTAGATACCTTATCCATGATGGGCTAAGAGAGGGCAACTGGCTCCAAGGTGGAGCACCCAGTTGTTCTACTCCTAGTCCTAGAGGCTATATAAGTGGCCAAAACAACTAATATGTCCAACCTATTCCTAGTGCCGGAGGCAGCAATATGGCTAGGTTAGACGGCCGCTATACCTAAAATATATAGGAAACACTAGTATATATGTGTATATAATACATGAAATATACATAAAGGTTTGCTGATTATTTGATGGACATACACGGATGTATTTTGTGGCTGACCAAGTATTTCATATGGGCATGCTTCAAGAGCACACGGTCCACAAAAGGAAGGTAGCACTCGGTCTTTCTGGCTCATCGGTTGCTCCATCTTTCATCACCGACGCCTGATCCGACGGTTCGTATTCCTAAAACCAAAACCTTTTGGCTATCGCACATCCAAAAAAGGCAGCATGAAGTGCAGAGGCAGCTATCGATGACGGCGAGGCAACGAGTATACACGTTTTACTTTTATAAATCTACCACACCTAGAAAATATTTCTGCCTCTGCCACTGCCCATTCCTAAATTTTCTCAAGCATTTGGGACTATCAACCTGCCAAACCGCAACGGTGCCAGTCATTAGCACGATAAGTGATAATCTAAAGCAACCCAGGTAGCAGAACCAAGTCTCGGACCGTATAGACGCAACCCTAAAGTAAGTGGTTGATAGTCTATTGCTCTTGTGCATATAGGGTGAAGGTATTAATGTATTATCATCTTACATGTCATGCCTCTACAATCTCTTTGACATCCAAAAGCAACCTAAGACAGCTATCCAAATGAAGAAATAACCGTTTTTGGGTGCCCATGTCTTCCAACGAAATTTGATCCCTCAACCTCCAAGACGCATAGTCCAAAGAGGAGGGAAATTCTTCATATAAGACCACTTTCAATGGAAAGTTTCCCCCTCCATCACGATAGTCGAATGTGTTTGAGTCTCTCACTCTCTCCCGCACCATGCATGTATTGTAACAATCCTTGAAAGACTAATTTCTTTGATCCAGTTCCAATCAGCCAAGGTTTGTAGATAGTTTGGTTGTCCCTGAGTTTCACTAGAATTAAGTCGTGCAAGGCTAAGGTTGTTTCTAGCAATGACGTGTATTTTTAACAACACAGATTCATGTATAATACGAGAATAACGCAGGGCTATTTGGTAAAACATCAAGTGTTTTTTATGGATCAGGAGGGTGCTATTGCTACCCACTAACTAGTACAAAAGGCTGGAACACAGCTTCGTGTATAATACTAGTCTATCTATCTATCCTACTAATTCATCATCTTTTTTTTCTTAGATCCACATAAAAAACACACGTCGCTGAGAAACTCCTCTTCCGCGCACCCAGAATTTTGCATCAGATAAATCATAACTTTAAAACAGACTATCCAGAATGTGGCTATTGCACGCACGTGCATGCTATAGCCTTATAGCACGCACAGCCTATAAATAGAAAAATACCCAAAACTACACTTTCTATTCTGGGTAGCTAGGAAGCTACGTTCCTGGCCCACGCGGCCACGCCCCCACCCTCTACCCCCTATTTTGCTTTCTTAGCACGCAAAAACGGAGAGGGAGCGGCCAAATATCATATAAAAACAGTGGGTACATATAAATATGCAAGAATATTATCATCTGCAGCTAATTAGCTTCTTTACAACATAATGGCCAAAAAAAAAAGAAACAACCAATCTGTTGCTAGAAGTAATTTAGTTATTTTGCATCATTTGATATCAGATCTATTGCTAGAAGCACATTCTGATGAAATGATAAAAGCAATTCATTACATTTGCGTAAGCAATTTAGTACATTTAAATAAGCAACTCAATACATTTTTTGATATCAGAGTTCTGTTGCCGCTGATTTCCTGCAAGCCAACGAAATTGCTGTTGCAACGCCCCTTGCTCGCAAGCAGCAGCACATCACGCTAGCTGCTGCCACTTCTGCAGCCTCCTCACTCACTTCTTTACCCACCATTGTACTGTACTTAACTGAACTGAACTGAAAAAAGAAAAGAAAATAACATATCTGATTCAGAGTTTCAAAAACCAATTCAAAAACAGTATATGCTTCACCAAGGTAGTAGATGACAAATAAGAAAACAGAGGAAATATTGCCATGTATCAAAATTTCAAATTCAGTTACTAGAAACCAATTCTAGTTGTTTTGCATCACCTAAAATCAGCTAGTACTGTCTGATCCTACTTGTTCCTACTACTTACTGTATGCATATACTGATATACATCTTCCTCTATCTGCACATCTTCCTAGTATAATATTATGGATTGCCTAACTGTTCTAAACTAAGTTGCATGTTGCCTAACTGCTAGATTTTAGCCAGCTAAACTTTTAGCTAGCTAGATTTAGCTAGGAGTGTTTGGATGCACTAGCTAATGAAATTAGTTGGACCATACCACCCTCATTAAATTCCTTTTATTTTTGCATTCCCAGCAGGCTTCTATTTACCTTCGCCAGCAGCATGTTTGGCGCCACCAGCCGCTATAGTTCATCCGCGCAGCGTCAGAAAGTTGTGCACAGCTAGCAGCAAGCAGCCCCACTTGCTAAAAAAAGAGCAGTCCACAGGAAAACCTTTTAGCTGTATTTTGGGAGGACATGGTCATGGTGTCTGCGGAAGGTTATTTTGGTATTTCATTTGTTTTAGCTGGGATTAGTTGGGTTGGATCAGCTAATAGGATTAGCTTGTTTTTATTAGCTAGGAGACCTTTTAGCTGCTAATGGAAGGGCCGAATGAGGTGTTTAGATGCAGCGCAGCTAAAATTTGGCTGGTGCATCCAAACAGGGCCTAAATAAGTGTTGCAGGTAAAACTAAAGAATTATATAGTAAAACATTACCTAATAGTGAGACAATAACCAGAAATGAAGGTTGATAGCTCCAACATGAGAAATAGATGCAAGTTGTTTTAAAATTTAGGAGGTCCACCATGAAAAAGCGAGATTGGCAAGTGCATATGATAGTCATTTGAAACCACAAGTATGTAGGCATAACAGTAGCAGCAACAAAAAAAAAATTAAATGGATAGTAGATTAGTAGCACAATACAACACATAATTCAGTTCTAAAAAATACATGACGTAGGCACATAGAGACAGACTCAGTTTCAAGAGCACAATCTTGCATCAGCAATCTACATGAACAGCGGCAGAGGCATATTAAACTACAATTGTACAATCATGCAAAGGGATATAACAACAAAATTCAAGAAAATAAGTTGCAACCTACAAACATATAGATAGTAGGTACACAAAACATGCAGATACCAGAAGCATAGCTACAAGCATATTAGATAATAGATATCAGACATATGATTATTGACACCTCCATAATACCTAACACCAGTTGCACTTTCTTAGACAATTTAATTTTCATTCGTTAGGCAACAATGTCTACCTAAATAGGCAATTTAATTTTTATTCGTTAGGCAACAATGTCATATAGCATAAAGCATTGAAAATCTGTGTATGTAAATGTATTGAAACATGGGGCAACAAAAAATTGCAAAATGTTGTGTTTTTTTTTGCCTAATTCAATGCAATATTATTGCCTAATAGGTTTGACTAAGTTGCTTACAAACACATCCGTAAAACTCAGAAAAGGGCGGTGCAAAATCTAAGAACATAGAAACCCCAAAAATCACAAACTCTATTGTTTCCGACACAAGTATATTCCCAGCATCGACATCTTACGCCGCAGCACCCGCTCTTCGACTCGTCCCCCAAAATCTTATCCCTAATCCCAGTTGCTTGAACATAACAGAAGTTTGAGCAACACAATAGCCAATACCAAATCTGAGCAACTGTAATACATAATCTATTGTGTTTTACAAAAAGAAACAACATCAACAGGCATAATAGGTTGTAAACTGGATCAGATCAGCAGGCACGAAAGGTTGTAATTACCTCAAATTCACATACAAATGGAATAAGCCGAAAGGTTGTAATTACCTCAAATTCACATACAAATGGAATAAGCCGCAGCCGCTCGCTGTGTCATAGCAGACAGGGAAGAGAAGGGTTAAGCGTACCTGTTGGCGTAGTGACTTGATAAATAAATGTGAGGATCACTTCCAGTTTCCATTAGTTGCCAACTCGCCATTATGTGATGTGCCGGATTCTCAACCGGCAATTTTGCTGCACTAGCTCAGTTGCTTCTATCTACCAGCTGAAAGCATCTTCTGGAGTTCAATCACCTGCTGCTGTTGCTCAGGTGGCAACGAACTCAACTGCTCTGGTGTCAGCTGCAAGACTTGCTGCAGAAGAGCTGACTCCACATCAGGCGTAAGCTGCAGAAGGCACACAAGCACATATTTCAGTGCAAGGAAATTAAGTACAATGCTTCTTCAGAAACTCTGCACAACGACTCTATTCGACTCCATAGAATGAGCAAACGTTTAGACTGGTTAAGAATCTCCAAAGTTACCAATCTCCCACATTGGAAACTTGCCTAAACAGGTTGAACACAACAAATCGTGAAAAATCTGTTATAAATGGTTCGTACCTGCCCTTCATTCCCTGGCTGCTGTAAGCTAACAGCACCAGCACTATAGCCCCCTGTTGGCTCTTTGCCATCTGCATCTGCAATTTGTACAGACCATACATTCATTATATCAAGACAGAGAAAACAAAGGTGCCTAAAGTTCAAAGACAAACAAGAACTAACCATCTGTGGTGTCACCATTCCAAGCATTATTTGTGTCTGCATTACAACAAGGCAAAAATAAGTCATGAGTTTCTAATTTTTCATTCTTATGATAAAGAACAGTTAATGATATGATTTTCCCAAATAAAGAAACAAGCTTATTTTGCTAATAGTTTTGGAATGTTCCTTATTTTGAGTAGTTAGGAACTGTGATTTTGTTTGGAAAAGAAGACATAAGAAACTAAAATCAGCACTAGTTCATTTGTAAATGTCAAGTAATTGAAGTGCATAAAAGACTACAAGTTAACCTTCAATTCAGCCATGACTTCATGCAACTGATGCCTTGACATTCTGGCCAAATAATGAGTAGGAGGGTCATTCCCAAGTCCATACTGGACAGGTAAACCGTTTTGAACTTTTGCAGTCTGAGCTCCACCAAGGACACCAGCCATTACAGATGCAACATGTATTGCCGATGGCAGACCAACAGGCTGATGAAGGTTTGTCTCTCCAACAACAGAAGTCCCAGCTAACTGTTTCTGACTATCTGTGCCAGTCAATCAAGAAATGAGAGTTAGTATCCATGAACATAAAATATGCATAGAAATTGAAAGCGTATACATCAACTTTCTTTTTCTCAAAATTAGATGCCATCCCTGGTCCTCCACGACCCTGCAATGCATAAATGTATCCAGCATAAGCCAACAAGTCATTCTAGTTTAAGCTAAATCAACTTCAGTTAGTTGAGGTGTTCTATATTTTTCATTGATATAATGAACACGCGCTAACTCCATCTCAACAGTGAAGCTACTTAATTTCCAAAAGGCAAAGTTCACAAATAGATATACATTCTTCTGTGTACAGTAACACCATGCTAGATCATTTCACACGGCTCGAAGATAGTTCGAGAAAAGCGTGTCTCGAAGATAGTTCGAGAAAAGCATGTCTCGAAGATAAGTCAGTATAAAAAAATTGTGTTCTTATATAAATCAACTAAAAGCGTGTCTAAAGTTAATAAGAACCAGACACATTGTTCTCTCAAATACCAACATACTAATTGCAGAACTACATACACAAACAGTCACAGGAATCATAAGTGAATTTAGAACTAAAATCACTCAATCACAACCACTGAATATTCAAAAGAAGAAAAACAGAACATGGTCTGGATCTCACATTCTCACCTCGCTGTCAATGTGCTGGATAGGAAATATTGGGAGTGGCAGCAGCCGAGTCCGAGCAGGCAAGACCACAGGAGCCAGGAGGCAGCTGACAGGGGAAGGAGCAGTGGAGGGCCGAAGGGCTGCCACCGGGTGACCTCGTTACTGGTGCAGCCGCACAGGCAGCCTGGAAAGCTCCGCGCCTCCGCATTTGGCCGAACGGGGGCAGCGTCCGGCGGGTCCTTGGTTGTGGCTGTCGGTTGGATGGGTTCGGCCCCAGGAACAGCCGCGCAGGAGGGAGCCCCAGCCCACGGCACAGGCAGTAGAGGTCGGACGCAATAGACGGTCACACGGTCGCGCCGTCGCGGTCGCGAGGAAGGGCAGAAGCGGCGTGGTCGGGCGTGACAGACGGAGTCGCGGATCTGAGGCATGGATAGCAAATAGCTTAAGTTAGGGTTGGGGAGCTCAGTTTCGCGCAATAATAAGGGGATTCCGGCAGCGGTGGACGAACCTGGTGGGTGCTCGTTGTCGGCGGCGACCAAGGGCCCGACGAACATCTGGCGTAGGTTGGAGGCAGCGGTCCCCAATCTCCGGTGGATCCGCCATGGCCGGTGAGGATGGGGGCGGGGAGGAGCTCGGCGCGTGTATGGGGAGGCGATGGGGCGCAGGCATGAGGAGGAGGTCACCGGGGAGGAGCTCCGTCGCCGGTCGCCGGCCTCCGGTCGCCGGTCGCCGAGGAGAGACTTGGGGAATGAAAAGGTAGAAGACGATGCTTGAAAGGATAAGGGCAGTGAATGCATGTGTGCACCTGTGCGGTGGGATGCCGAACACTGGGCCGGGATTGGAGTGTGCGTGCAACGGGACAAATGCACGCCCATAAGGAAATAAGTCATTACCTTATTTTAAATCTTCTCTCTCTTTACTCACTCATATTATATTAGACAGTCAAGATTGCGTGTATCATCCTCGTCCTCCCCCGCATGCCCGACTAAAAGCCAGCCGCCGGTTACGCGAAAATCACCGCACCGCACATAGACCTTGGATCGCCACGCGCCGCCGTCGCTCCTTTGCCGCCTGCGCGAAAAGGACCGCATCGCACGGAGTCCACCGGCCGCCTGCGCCGCTCCCGTCCACCGGCCGCCTTCGCTCCCTGTCCGTCGCGACGACTTCAACAGCAACCGAGCGAGCGAAACTGCTGCCTTCCCCTGCCCGCCGCGGCCTTCCCCGTCCGTCGCGATCTCTGCAGACGAGCGGCCTCCTGGACGTCGCGGCCAGCTCCGGCGGGAGCAGAACTCCCTTCCCCTGCCCGCCGCGGCCTACCCCGTCCGCCGCCGCAAGCCTGACGTGGCCTTCCCCGGCCGCCGCAGCTAGCCCGACGGGAGCGGTGCGGCCTGCCGAGCGCCCGCTCCCCCGTGCGTCGGCGAAATGCGTCCCGTGCGCGACGGCGGGGTCCGGCGAGCCCCCGCCCCGGCGCGGCAGAGGCCGGCGAGCCCGCCCCCCACGTGCGGCCCCGCCCTGCCCTGTGGGCGCCCCTCCCCCGGCGAGCCTCGTGGCGTGGGCTGCTCTACCGCTCGGCGAGCGCGGGCGCAGGATTCGCCGCGCGGTGGGGATTCACGGCGTGGGCGAGGTCCCTCCCTCTCCCTCCGCCGCTCGGACTCGCGGGTAGGCTAGCGTGAATCAGTAGCTCCCGTGTCTGACTGTCTGTTGTTATTTCCTGGATTTGGATTGATCTTGTTCCAAACTCCTAAACCCAATGTCCCAACCACTGCTATTCCTTTGTCCGTATCTTTGTTCGCATATTCTTCCCTATCAACTATGGCATGTTTTACAGCTCCGGTGACAGGATTGTGGAGGGGCTGAAGGCCGGCGCTGCAGGGGCTGTTGCCCAACGCCAACAAGGTGATCAGAAGATTACAATTGACGTTTGCTTTGAGAAGAGAGAGATGAGAGATTACAAAGGTCTAGGAAAACGGGGGATTAAATAATGGAACCGTAGTATACCTAAGGTACTTGTACCTGATCAAATTGGTCTGATGTAGTATTTCCTTTTATTTCTTTCCCATATTTTTCGTTTATATTAGTTTGGTCTTTGTATACTTAAAAATATTTTTTAATGTATATTGTATTTCTTTTGTTTTTATAAGTATGAGATTATCATTGTTTCTATTGGAGATTCTTTAATGTTGTAAGATCTTTGTATCTTTGCATTCACTGTAGTTTTATGATTTGTTTGTTTTTTCTAAACGCTACCGTAGCGTTAGTATGGGCAATATACTGCGTTGTGTTGTACTACTATGTACTATCTCTGGCTATGAAGCATGTACCATTTTGTCTAATGTCTCAAAACACATTGTCCAGCCAACAACGATATATAAGAAGGTGCATCATTACTGCAATATGAGCCAAAAAAAAAAACCAACACTGAAGTAGCCAACCACAAGCATCGAGATTCAGCAAACACTACACAAACAGCAGATTAGCGCTTCACAATTCTGCTGAAACATAATTCAACTGTGACATTCACTATCGCAGTTGAAACATAATTCAGCTTATTCTCCCATAGAACACTATTGAATCATCCGAAATTAGCCAGCTTATGTACCAGCTGATCAGCAAAATGTCCAGAAGAAACGTTCATCTGCACAACAATTCGAGCCCCCCAGGCCCTGTGTTTTTCAAGTTAGTACTAGCTAGTTTACAATAAATGGGTTTATTAGGCAACTGCACAGAAGCAAAATATGGGAAACAAAAACATGATCCAGATCAGCTACTAGACGGTCTCCATGAAGCCTTGTTGATGGAACCTGACATCATTCAGTTGAGTGTATTAACAGTCTAATAAGGCTAGAAAGTTACTGTCTTTTTACAAAGTGTGTCCTCCGGGATTACATATTCAGATCAGAGCGCTAACAAGAGTGCACATATTCAGATCAGAGCGCTAACAGGAGTGCACGACTATTGCTTTGGGTTTTGCCACTAGCCTTCCCCTCTGATTTGCCTTTTCACAGGTACAAAATGCTATTGCATTTTTTTCCATTCCCTACACTGAATTCATTGGGGAGGGAACCAACTGCCATTGTAAAAATCATCCGGAGTAGATGGTGGAAGATTGACATCGACTTGTGTGTGGTTTCTGGAATTATCAAATACAGAACCTGCACAATTTGGTGCTGGGCCTTTATTCAAGTCTTGTTGCTCTGGGAAGTAGTCTGTGACAGCCGTTGTGTCGTCGAGAACAGGAATGTCACCTGTAAGGGTCTTAAAAGCAAACTCGATGCAAGGATCTGACCAGATGTTTCCGAAAAGGGATTGAAAGGCCAACCCAGACTGATCAGAACCTGTTTCAGTTGGGGCAACCTGTGGTGGCAACACAGGTTCTGCTGCTGCTGCATTGTGGAATCTAACATTTGCTGGAAAGCTTGCAACAGGTACTCCATTTATTGGCATGGAAACCGATGAGGCCTCACTTTCAACATTTTTCCAGAAATCTGTAGTAGGGGCTCCGCCGTTCTGTTCAGGAGCCCAAGAGAAACCAGATTGCAGCATAGAATTTTCATCATAATTTGGTTGCAAGTGATTGGTAGTGCTTTCCAGATCAATTTGTATTCGAGCCCCACTTTCTGACTGGCTTAGCTGAGGTTGCTTGGACAAATTTTCCTCAACTATCTGCATTTGAGTGACACAGTGTACTTGACTTAAATATAAGTGATCATCAGTGTTTTCCTGACTGGCCTGTATTTGATTTGCAATGTCAGCTTTACTAATATGCGAATAATCAGTTCTGTATTCCTCAATACCTTGTACTGGAATGACTGTATCTGTTAGGCTCGATTGTACTTGATCAGCAATGTATTCCTGATTGGTCTGTGTTTGATTTGTAGTATCAGCTTTGCTCAGCTGTGAATAACCAGTAGGATATTCCTGAATAGCCGGTACCGGAATGACTGTGTCTGCTAGGCTCAACTGTACTTGGTCGACAGTGTTTTCCTCATTGGCCTGAATTTGGCCTGTAGTGTCAGTATTGCTTGGCTGTGAGTGACCTGCTGTGCATTCTTCGATATCCCCTAATGAAATAACAGTGTCAGCTGGTAGGCTTGGCCGGAATCGATTCTCAGTGAATTCCTGATCTATGTTTATATGATTTAAGTCTGGCTGGCTTGGCTGATCTATAGTGCACTCCTGTGTGATTTGTTTTGGAATCAAAGAATGTGTGGGCACAGATTGTAACTGATTGGTACTGTTTTCCTGGTTTTTCTGTGTAGGATTCTGAGTATCCAATTGGCTTGGTTGTGAATGAATGGTAGTGTTTTCCTGTATAGCCTGCATTCCATTAGCAGACACTTGGCTCAACTGTAACTGACCGAAAGTGCTTTCCAGATTACCATGTATCTGATCAACGGAGTCTGATTGGCTTTTCTGTGTCTGATCGATGGCACTCTCTATTATAGTCTGTACCCGGTCCACATGATTTATGCTAACCATTTCGTCTTCATGTTCGATGCTTACTTCAAGCTGAACATTCAATGCAGCTAAGCGGGGCGACGCTCGAACAGGAGTCACAGCAGAACTGGTTTTGCGCTTCTTGGATTTCACCTCTGCATTTGGTTCTTTCCTTTTAACAGATTTGGTTTGCCTTGAACCATTATGTGCAGAAACCGGTTGAACACTCGTGTGTTCTGAAGTGTCGAGCTTGTTGTCATACCCTTGAATTGCTTTCAAGCTCTCAGGCTCTGGTGACACGATATGTTCAGCATCATTTCCATTATATGGAGTAATTAGTTCCTCCCATGGCACCATGATACCATCCGAAGTTAATATTTCACACTGAATACCCTTGTCCTCAGTACCAGGCCTCGTGTGTTGCAATGATGCACTTGTCTGATTCCACAAAATTATGTAATCATAATCAGCGAACTTGAGGGGAAAAAAACAAGCAGGCAGACATAAACAAAAAGAACTCTATCCAATCACCTATAGTTCCGTACATGGTATGTAAATTGAAATTATATTCAGAAATCACACAAGACATCTGAATCATGTGATCGGGTTACACCACAGGTGCATCCAAAGTAAAAAAAAAAAAAAAAAAAAAAAAAAAAAAAAAAAAAAACGCCAATTCTTCACAGGTGGCACCAAAAAAAAACATGCACTTGGAATATCCTATTCTCCAAAGGGGATAGTGTGTTCACCAGGATATGATCAGTCACCAAAGGTTCATTTGCATGACGTAGAAGACATCATAACTATGATATGACTCAACTTCCGAATACCCATCGTGAACAGATTCGTGCAACTTGAGGTGTGCAGTGCATCAGAGTTACGCTTCCTAATTTGTTTCTCTAATGTTTCTGATGGATGAAATATAGTAGTCAGACAAGGAAAGCTGCAAGGAACTCACGTGAGTTTGATTTTCTGTTATATGAACTTCGTAGATGGTGCTCTTCTTTGGTCTCACGGCGCATTGTCTGATATCTCCAGTTTCAAGATACCGCTGCACATCCTTCAAAGAGCGAAATTCATATCCACTGACTGGATCAATGTAGTACTGCACAGATAAAAAGAATTAGAGGCCAAAAGAACCAGTTCAATGAAAAATAAACAAAGCAATGTGACGCAAAATAAGATCTCTTGAAGACAATCTATAACATAGCAAACATAACGGTATGTAGTACCTGCAGTAGTAACTATCTTTAGGTTTGTTTTAAAATAGACACCGTCACTCATAAACTAAAACCTTTATCTAAGTAGGCCATTGTTATTGTTATGGAACATGGAAGAAATATTGAAGTTCATCCATGTTTTCCTCTCTTTAAAAAGGTAGCCGCCATTTTGTTATTTTAATATACAAATTTTATGTACAAGGCATTTTTATTTCTTATACTATTCCAAATTGGTAATGACGTATATATGTTGTTTAGAACTTTAGATAAAAAAAAACATGAGGAAAAACGGTCGTGACACCATACCAGATCCTGAAATAAACCATTCTTCCTTGGCCTGTATTCTTTTCGCCATCCATCAGGCAAACCCTGAATGACTCTTTTGTCCTCGCTTACGGTCTACAAACAGCAGATAAGTGTCAGAGTTTGACCTCTAAAATAACTAAATAAGTGTCTTTTATTTTATTTTATTTACTTATTGTTTGGAGAGGGGGGGGGGGGGGGGGGGGGGTGGTGTTAGGTTTCGGTTAGAAACTTGCTTGCCTTGGCAGCCAATCTTCCACCGCCAAGGCCACTCGGTGTTCCAGCACCATTGTCGTTTTTAAGCCATCCATCAGGCTGCCCCTTTGTGACTAGTTCAGCATCAGCCTTGATTGGAACCTAGATGAAACAAAAAACGGTAATTTCTCAAAGTCCTTATCACATTGCATTATTAGATCACATGAAAGGGGTGATTAGCTACAAATATCCATGCCTTGGCAGCAAGGCTTCCTCTGACAAGGCCACTTCGAGTTCCAAGAGGCGTGTCTTCTTTCAGCGACCCATCAGCCAGTTCCTTAATGACTGATTGATCCTTGCTTAGAGTCTTGTAATGAAACAAAAGATGACAATTTTTCACAATACTAGTCAAGCTGCACTCCTAAGATAAATAAAAGGGCAAACAAGAAAAATATACATGCGATGCAGAATTGACACAATTGTTACCCTGCACTGAAATTAAATAGAGAGTGAGGGAGGGTTTAGACTTTTTTGTACCTTAACAGTAGGGCTTCTTCTGACAAGTCCACTCCGCGTTCTAGAAGGCATATCTTCACTCAAACATCCAACGGGAAGCACCCTGGTGCCTGATTCGTCCTTGGTTACAGCCTAGTATAGAATATGACAGGAAACTCTGACAAATTATATAACAGTGCACGGAAAACAAACAAAAAATTGAGAAGTTGAAAACTAGCATGCCTTGTCAGCAGAGCTCTGTCTAACAAGCCCATTTTGAGTTTTAGCAGGCATCTCTTCTTTCATCAATCCATCAGGAGACTCCATGTCAGCAGAGCTCTGTCGAACAAGCCCATTTTGAGTTTTAGCAGGCATCTCTTCTTTCATCAATCCATCGGGAGACTCCTTCAAGACTGCTTCATCATTTATTGTAGCCTAGCATGTAGGATACAAAGTGTCAAATACCAACATACTTGTCATGGTGCAGCCAATAATTTCATACTGAATCAGAAACTTTTTTACCTCAGCAATAGGAGGGCTACCTCTTTCATGGTCACTTTGTGACCTCAAACATGAACCATCACGGGAATCCACAAAGTTCTTTATCCTTAGAAGCCCACTTCGAGTTCTAGAACTCGAAGCATCACTGGAATCCACAAAGCTCTTTACTCTTAGAAGCCCACTTCGAGTTCTTGAACATGAAGCTCTACTGAGAGCAAAAATGCCTTTTTTCCTTATAAGTCCACTTCGTGTTCTAGAGCAAGAACTGTTGTCAGAACCCATAATGCAGTTTACCCTTACAACCCCAACCTGAGTTTTAGGACATTGTCTCCCATCACAGGGCATAACACCACTCTTCCAAGCTACTTCAATTCACAATGACCTGCTCAATTCCACCAAAACAATAAATGTCCTAAAGGTTGCATATGCAGGCCAGAAAAATGCTTGTACTGAAGCTTGAAATATATTATTCACGGAAATAGTTGCAATTAGTAACGACAAATGGGTGATAATGTTCTCAGATCCTCGACAAGAGGAAATTAGAGTAAACCAGAGGGTTGGTAATTCAATTGTTAACGGAGTGGCCGATGCGACTGTGTGATTTTACTGTTTGACAAGAAACTTTTTTGCACTGTTAATCTTCCCATGGAACTCAATCTACATACCGTGTGCCTGCTTTATAAGAAAACTTTGGTAGGATTTAAGAGTTTCATTATACAAAGCAAGTAATAAACAAGAAATGACAAGTCTAGGATTGACTTATTAAACACAAGTTCAATTGGGAACCGTTTACCACTGCAGTCAAGAAATTTTCCAATTCATGTGTTCATAGAATGCAAGTCTATCTATATATCATGTTAGTGTTTTTTATTATAAGTAAAACTTTGGTAGGATTTAAGAGTTTCATGAAACAAGGCAAGTAATAAACAAGAAAGGACTAAGTCACCATTGGCTTATTATACAGTAAATCTATGGAGAGGCATATACCACCGAGGCAAGAAATGTGCGAGCAAAAGTGTTCACAGAATGCCCAGTAGTAAGGCAAAACAAAAGCCAAAAGTTTAGGTCAGGTGGGCTTCAAACCGGCCTGAAGGCAGAATTTCGTCATGGGAACCTTCGCCTCATCTCCATTCATACATCCATTACTCCGCCCAACAGACCACTGGTTATACTTTTATATAAACGCCGTGCTATAAAAACTGGGCATCTCCAAACCCAAATTTCACCCGAATAGTCCACTAGGCACTAGGCTAGAAACCCAAAAATGGAACTTGAATTTCTACTCATCCCGACCTAAAGTTACGATTTTTCTGGTAACCGCCACTGCTTACAGCACAGAATTGCTGATCTAGCCCCCGTAAATCAATCGTAAATCAATCTTCTTCGCAGCCCGAAAATCCACTCCCCAAACACAAACGCGCCCAGAAGCGCGGAGCCCCAAATTCCCGAAACCACTCTCCCCACACACACATGGAACCCAACAAAAAGAACACCATGAATCCCACGCCAAATTGCCCAACCGAAGCAGACCAAACCTCCCGGAGGCCGCCGAATCCCATCGGGTCCCATCGTACGGCCACGCGCTCTCCACCCGTCCGTCACCCGAGAGTCCCCGAGGAGATCGAGGGAGGGAGGGAAGGAGTGGTAGAGGAGTGAGAACACGGATGACTCACCGTCCCATCGGTACGGCGGCGCGGCGAGGCGGCTGGACCTCCCGCGGATAGGGTTAGGGTTCCGGCGGGGTGGGGAAGGCGAAGCGGTCGAGCCGTCGAGGCAGTGGAAGAAGACTTTTTTTTCCCCGCTGCGGGTAGAGAGAAACGGAGGCGGCGGAGGAGGAGTCGGGGACGCCAAGCACGCACGCGTCACTCGTCCGCTGGCTCGACTCGCCTTTCCCCCTTCTTCAGCAAAACAGCGCACGCAAGCACTAGTCAAGATCGCTAAAAATCCATCGCTTTCTTTATAGGCTTGCACTGCCAAATTCAGTGAGTGATGATTTGCTACTCTTTTCGTCCCCGCCGGATCTTCACCGTTTTCTATCTACATACAGGTCGTTGACATACGGCAAAAGGAAATGTGTCCATCTATGGAAATGTTCGATGGGCAGCAGTGCGTCACGTGTAATAAAAAGGGCTTTTACGAGCTTAATTAATTTTCCATATCTGTGTATTCTTTACTACTGTGGGAATAATACAAGGAATACTTTTTATGGCTTTGTTCGGCTGGTATAAAAATCGGCTAATTTCGATAGATTAAATAGTATTCTATGAGAGAGAATAAGCTAAAACAAACTAAAAATAGTTCAAGATTCAATGTAGTAGAATCAGTTGTTCTATAAGATGTCATCTTATGTAGGGAAAAAAAGACATATGTAGGTCTTGCTTTTGTTGGTTTGAGCTCCTAAATTTTAGACTCTTTGGTTTTAGCTCCTAAACTTTTTTTCTTAAATGGTTTAGGGTGCCTTTGGTTGGGCTGTGGCTTTTGAAAAAACAGTTGTGGGTTGTGACTTTCAGAAAAAACAGCTTTATAAAAGTAGCTACGAGAAAGTCAGAAGCCTCTTTGGTTCGGTAGTCCTGGCTTTTCAAAACGCCACTTTCAATGACAAGCGGGCCCCACCCGTCATACCCTCATCCCTTCTTCTTCCTTCATGCAGGAGGAGCTCGCGAGGGGATTGCGACGGGAGGGGCGCTGGGAGGGGGCTCGCCGGGCTGGTGCGACTCCACGGGGAGGGGCTCGTGGGCCGCGCGGCTCCGCAGGGAGGGCCTCGCCGGTGCGCGAGCAGGGCAGGGAGGGGCGGGGCTCGCCGCAAGCAAGGCCTCAGATGCGCTCGCGGCTAAGCTGGGAGGGCTCGCGGCCGCGCCGCGCAGGGCGGGGGCGTCGCGCCGCGCAGGGAGGGGTAGGGGGCTCGCCGGCCGCAGGGGAGAGGCGGGGCCGCGCCGGATGCCGCAGGACGGGGCAGGGGCTGCGCGGGCCGCGCCTGACGCCGTAGGACGGCGCAAGGGCAGGGGTCGCCGCCCGGTGCGGGGGCGCAGGGGCGGGGGCTCGCCGGAGGGAGAGGAGCCGAGGCGAGTCTCGGTCGAGGAGAGGGGCGGAGGAGAGGGAGAGTCGCGTAAGGAGGAAGAAGCACGCGAAAAAGAAAAAGAATGAACCGGTACGTGTGTAACTAGTGGCAGGTGGGTAATTTTTGGGAGCAAAAGCAGGTAAAAGCAAGGAGGAAGCTGCTGTGAAATTTATACTAGGCAAAAGTTACTTTTGGCTTTGGCTTTGGATGGAAGCCGACCCCTTTGGTTGGCTTTTGACTTTTGGAGGACAAAAGCCAAAGCCAAAAGCCCAACCAAAGGCACCCTTAGTCTCTTTTAGTCACTTCAAAATTATTAGACAAAATTATTAGACAGCACTAAGGACCATTTAGTCCCATTTAGTCTTAGGCTCTGTTTGGTTCCCACCTTCTAAACCTTAGCGGACTAAAATATTTTAGTCATCTTTTAGTACCTTTTAGATGACTAGTGCAACTAAAGTGTTTTAGTCATCTTTTAGTCAGTTTGTTTGGCACTTTAGTCCCTAAAGTGACTAAAGTTTAGGAGATGAGAACCAAACACCCCTAGTGTTTACTAGCTCTAAAGTGAGTAAAAAGAATTAAATTTAGCTGACTAAAGTTTAGAAGACCTAAACCAAATAGGCTCAATTATGTTCTTGTAAACTATTGAATGACATCATTTAAATCATTTAATGTGAAGGTTTCTAATATGCCAGCCGAGGTGACTATGGATACACGATCCAATTGCTAATCGGATATGCCTATGTCAAAAGCACGAATCTAGGCTTTAACAGTTTCTTAACGCAAACATGGAAATTATTCCACCTGGTCCCGATTTATAAACCATGAGGATGTATCAAAAAGTTATACTAAGGTCTGTTTGAATACAAATGGATTATTATATTCTACATTGTGTATATAGTTACTACTTCCTTTATCTTAAATTATAAGATATTTTAGAAATCTTGGAGAGTCAAAGCATCTTAAGTTTAACTAATAATTATAAAAAAAATTATAAAGATTTATGACAACAAATAGATATACTATGAAAATATAATTGATAAAGAATCTAATGATACTTAGTTGACATCGTAACTGTTATTATATTGTCATATAAATTTGCTCAAACTTAAGATATTTTTACTCTCTAAAATTTTTGGGATGTCTTATAATTTGGGACGGAGGGAGTACATAATTGGTTATGAATTATGATAACCAGAGTGTGTTAGCTGATTTGATTATTAAGATTGATTCTAGTTGGTTAAAATGAGAAAAAACTATCTTAGGTTTAGGGGCAAGTTGCACTTTTAGCATCCATAATCTCCTAAAACCATGTCATATATATAATCCATTATGATAATGAGGAGTTTCGATTATAATAATTTATCAAACAGACTCTAACCTTTTATATATAATATCATCAATAACTTCTAACTTTTTTGTTACAACATTATTACTACCATATATTTGCAATCAAATACTTTTCTATGACCATATAATTTATAGTAACAACATAATATAATAGAAATGAATGGTCAAGGACTCAAGGTGAGACCCATGAAAATGAGACAAATCAAAGTTTGCCCTATAAACTAGCAACAAGAGTGTTTCTCACATGGTTTTAAGAGCATCTTCAAAAGTACCTAATATTTTCTTCCTAAAACATAGAGTTCTATATAACTCCTAAAAAAAGTATTGGAATGAATAAAGAAGGATATGTCCAAAAGTTTCTAATAATTCACTCCTAAAATATAGAAGACGATTTTACATCAGAAATCTTATACTATTTCTCAATTATCCTAACTATTTTTATATATTCTTTCTCTCTCATACATTTATATTTGAAACTATTTTTTACTCTTTATTCTTTCCACATCCTTCCACCTTTAGATTGCCCGGTAAAACGGCGAGAGGAAGAAAAGATACGCGTGACTCCAAAGCGCATAACTTTACACGGAACATGGTGACTTTTCTTAAGTTCTAAAAGATTAGGAGAATGAATTAGGAGTTGCTGAAAAGAGATTTTTTATCATCTATCTAAAACCCAAAGATTCGGAAAAGATTTAGGGAACTCTTGGAGATGCTCTAAATACACTACTGGAAAAATGTTTCTAGCAGACACTGTCAAATCATTTTCGAATGCAGGCACATCTAATGTTTGTCTTCATATATCCTTAGTTGGGTCTAGGGAAATGCCCAAAATTGAAATTCATTTATGCAGGCGAGTGTTCTAAAATGACCGCCTTAAAAAATTATCGATAACAAAGATGGTCGTCTTATGATGTCCGTCTCTGTAAATCGATTTTCGAAGACAAACATCTTAGGATAACCGCCTTCCTTAATCAATGGTTTTCAGAGGTGGTCATTCTAAGCATCTGTATGCTAAAATCAACTTACGAAGGCAGCCTTCTTAATCCTTGGAAGAAAAGAATGAACCAAATATAGTTGTTATGCTAAAACTCAGCGCAGAAAACAACCAAATTGTCTTGTGGATAAATAAAGAATACAAAAACAACGAGACTAGAGAACAAAACTGCCAAAATAATTGAACAGGTCGAGGAAGTTAAAATTGACGTAGCATAAAATCTATCGATGCAAAAACAACATGGAAAGCGACAAAAGTCCAAAAATCACCTAAATGACACCAATGAATAAAAATTCCCTTTGTTACCGATCCCCATAGTACCAACAAAGAGTGTGCTAACCTATTACTAGGTGTGGAAACCACTACGGTTAAGAAATTCCAACCTTCCAATATAAACTAGCCAATCCATAGTTATATTAAAAAGTTACAAAAAAGTGCCTATAAACCAACACAATAAAAGTGAAATAAGCACAAGGAAAGAGCACTAAGTCGTAAATAGTTGGATCAAAAAATGATTCATAACTTTTTAATATGTTGGATGAAAACAAACTTTATATTAAAGTTGTAGACCTTAACACAATCTATAATTTTATTGTTACAAAGTTTATAATTTAAATTGTTTAGATTTCCAAAATATTATTGTAAATGTTATCAGTTTTGAAATAAAGTTTGAAATTAACAAACAATCTCGCATGTTGACATACTCCCTCTATCCCTAAAAAATGTCGTTTTGGGTGTTCATGCCACAAGCTTGACTCAATTTGTAGAAAATACGTGCAACATTTCGATCTCTAAATAAATTTATTAAAAACTAGATTCAAAGATCTTTTCAATAATACTAATTATATGTCATAAATATTAATAATTTTTAATATATATTTAGTCATATGTTTCTCGAAAAGTGAAAACGACAGTTCTTTCTGGTACAAAGGAAGTAGTCTATATAAAAGTTATAGTTCCCCAATCCAATTGAATCTCCAACTTTGTAGATGGTTATACATTTTAAAATTTAAAATTTAGAAATTCTAGATGATCTCGAATGTTCATATGGTTAATATAAGTTATAGCAGCCAACCTAAGTTTTGATAAGTTTTTTATTTAAAATTATTTGGAGTCTCAGATATGTTTATTAAAGTCACATATTTTTATATTTATTTTGATAAAAAAAATCAAACAATATCGGATGGAAATACATCATGTACTAAAGTTGTAGTATTTAATAAGATTTCAAAAGTTGTTAAAAATATTTTATTTAAATTCATTTAATAGCCAAAATATCTAATATAAAACTAAGAAATATTAATAAATTTTATCTCTATCACATCGAATATTTGGACACTAATTTATAATATTAAATATAGATTAATTACAAAACTCATTACACAGATTGAGTTTAATTTATAAGATAGATCTATTAAGTCTAATTAATCCATGATTTGACAATATGATGCTACAGTAAACATGTACTAATGATAAATTAATTAGGCTTAATAGATTCATCTCGAAAAATAGTTACGACTTCTGTAATTAGTTTTATAATTAACTCATGTTTAATCCTCCTTTAGCATCCGAGACACGGATTAAACTTTAGCCCCTGAATCCAAACACCCCTCTTTAGCCGCGAAGCAGTGTCTTGGATTTGATTCCCAAAAATCATTTTTTTTGTTTTTTTTCTAGAGATTATTATTTTTATGTGTAAGTGACATTAACAGAGATAAGATGTTTTAAGATGTCGATCTCCGTTAACGAGATTAACCGCGATCGTCACGGCCTGTGTTAATGTTTTCATAGATGGGAACAGTGCACATGTCAGCGGCAAGGATTCACTTTATGAAAATGTATTTTTTCCGTACGATGTCCGAGGATTCAGTGAGATCTACAATTAATTTGTTTTTTTCATTTTAAGATTGTTAAGATGCTTAAAATATTTAAATATTTCAGCACATATAATTCTTGTACCATAGCTTATCGTCTTAAAAGAATCATTTCTTGCATAATGTTTTGTGCAAGAAATATATAGTGTTTTGTGTATGAAAATTATAGCTCTCGATGTGATCTAATTTTAAGTTCTATAGTTTAAGATCGTTTAGATGTTAAAAAAATAATATAAAGTTTTAATAATGAAAGCATATATGTTTTTAGTGGGTTTTAATGATTAATGATGACATAACATTTTTGTAACTAACTGTGGTTTGCGGAGATAATTTGAGTTAGGTTACAATAATGATGATTGTTTGATCAATTAATAGTTTTCATACCCCTATCGATGTAATTCATTTCAGTTTTCAAAGGATGGACGATATGGTAAGGATAGTCTAGTTTTGTTCTAAATGTCAATTGGTGTTGAGAGGCATTAGAGTAGATTAAGATTTTTTCTTTAATCGTACAATAAAGGAGTATGAACTAGTAACTTGCCTAGGTGAATCCAATGTATTAAGCGTGATGCACGTATCCTTGCACGAATTAAGGAGAGCGATATCACCCTTATACGGGTGCTCTAATGAGTAGTAGTGGAGAGTGCTGAATTCCTGATACCTCGGTCAAATATTATCGTGTTCCTTTCTCTCTTATTTAGCTTGAGCAATTATTTAAGCATTCACATTTTTGTACGTATTGCTTACTAGAATTATTATGCTAGAATAGATTTGAAATGTAGGGTGCTAAAATTATTACGATGAAACCATTGAACACATATTTAAACACTAGGGATGCAATGGACTAAGCAATAGAAACTTAATTCTTATGAGAAGTTTTAAACTAGCCTAATTCACCTTCTCTTAATTAAGATATTGATCCTTTCCAGTAACATATTAATTACGTACAACAGCTTATCATTTTTTTTAAAAAAAATGAAGTCTTACTTGTCATCTTAGAAAAAACGAGTCTTTTAATTAGTATGGAGTTGGATAGTTATGGCGTTGGATAAAGATTTTAGCAGACTTTAAATTGCGGTCCGTCTACGACGATGATTTTATTAAGAGTCGTCGGTCAACATGTAGATAGCATGTCGTATAGGTGCATTTCTATGCTCGTACATACAAACTTCTGCGTCTTATAGCCTAAAAAAAACTAAAAGATTTTAAAGATGGTCGATGTAACAAGAAAAAAACATCGGATATCCTCCATTCCTTTTTAAGAGTTATTATTCTCACTTACAAAAAATAACATTAACTAAATTTACAAAAAGTATAATATTAGTGTTTCTAACTTGTATTAATATTAGTATTTCTAACTTGTTCTCGCTTCTGGTTTCCTCGAAAAAATGAACTAAATATAAAATATATTAATATTTATAGTGCATAATTAATAATAAATCATGAATTTATTTGGATATATTGATTACTAATATTTTATATAAATCTAATTAAAACTACTCGTCACTCATCAAACGTACGAAGCAAGTTTGCGACTTAATCTCGATGACCAAAAGTATAGAACCAAACTACTTGCACACAGCTTCACTAGTGAAAGTTAAATGAGCTTCACTAGTGAAAGTTAAATGGTATCAATTTTTTTTTCAAAGTAGTTTAGCTGCACCAAAAATGTTTAATTATAAAGATATTTTTTAAAGAGTAAAGTGCACTAGCAGTCCTTAAACTTGTGCTCCTGTGTTATCCCGGTCTCTAAACTCGCAAATCAGTTGTTTAGGTCCTTAAATTTGTTCATCTATGTCATTCTGGTCCCTAAACTTGTTCGATTGTGTCATCTCGGTCCCTAAACTTAGAAATCAGTCGTTCGATTGTGTCATCTCGGTCCCTAAACTTAGAAATCAGTCGTTTAGATCCTTAAACTTGTTCATCTATGTTAACTGGATCCCTAAACTTGCTGAAGTGTATCATCTTAGTTCAAACAGAACGATAAAAAATTACATATCAAAAAATAATTCATAATTTTTTCATATGAACTCGAATGAAGACAAACTTTATATCAAAATATAATATTGTAACTTTCGATGTGATCTATAACTTTGTAGTTAAAATTTTTTTAAAATAAAATTGTTTATACCCCAAAATATTAGTGTATGCTTATATATTTTGAAATTTAAAATTTAAAATTAAGTTTTCAGACAGACTTCAAATAGATTTTTTTAACTATAATGACTTCAAATAGATTTTTTTTAACTATAAAATTGTAGATCACGTTGAGAGCTACAATTTTGATATAAAGTTTGTTTTTATTCGAGTTCATATAAAAAAGTTATAAATTATTTTTTGACCGTTCTGTTTGGACCAAAATGACACAACTGAACAAGTTTAGAGACCAGGATGACACAAATGAACAAATTTAAAGACCTAAACGGTCGATTTGCAAGTTTAGGGACCGGGATGATACATGAGCACAAGTTTAGAGACCACTAATCTACTTTACTCTTTTTAAAAATAGCTTAAAAAAACTCTTTTAAAAATAGCTTAAAAAAACTAGTGAAGTAATTTCAGTAGTGAAACGAAACTGTGCGTAGCTAAACAGGCCTTTTACTATTATCGATGACAAAAAGTCTAGGACCTTGTATATGCACGGCAAGGAAAGCAGTATATAATACTACTAGTAATGATACTTGATGCATTTTTTATTATCATGATGTCATCGATCACCATCAAAACGTGGCACATGCACGTGGACGCAGCTTTGATCGAGGATATGCATAGTACGTACGTACTTATACGACATAAGATACGCAGCCGCGGCTGGGCGCATACATGCATATACATGCATGCATGTGTGCATACATTACACGTGCATGTGCATAGTATGTAGGTAGCTAGCTAGATATGAGATATATCACGATGATCGATATGTCGATGGATCATCGCCGCTAGCACTAGCACTGCCTGATGCACTTGCACTGGCGCCTGAGGCCGTCGCAGTTGCCGCCGCCCCAGCCCTCGTGAAAGCACACCTGCGCGCAGTTGTGGTCCGACATGCACATCCCCTTGAAGCCCGCGCTCCGGCGCCGGCACATGCGCGCCTCCGCCACTGGCACCACCGCCGCCTCCTCTGCATATATATATCATTAGATGATCGATAACACACACTCAAAAAATTGAAATATATATATATATATATATATATATATATATATATATATATATATATATATGTGCATCATGATAATAATTTTTGCAGCTAGGCTAGGCTGCTAGACGATCGAGCGATGACGACGTACGCGCAACGACGATGAGCAGCAGCAGGAGGACGGCCACCTGCGTCGCCACCTTCCTCATCGTCCACATGCTTGATCGACTGGCTTCTTCTAGCTAAGCTAGCTACCTAGGAGATGGATGGATGGATGAGCGTGAGATGCTTGGATGGCCTGCTTGTTGCTGCTTTGCTGGCTGGCCCGCCCGCGGATAAATAGGCGTGGCGGGTGGTGGACACGGCGCATGCAATGCATGCAAGAGCGGCGCTGTGCGTGGCGAGCTCCAGCCGACGTGTGCATTTGCATGTGCACGTGGCTGCCCGCACGGGCTGCATGCGCGCCAGGTCAGAGTTCGTAGCAGCTAGCACACTGCCGAGTGCGCGCAGTATACTATATATTGTCGACACGACGACACGGCGCCAGTCATACGACAGCAGCAGCAGCTGCTAGTTCTAAGTTGTGTACGTACGTGTACTAGTATCATCATCGATCGATCCATCATCGCTGGCCTGCTGTCTGGCATGCATGCAAAGGCGGTGGTAGCTAGCAGCGTGGCAGCAGCAGAGGCCAGGGAGCAGGGGGGCGAGAGCTGCCACGTGCCAGTGCCACGTGACTATAAGTACGTACCTGCCTGCCTGCCTACCATATAGGCCCATAGCTCACACCACCACCTCACTAGTCACTACCGTGCTTACTGCTGATCAGCTCAGCATCTGATCATAGCAGATAATTAGGACGACGTACGCGTCTCCCGTTCATACACAACCGGATCCACATAGTCGCCGCGCGGCGCCGATGGAGCTCAAGTCCAGGGCGACCGTGTGCGCGATCCTCCTCACGATGCTGCTCCTGCTCTCACGTACGTACAGTATAGTAGTAACGGATAATAATTTGTTCGTTGGTTGGTTTAATGCTGTATGTATCCATATTCTATCGTTCATCGGATTCTTTCTTTCATTTCATTCCCAGACAACGACGGCAATGGCAGCGGCGGGACGGCGATGGTGGCGGAGGCCCGGGTGTGCATGGGCAAGAGCCAGCACTAGGGGCGAAGCTAAGATTTTTGGACAATGAGATCGGAACAATTTCATAAAGGGTCGTGACAAACCCATAATACTACTAACTAACTCTTTATAAGTATGTAATAATATAATACCACACATAATATCCAAAAATATATAATAATTGTATCAACGAACAAATTATAGTAAAACAAGCTTAATTTCATAGTAGTAGTTACCTCCTATAGCCCCCCTCGGCGGTTACGATCCTCCATCTTGTGAAATCGAATGATCGCATCATCAAGTGGAATTGTGACTAGAAATTCTTGTTCAACGAAGCATACAATACAATCGTTCATAAACCCATCTCCAATACGATTTCGTAGTATTGTCTTCACAATTTTCATGGCTGAAAAACACCTCTCCATTGAAGCAGTGGCAACCGGAAGAACTAGTACTAGCTTGAGAAGGCGATACACCAAAGAAAAACCCAGATGCTTGTTTGTACTGACCATCAACTTAGCAAGTTCAAAAATAGTGTCCAAGTTGACATCTTTCATCAGCTCGCACATTGTCAATATAAAAATTGAGCTCATGACCAAGATCCTTTAGTTGTAGTTGAATCAAAACCATCGGGATATGATTTAGCCAAATCCATTAAACTCTCCAATTTAAAAGACTCAAAAGAATTCTTAGGGTTGAAAGCAGCAATCTGAGTGAGCAATTGAGAGTTTACCTCATTGAAACAATCATTGAACTTTGCAAGTTGTAAGTCAATAATTGGATTGAAGCAGTCATATTTGTAATGTTGATAGTTGGTTCGATTGGTTTTTTTTCTTGGCCTATGACGATCAATATACTCCTCATCCATATCCAACTTGGGAATGCCATGCTCTTCACAAAATGACTCCACAACCTGCAACAAAGAATCCCAGCCATCATCTCTAATTTGCTGAAATTTCTGCTTGGTTAACTTCACCTCCATCATGGCCTCCAAGATATCTTTATCTTTTCTCTGCAAGGACAATGACAAAGAATTTGCATGTCCTAAAATAAGCTTGGCGTCTCTTTGCATCAGTTGGGCCTTCCTTTTCAACATATTGGAGGACTTGAATAACTTCAGGAAACAGATTGCTTAGGCTCTTGAGGGTTTTATAATGAGAACCCCAACGTGTGTCTCCGGCTCTTTGAAGAGACTGCTCTTGATTCAATCCAGTTTCACTATTCAGTTGTCCACTTTCTATGGCTTTTCTAACTCTCTCTTGTTGTCTTTCTCGAATCATATCTTTACGTTTGCAAGAAGCTCCAACCACATTGAGCAAAAGGGATATCATATCAAAGAAATCACTAGGATCATCATTCTTTTTAGCCACTGCTACAATGACCAACTGCAGTTGATGTGCAAAGTAATGTATATAATATGATGAGCTGTTCTCCCTCATGATTAAAGCTCGTAATCCATTGAACTCACCTCTCATGTTGCTAGCCCCATCATAACTTTGTCCTCTAATTTGTTTTATGCTCAAGCCATACTTAGCAAACAAATTATCAATGTTAGATTTTAGACATGAAGCTGATGTCTCTTGCACATGAACAACAACAATAAGTCTCTCCTTTATTACCCCAAGTTTGTCAACATACCGCAAGACAACTGCCATTTGTTCCTTTCCAGAAACATCAGCCGACTCATCTACTAATAGGCAAAACACATCCCCATTAATTTCTTCAATGATAGATTTCACAATGATCTGCAAAAAAACATGACTAACCATTAATATCTTATATAATGAGAGGGAAACATAATATGATGACAACATTTTTTACCTCAACAAAGCAATTCGCAATATCCCTTTGAATCTCTGGAGCAATCATCTTATTATTTTTAGGAGCACTTCCAATTGCTTTCTTTACTTTGTCATTCTCCTCAGCCAAAAGATGGACTAACTCTCGAAAGTTTCCCTTATTTGTAGATTCCTCTCTTTCATCATGGCCACGAAAAGCTAAGCCTTGATGCAACAAGTATCTAACAACTTTAATAGATGTCTTCAATCGAATCAAATGGTTCTCTTTACTAATATTACTCTGCATGGTTATGTCACACCCAATTTTAAGAATAAAATTGAATGCGAATAACTCATTGTGCCCAGAGATCAATCACACACATAAGCCGACAAATCTTTAAATAGTACCATCACTGAGTGCTTATTACATAACGAATAATATGCTTAAACATAACAACGGAAATAAAGATAACTCTCGCGACGAAGCTCCACTTCACAGGGAACGCCGACTGGTTGACCACTAGCCTAGTACTCCTCACGGTAGTCTTCATAGCCATCTGATGAGGTTGAGAAAGCAAGGGTGAGCACTTAAAGTACTCAGCAAGAGTAACATAGGATTATGAAGCTCAAAAAGGCTGACACTGGCTTACTGCGGTTGCTTTTAACTTGGTCAAGTTTTACCAACACTTAGCTTTAGTTATGCATAACCCAATTAATAACCACATGATAAGATTAGTAATCCACATTAACAATTAAACAATATGATCATCTACACGGTGAGTTTTCCAGGCCACTCGTGACCGTGAGCACGGTTATCATGATAGATTTACACTCTGCAGAGGTTACGCACTTTACCCACAAGCCATGTTGCCCATATGCCCGGGTTTGCAACTCCCAAAACACTTCCAAGGTGAGCGGGAAGGGAACACTATGAAGTCTTTCAAAAGCCCTTTCTAACATGTAGCGGACCCTACGGACCCAATGCAAAGGGGTATATGGGACACCCCGATGGTACCACCCGCAGCGGTCCCCATACAAGCTATACCTCATAACCAGCTCGACAAAGGTGCCTTTCACGAACCACAAGCATGCTAGTCCAAACTTCATACTTAACTAAAGCCAGAGCCATTATAGCACTCGTGGTTGCATTTAAGTCCCAACTTTTGCCCTACAGTGGGGTCCTATTCCATGTTGCTATAAAAGCCAGTTTTATCCATTGTTGCATATATCATTAGTCAAGATTCGATTCCATATTCATCATGTAAAGCATAGCAAAGCTACCCATATGCATAGAAACCCATTGGTGACAAGGTAAAAGGGATAACAAAGCTATGATATAGAACTAATAGGAATCAAATTAGACACATGTAATATGACTAGATGAATTAGGGTGAATAGGTAACAAGGATGATCCCATGTTAAACTTGCCTTGATCACAAAGCTCCTGGTGATCCTGATCTACTGCAAAGAACTCTTGCTCACCGAAGATCTCACCGGCTGTACTCGATCAACATCACCACGCAATCATCCGAATAAGCATACACAAAGCAACATAGATATAATTAGAACATTACACCATAAACAGTAAATAGGTTTTGAAAAGATTATAAAATAGAGCTATATTACACTACGATCACAAAGACGCGAGAATCACGCCAAACGGATCTAAAACAATTAAACTATAGATTAAACAAGATTTTAAAAGGGCAAGATTAAAACCTTAAAAGAATTAATTTACTTTTATTTTCAAAAGTAATTAACATAGGTGAAATCTATACTACTGGATAGAGCATAAAATTACGGATCTAACGCAACTTGAACGGATCGATTTGGATTTAAAACGAGTAAATTATAAGCATTTAAAGATCAGTGGCAAATCTATAAATAAGGATTTTTATTTATTTTCGAAATAAAACAGATCTAAAAGGAAATACGTTTTCCCGAGGGGAAAGCGTAGTGCTGAGAGGCGCTTTAGGACTGCGGGTTAAGTGGCCAAAAGCCGAGGGGCTCTTTAGCAAGATTGCCATGCGAAGGGGTATCTTTGATCCTGAGCCACTAGATCTGATCTGAACGACTCAGATTAGAAGGGGGAGAGGGAGAGGGCGGTGCTCCACTGCGACAAAACCTCTTAAGATAGGGCCCACTTGTCAGGATTAACCAACTTAATCCCAACAGATGATCCAAACCTTAATTAGTCTGTCAGGTGTCGCTACTTTGCAGCGGGTCATCCACCTCTTTCCGAATAGGATCGCCTCATTACGATCATTGCAGAAGTAATACAAAATTTTTATATTACATCAAAGTAGCGGAAAATTTAAAGTCATATTACAAACCATAAGTTTTGAAACATAACTTAAGTGTCATACGTTAATAATACATCAAGCTGCTGATAGAGTATGAACAAACAACCAAGGTACTCTTGCCCAAGAGTCAAGCAAAGACAGATTATTCCTCATCTTCATCCACACAGACCACGGTCATGCAGCATGAAGCCACACAAACCGGGTTGTGATCCTCATCTGCAACAGGGGTTAACAAACCCTGAGTACGGGAGTACTCAACAAGACTTATCCGACAAAGAAAAGTATTTGGTGGATAAAACAGTATGCAAGTCATAGGATCCAAGGTGTGGTTTGCAAGGATCAAGTATTTTGCATAAAGGAGCATTTATAAAAGAATTGAAATTGATTTGTTTTATTCATAAGATTACCCAAGTACCGACCTAGATGTATGATCGATAACAAGGTAATGAACATCCCTGAAGGGATCCAACAAGTATCCAGTTTAAGTTTCATTAACTACGAAGAAGAAGACAGGGTCATGTTTCCATTTCCGAGGAACACGACGATTCGAACCGGTTTATCCCAGCTGGGGCTTCCCTATCACACGACATATACAACCGCTTAAAGCACGCATATGACTACTTTTCCCTGGATCCTCCATCCGAGAACGGGGGCCCGCCACCCGAGAGCACAATACGCCTCCATCCAGTTCCTCGAACTTGGAGGGTACACACTACTCTCGCCATCTCTCCACTTCCAGTGCGGGTTAACCGTCCTTTAGATTGGATTAGCCAGAGTCCAGCTTCCCAGAGTATGTGATAAATACTCCAAAGTCACAACCCTAGTCATGCATCAACGAACGGTCCCTAATGACACAGGCGAAAAGAACCCGCTCACCAGACACCGCTGATGGCTCTCCAACACCGTGTCCGCCCAGTCCCGATTATTACTTCCAACAACAACAACAACAACAACAACAACAACAACAACAACATCCCTTTCTCAGAAAACATAACCATTTGCCGAAGCAATACGCTATGCGTAGGTGATCGGAAATCACCTACTATAAAAGTTTTAAGCATACTAAGCATTTTTGCAAAACTTTGCAACTTTAAACAAATGTCAAGGTTAAAGGTACAACTAATACAAGGATAAAGCTATGCATCAAGTAGGAATTTAATAAAGTATTGTAATGCAATATTATAAACATAAATGTATTTAAAACAAACGATTTTAAATACAAGGAAGTGTTTGAATGTACCGGGGCTTGCCTTGGTTGGAGGGATAAACGAACTCGGGCTCAGATTCAAGAGAGAAAACCTCTTCACTAGAGGTATCCATCCCAACCAACGAGCAATCTACATGATATAAAGACATGTTTTCGATGATGCTTGAATAGTAAACATAATGCTCAACACAAACAAACATGTTCTTAAGAGAAGATTAAAACAGATTACACCTTGAGTACAACTTCCCTTCATGAAGGAAAGCAAAACTAGGTTATAAAGTAAATTTAATTAATCCCTATTTATCTTGATTATCTAAGTTAATAATTACATCTAAAAGAACTGAGCAAACAACATTACATCAAGCATGTCCAACTTGTGTTTATCACTGGACAATGACCATTTGCATCAATTAATCCAAACTCACTCAAAACCTAAAGTCATTAGAGTTTCTAAACATTTTATAACTAATTAAACAACTAACCATGTATAAAAGTTCATCCAAAAACTCCCAAACTTTTTGTACAGCAAGGTAACAGAGTATAAAGCTTACACAAAAATTCTCAGAATTTTTGGAACAACATACAGAGCATGGAAAAACATGGAAAACTCATTTTCCAATTACTATGAGCATTTTTACAGAATTAAATACTGAACATGCACAAGTTATATGTTTATTAAATACTACACATCACAGAGAGCATTCACAAATTTTTGCAGAATTTAAACATGCACAGATTTAAACATACAAAAAAAAAACAAAAGACATTACTGTGCAAAACTGGAAAAAAAAAAAAACCCTTCACTTAACCCACTGACGGCTGGGTCCCGCCCGTCAGTGGCACAGACGCACGCAGCGGCGCCGACGACCACAAAACACGGCGACGAGTCGCCGTCGGTGATCAGACTGAACCGCTACCCCTCGAATCTGCTTCGGCTCTCCAAGCTGAATCCAACGAGGTGCGACACGACCAAAACAAACCCTCAGAGACGCCTCATCGACGGTGACGGCGGTGACCGGAGCTCGACCGCTCACACGCCGGCGAGCACAGGCCTCGATCGGAGAAGCTAGGCCTCGAAAACGACTCAGGGAACAACCACGAGCAAAACGCCCAGCAGAAACGAGACTAAAACCTACACAGGTGACCTCGTCGACGGCAATGGCGGCGACCCGAGCTCGACCGCACATACGCCGGCGAACACAGGCCTCGATCGGTTCAACCAACAACCCCATCATGCTTAGCGGCCCCCAAACAACGCGAAGCGCACGCAAAACGAACTTAGAGCTAAACGCAACATCCCCATCGACGGCCATGGCGGTCGGCGGGGATCTGCGCGACGTGCGCCGAAGAAAACACGCACGCGCTCGAGGACAACCACCCCTCGAAATAGACTCAGGACGGCTACACGAAGCTAGCGCAAGACTCGGATCTCAAAAGATCAACTACAACGACCAGATGACGAGCACACCGCCGCGTCGGCCATGAACAGCGGCGGTGCTCAAGGACAGAGCTCGAAGGCTCGATTGAAGGACAAACGAGGGTGCGGAGAGGTCAAGGAGCTCACCCTGGTCACGAAGCGCTTGCAAACGTGGCCGGAGATGAAGCAGAGACGGCTGTCGATGGAGAACGTGCCGGCGGAGACGATGAACCGAGCGGCAACGAAGATGTTCCCGGAGCTATGGTCCACCATTTGCAAAACGGAGAAGCCGACAAGGATCAGTGATGAACAAAGAGCAAGAAACACAAGATGAAAAAGCAATGTGGCTCCTGTGTAGCCCAGTCGAGGGCTGACCAGAGCAGCGGCGCTCTCGTCGGAGTTGAGGAAGACGGAGCCGCGCTGGATGAATGCAGGCTCGATGGCTTTAACCAACTCACCGCGAGAATGCGCGAGGTCAAAGCGAAGACAATGGCAATGGATTGAGTGGTTGGCAGTGGCTAACGAGCTCGGACGAGCTCGTCGATGATGATGGAGCGCTTGGCGGAGCAGAGCAAAGCGATGGCGCGGCATGGAAAGCGAGACAGAGTGGACGGTGTCCCATTTTGAAGATGGCAACGGGTCCGTGACGTCGCCACGCACATGACAGGACGTGAGTCAAGGACAGGAGTCGCACGGTGGTGTCGACAGGTGGCCGACCAGGTGTTGGCGTCGAGTTCACCGCCGCCATGCAACTGTCTGATGAAATGTCTAAACTGCCACTGTGACTATTTTGCAAAATGCTCAAGCTTCCAGGGGGTTTCAAGAAAAACTTTGAATATGAAAGTTGCTCAAAATTTCATGATCTACAACTTTGTCAATACTCACATTTTCAAAATCGGCCTAGAAATGAAAATGTATTTTTGAAATATGAAAACCTTTTTAAAAGGATTTGCCCCCTTTTCAAAGACTTTGAAAAACAACAAGAACAACACTTGAAAAACTGTAAACACAACAAAAGCAAAACAAACAGAGCTCTACAACTTTGCTTAAACAACCATAAGCAAATTCTTTATAGATTTTGAAAATCATGTTTAGGGTTTAATCCACCCCCTCTTGGAATTAGGGTTTGGATTCAAATTTAAATTTTTAGAATTTTGAAAAGATGACCTGCATTCACAACATTGATAAAACACAAGCAAGTAAACTCATTTTAGTTCAATGCATATCCAGGTTTTCAATCAAATGAATGATGCTTAATGCATATGATGACATGATCAGTTTTTAATTAAGTGATTAACACCAGGGGTGTTACATCCACCGGAGCAGAGCGCGGCACGGCGGGGCGCCATGGCCGACGGCCGGCGCACGGCGGCGCGAGGTGATCTCGAGCTAGGGTGCTCGGTTTCGCATGGGATTTGGTCGGGAAGAAAGAGAACGGAACCGTGAACTCACCTAGGTGCTTGGTGGGGCTCGGGGACGGACAGGGACGACCGGCGACGATGAACCGCGCCGGCGGCTTCCCTGTGCACGGCGACAGAGTCAACCGGAGCGCAAACAGAAGGACAAAGAGAGGGAAAAGATGTTCCGCACGCACGTGGAGACGGTGCGATGCTCGACGGAGAGCTTGGAGCGGCCTGAGGCGCGGAACGGCGCTCGGCGACGGGAGCAGAGCGGCGGCAAAGGCGGCGCTGCTACTGCTGCGTGCGAGGCGATGCGAGAGCTCGAGAATAGATGGGGAACGGCGGCGCGGGGCGGTGCTATTTATAGCGGCCGAGGACAGAGTCCTACGCGGACGCGAGCGCGGGAAACGCGCGCGGCGGTTGCGCGTGCGGCGCAGCGCGGCAGAGTCCGGGGCAGACTCGGGAGGAAGAAGGGGAGGGGCTGACCTGCGGGGCCGCGCGGTCAGAGAGAGAGAGAGGAGGGAGGAGGGCTCCGGCGCGGACTGGGCCGAGCAAGGGGGTGGCCGGCCCACGCGGGAGAAAGGAGGGGAGAGGGGGGAACTAGGCCGGTTGGGTGGCTGGGCCGAAAGCAGAGAGAGGGAGGGAAAAGGGTTTTCTATTTTCCTTTCCTTTTTCTTTTGCTTTTCAAATTTGATTTTCAAAAGGGGTTTTGAAATCTTTTCTTTGAGTTTTGGAAACCAACCAATGCAAAGAAATGCAGAGGCATGCAATGCTCAAACCAGTTAAACCCTAACATGTGATATTAGTTTTAGTTTTATTTATTTAATTCTATGATCACAAAATTATTTGAAATAAATCAAATTTAAACAAATTCAAATCTAATTTCTATTTCAAATTTTAGGGTGTTACAAGTTATGGCTTCAACAATTGACTGGCCAGGCTTCAACAAATTATCACATCTTTTCACAGACGTGTTATGAAAGCTATTACATTTGCTGCCTACATGATCTCGAAGCCTATCAGATTTGTTCCAGCTATCCCAACCATCTATAACAAAAGCATCATTCCCACCTTGTCCCTTGTTGCAATCTCTAAACAAGTAACAATATAAACAAAAACACTTATCCATCTTTTCACTGTACTCTAGCCAACCATATTTAGTGAACCATTCATACTGACATCGTCGTGGATGACCCGCAATCATTGTGGTTGGAAACATAAAATCAGGTGGTGGCTTACAAGGACCTCTAGTCAAATACTTTCTCCTTATATCATTTTGCAATTTGTCACCTATGTAATATGATATTCTCCTTCTATCTGCGGGTCATATGGAAGCTCATCAAAATTTACCTCCTCTCGTGAGATCCGTGAAGTGCGCTCAATAGTACAATTATTGTTTGCGGCAGTGTCATCTCCATCTCTTCTTATTCTTGAAGTGTCTCCATGATTATTCTCATTATCACCAGTTGGGGTTGATTTTCTTTTAAAAAACCCTTCCAAAGTGCTCTGATTGCCTATCAAGTTACTAAATTAGTCACATAATAAATAAAAACTAAAGCAAAAATAAGTATATGTACATTATAAATAGTAGATAGATACCTGACATCTGGATGGAATTTAAAGAGAACGTCCAGGACTAATCCTTTCTGAGAATCTAAGTTCCGATTGTATCAGGTAGATTTATTGTATACTGTATAGCTGGTAAAAAATCATAAGACTTCAAAATTAGGAAATTCAGATTTGATCGGTAATTGGAAACTGCATAATTGGGTATTTGAGAAGTACCTACCTTGTCTTGTCTTGTCTAGATGCCACCGGGAGTAGAACAGCAGGAGTACTTGACGTCTTGACAACGAGCGCCGCTGCGCCGGCCGGCTGCCGGAGTGCTGGATAGGAGCGATGCCGGCCGCAGGAGCGAGTTTTGCGAGCGTGAGATGGGAAGTTGAAAGGTTGCCTATCTCAGGTTGGATCCTGGATTGGAATTCGGAGGCAGGCTGACACCTGACAAGACAACTTTTGGCCTTCTACGTGGCCTCGATGAACTCTGGACTCCGGACTTTTGTTGCTGGGCTGAGGCAAATGGACTCCTGTCTAGACTGCATACGCTGCCGCTGATGGGCCACCGAGGTCCCATGAAAATTTTAGTGGGGTCGCAGCTGACCAAAAATCCATCGCTACCGGGAGTTACGGCCAAGTCGTCGGTGTCCTCGGACCCGATGGTTAAACATGGCTTCGCCACTGGCCAGCACCACTCGTTCCCCTGCCTCTCCGAACACGCCTGCAGCAGCGAGTGCGTCAAGGAGGGCGGCGGATGGACCGCCGGATACTGCCACCTCCGCTACTGCAGGTGCCAGAAGGCATGCTAGCTGATGAAGCCAACTACCTACTTACCTACTTGCCTGGTGAAATGAAATGCTTGTTAGCTTGGCAGAAATGTACGTAATACTGTTCGTCGGTCGACGTGCTTGCTTTGTGTACCCGACTACACAACCGGACCAGAGTACTACCTACCGTGCATGTAAGGTGCATGATGGTCATGTAATGTAACAGTAATAAATAACACGGCATGTCGTAGTTACGTAGCCTTGCTATGTTCCGAGTAACAGACTGTACTACGCGGTTCCAGTTCCACCATCAGTCAGCGACCGAACGTTGCCATCACTCCAATTCATTCGTTCATTCACTGCAGAGTTTTCTCTTGTCATGCTTACATACAGACTGGGACCCATCGATCCATCCCCTCCCTCAATAAAAAGAGGAAGACTTTTCCTTTCTTCAGCATCATCTCTTTTGAGGCTTAGCTTCATTCATTCAATTCATTCATCAAATGTTTTCAACTAAACCCACACAGCTGATGATTAGCATCAGAATAGCAGATTCCTTCCACAGCCAGCGTGTAGCCATCATCAGCCCAGATGGGTCGAGGTAGATTCCTTCCATCCGTCTATGCGCTGCCTCGCCGTCAGCCGGCCGTGGCGGCGGCTCTCCTTCAGTGACCATCGTTCAGTGTCTGAAGTGCCGGACGCCGGTGAATACGAGGGCCACACCGTACTTGTTGCAGCAATCCACCGCGTCCTGGTCCCGGATGCTGCCGCCGGGCTCCGCGATCACCGCGATGCCGCTCTGGCACGCCTCTTCCACAGCATCGTTCCAAGCTGCATGCATCATGCGCGGGTTCAGCAGCACAATAATTAATAAATTAGTACAGTAATTACAAACAATGTTTTAAGTGTTCTTTGTTGCATCCAGAATCAATTCGCATGCCACCAACTATGTTACTTCCACATACGGTTCAGGAGAAAAGATAGAAATTGATTGGAGCCATTTCAGTTTATCGATAAATTATTAAATATAATGATTCCATTCCAATTTGAAGCCAGCACTTTTTCTATTTTTATTTTTTTTCCCTTACCAAACGGGAAGAAAGCGTCGCTGGCCAGAGCAGCTCCCTTGGCCTCCTCTCCTGCCTTCTTGAAAGCAATCCTCAGGCTCTCCCGCCGGTTCGGCTGGCCACTACCCATGCCCAGCATGCAATTGTTCTGTAGAGACCAAGCCATCAGGCACATCACAGAACCAGCAAATTAATTTGTACAGAGATTTCGCTCTCTCCACATAACCTCAACTGACCAAAAGGTATTACATGCACGACTGACCTTGGCTATCACAATGGCATTGCTCTTGACGTGCTTCACGCAGAGGCACGCGAATCTCGCGTCCGAAAGCTCACTGTCCTCAGGAGTCCTCTCGGTCATCTTTGTGAAGGTGATATCTTCCGGGGTCAGATCGTCGGACTCTTGGGCCAACCAGCCGCCAGTCACCTGTCGCAGCGACAGCATTCCTTTCCCACTCCTCTTCGCCTCCAGTATCCTCAGCGTCTTGGATTTCCCTTTCAGGACCTCCAGGCCCTTCTCTGTATACCCAGGTGCGACCACAATCTCGTAGAACATCCTTGTCTCGCCGTCCGTGGGGCTCCTGAACTCACGGATTTCCCTTGCAAGATCCTAAAACATGAAGCATGTCAATGTGTCGACAATAATGCATTATGCACAGTGGGGTGGTGCAGTTATCAGAACATCTGCAGCTTGTGTAGGAACATGGTGCCAGGTTGACATGAAATACCTCACCGATCGTCGTATTGAAGGCAACTATGCCGCCAAATGCGCTGACAGGGTCTCCCTTCACAGCCAACCTGTATGCTTCAAGGATGTCCTGTCGAGACGCTACGCCACACGGATTTGTGTGCTTAACCACAACACAAGTCGGGATCTGAAACTCTGAGACACAGTTCCATGCAGCATCCGCATCCAAATAATTGTTATACGACATTTCCTGTATAAGAAGGTGACACATGTAAAGTTGCAAACCCCTGAAAAGAAACATCACTGTACTGGTATGGTACTCACAAAGATTGGGAATATCTAGAAACAAGTTATCTGCTTATATGTACCCAACAAAAGGAATATATATTTTTTTTGGCGAACACAACAAAAGGAATAATGAAATTACAAAAGACCATGGAAGCAAAACATAGATACTCATCAATGAGTTAAATGTTTTTGTGTCCCATTTTAGTGTAGTAGCAATAACTAAAAAGGAAACATGCTTGTCTTACCTTTCCATGGTGTTGAATTGCTGTTGCAATACCGCCGGCATTTACTAGAGAAAGACTCTTGTCACCATAGAAGGCAGCCTTTTGATGAGGATTTTCACCATAACGAAGTGTAGACTTCACTGTGAGGGGCACAGTAAAGCTGGGAGGAAATGTATCCGCTGCACAAGATCATGATACCGCCATATGTGAAAAATGGCTGACAAAACTCTTAGACAAGCATCACATTTAACAAAAAAAAGTACCAATACCTTTATTTGATTGCTTCCACAACCACTCTGAGACAGCTGAATCATAAGAAGAAACATGTTGGAAGGCTTTCCATGCAAGTGTCCTGCGGAAATCCGGGTCATCTTGTTTCCCTTCTAGATATTCCAATAGAGCAGGATAGTCTTTATGATCAACAACGACAAGAACGTCCTTATGATTCTGTCAGCCATAAGAAATAGATCACAAAGTAACCAAACTGCAAGCATACAACTATTCTTATCAAAATTTATTACTACTACATAAGTTTTGCATGCACAAATGAGTGGAAATTCAACAAATAATGTATTAGCATGTATGATACACTGTAAAATAAAATCAACTTTGCATGAATCCAGTGCACTCATTTGTAAGTATTAAGTATTTCAAATCACTAATATTCCAATACAGCTACCTTGGCAGCAGCTCGGATCAATGTAGGCCCACCAATATCAATATTTTCAATGCCATCCTCAAAAGATATTGCACCTGAGGTGACCTTATCATAGAATGGATACAAATTCACTACAACCACATCAAATGTCCCTGTGACCAAGGAAAGGTCTTAGTTAACTTACAATAGTGATTGTCACCTCATCGCATGAAAATTGACATGTCATTACATTATTAAAATATTTAACAGAAGACTGCACAATGTTCTTAAAAACTCACCAATGCCATGCTCTTTCAGTGCTTTCAAATGATGCTCCTGGTCTCTTCGCGCAAGAATACCACCATGTATACTGGGGTGCAATGTTTTTACTCTTCCATCAAGCTGAAACGACCCAAAGAAAAGTTAGTGGATATGGAAACGTGCAATTTTATGCTGTCACTAAAAGCTCTCAGCATGATAGCCGACACAAAAAGACGTTTCCACTTTAAACAATCGGTGAAAGCGAAAAAATGTTAGATTCAAATGGAACAGGAACATCTAGTAAGCATGGAATTACAGAGTGTGCTGGGAAATTATCAAGGATGATGTTATGGCTGCCATAAACAGCTTATTTGCGATGAACGCCCAAGGATTTGAATGGCTCAACTCGGCATGCATCGTCCTACTCCCCAAAAAAAGAAGATGCAATGAGGGTGACAGATTTCAGGCCAATTAGCCTCATCCACAGTGTTGCAAAAATTTCTCCAAATTATTAGCTAACAGACTGGCCCCTCGACTGGACTCCCTAGTTTCCAATTGCCAGAGCGCACTCATAAAAAAAAGAAGCATCCATGATAATTTCCTATATATTCAGGGAGCTGTGCGGAAGCTACATAGGCAGAAGATATCGACCTTATTCATGAAATTGGATATACTTGCTGGAGATTCTACAAGCCCTGGGCTTCGGACCACGCTGGCGCGAATGGGTCTCTATCCTATTCCGCACGTCCTCCTCAACTGTGTTGCTTAATGGGCGACAAGGACCAAGTTTCAGCCACGCCAGAGGAGTCAGACAGGGGGACCCGCTTTCACCTATGCTCTTCATTCTGGCTATTGACCCACTACAGCGCTTGCTTGACCAGGCAACCCAACAGGGAGTACTCACCCCATTACCCCCCACAGTGGCAAAATGGAGAACCTCCATGTATGCAGATAATGCAGCCATTTTCATCAACCCGACAAAAGAGGACGTAGAAGCTATCAAAACCATCCTCCAAGCGTTTGGCACCTTCTCTGGACTCCACATCAATTTACAAAACAGCTATGTGCATCCAATTAGGTGTGAAAATGTTGACCTAGACCAAGTCCTCTCTCCCTTCACTGGTAATAGGGGCACCTTCCCTTGCAAATATCTTGGGCTGCAACTCCACACTAGATCGCTTCAAAAGGTCCATGTGCAACCTCTCATTGAGCGAATTGGAAAAAGGTTACCAAACTGGAAAGGGCATTGGTTAAACAGAGCGGGACGCCTCACCCTAGTCACTTCGGTTCTCTCCTCCATGCCAACCTACCACCTCACAGTGTTTCCCTTGGCTGCATGGGCTAGGAGGAAGATTGACAAAATTAGGAGATCGTTCCTTTGGAAGGGGGAGGAGAATGCCAATGGTGGACACTGCCTGGTTAACTGGCCAACAGTTACCAGACCTAAAGATCTTGGGGGCTTGGGAGTGCTTGACCTTGATAGATTTGGAAGAGCTCTCCGGTTACGCTGGCTATGGCAAGAATGGGTGGAGGTTTTCAAGCCGTGGCTCGGATCGGAACTTCCCTGCAGTGATGTTGACCGCCTCCTTTTCAATGCCTCAATCAAAATTATTTTGGGTGATGGTGCAAAGACTCGTTTTTGGCACCATAACTGGTTGGAGGGTGAAGCTCCGAGGTACCTACCCCAAACCTCTTTCGACTTGTCTCGAGAAAAAACAGAACGGTGCAGCACGAACTCTGGAATAACAACTGGATGCGTTCGCTAAGGGGGGAAATCACCACGGCTGTCCACATTGAGGAATTTGTGTCCCTTTGGATACGGATGCAGTCCGTGCACCTGCAGCAGGACATTCGGGACTCCATCACCTAGCGTTGGACTCCAGATGGGGTTTACTCCACCCGTTCAGCTTATCTAATCCAATTCAAAGGTTCCTTCCGGTTCTTCTGTACTGACCTAATTTGGGAAGCACAAGTGGAAAATAAATGCAAGATCTTCGCATGGATTCTAGTGCAAAACAAAATCCTCACGGCTCAAAATCTACAAAAGAGAGGGTGGCCACATCAAGATCACTGCGTCCTTTGCAATGTGCCCTTAGGAACTAGCATACATCTATGTTTGTGCTGCCCATTTGCAAAGGAGATTTGGGACGAAATACTCTCTAGAGAAAATTTCACTGCACTGCAGTCACAGCCCCGGGGCAACCCCGTCCATATTAGGGTGTGGTGGGAAGAGGCAGCGAGGAAAGTTCCGATGGCTGAACGTAGACGGCTGAATGGGGTAGTGATCTATACATTTTGGAATATTTGGAAAGAGAGAAACAGGAGAATTTTCAACAACATGGCAGAAACGGTGTCACAAGTGGTTGCAAGAATCAAGGAAGACATCGAGCAGAGGAAGAGAGCTTTTGCTTATGCTTAGCAGTTTTTTCACTTGGGGCTGTTTTTTCTGTTTTCTCCCACTCCTGGGGTCCTTATAAAGCCCTTTTTGGAGGATTGTATATAAACTCTCTTTCTCTATCTTAATTGAAAGGTAGAGCTCCTGCCATGCTTTTTTTTAAAAAAATGGAATTACAGAGTTAGAATTATGCAGTGTTCTGACCAGTTATTCAGAATTTTTCAGACAACTGTTTTGGGAATTAAGAAGACACATAAGAGAAGTATTTTGGAAATACAGGAAAATTGTTCATTATATACTTGATGTAATTTTGAAAAATAGCTAGAGTAAACAGTTACAGCTTAATGCAATTTGCAAAATTTCCAACAAACTTTGTTCAGGCATCACCAACAATGTTTGTAATACATATATATTTTCAAAAATGCTGCAAGATTAGCATAAATTAGGCTTTACCATTTCAGGAAAGTGTGTAATTTCTTCAACTTTTGTAACATCAACTCCAGATGCTTCCAAACTTGATGCTGTGCCACCTGTGGAAATAATAGAAAACCTACAGGAGCAAAATCTTCATATGAGTATATTAAAAAATATCAACATAAATACAAATCTGAATCCATGGTTAATCTTATATAAAACCATAATTTGCTAAATATTTTACTAAATGCAATATCCATATATGAACTGTCAAACAATGAAAAACATGCACTTGGAGAGGTAAACTATCATAAGGAGCAAAGCCTATCTTTGTAAAGGGTTGAGATAAGTTAGGGATTATTTTACAACAATTTATCACGGCGAATGATTACACCGACACAATAATAAATAAAACATAGAAATACTTGCGGTCAGACAAGTCTAACATGAGCTCGAAAAACATGCAACTGATTGTGGATTATACAATTCAAAAGTAGCAGGGCATTAAACGACCAGAAGATAAAAAGTGTTACCCCAAACGCTGAAGACCATTTCCAAGATTAGCCAGGTCTGTTTTATCAGACAATGATATCAGTGCTTGCCTCACTCCTGTAGCTGTAGAAACTTATATTTAGTCCATAGTTTTTTTCAGAATTGATTACTAATAATCCACAATATAAAATTTATCTGTTGATTTATGAACGAGGTAAGTGGGAGAGAGTACATAAAATTTTATGGTACATAAGTATGTATAATGGATCCCAGAATATGTTTCTTCAAAATGCAAACACTAGAATCTTTGGTAAGAAAAAATATTCAAGTTTGCATAAGGGGCCATTTAATCCTGAATGAGTAACCTTGGAGCAGCAAAACCACTATGTGACATTATGGCATCTGATGTTCTGATGGTCTCCAATAACTTCCTAAGGCCTGCACATTAGGCTTGGGAAGGGTGGAAGTGATCCCAAACATATAACCCTTAGGCCTAATCAAACTAAGCTCATGCCCATCCGCCGCCACTCGATCTTCCAGAGGGGAATAAACTGATACATTGTGCTTCAGCGACCCAAACCAGCAACGCGCAAACATATGGAAAATCATATTCGTAATGATCTCTACAACAATCCACCAAGGCAGCAGCCAGCAGAGCCAAACCAGACAAGGTATAAGCACCCACCTCTGAGCATCGAATCCGTCCCCGTAGACGCTCCGGCCTCCGCAGCAGCCATGGCGCGCCCTGCCGGATGCTCAGCGGTCGAAGACAGCAGGGGGGCGCGGCGGCTCTGTAACAAACAAAAGCTCGACCCGCTCACAATTCAACAGGTAGAAAGACGAAAGCTCAAAAACAGCTGAGAGAGAGAGAGAGAGTACGGGGCGGTGGGGAGCACGGAAGAGGAGCTGGCGCCGCCGGTGCGGGGAGGCGTGTGGGCCTCCTGCGGCGAGCTTGGCGGCGGCGGGAGAGGAGACGAGATAAAGCGGCATCCTCGTAATTTATTGGCACTTTTCTGTGCCTTTTCTGACTCGGAGATAAAGCGGCATGGCATCCTACTCCTTGGAATGGAAGGAGACTTTTGAGGGCTAAACAAAAAGCGAGGAACAGTCATCCTTAAGATGGGCCGAAAATGGATGGGCTCTACAGGCCCTTTTAAAAAAAGAAAATGGCCGTGCCAGGCTGTCACTAGCCACTGCCCACTGGGCTGTCAAGGAGCCGAGAAGTGACATTTCGCCTATGCTCAACGCAGAAATTCGTTTTCTTTATTCTCTCGAAATTCTTTTTTTTTATTTTTGGCGAGGAGCTTAACGCAAAAAAAAAAGATAGAAATCATACATAAAGTTTACAAAAACTTATTCAATTTTATGTCAGCTACTCTTCTTATTAACACCTTTTTCTAAACATGCCTAGACATGTTTCATTAAGCAGAACATAGTTTTTAAACCATACAAGGGACAACAAAAGCTTGGCAACCGGATGTTACCGCTAAGGAACAGAGAGGTGGACCCCCAGCACTCAGACATAAGCGACGATTACATTGGAAAAAAGAAGCGACTACAGGTTCAGGCCATGGTCTAGGCCAGCGCCAGCAAACTTGCTAGGTGCCTGAACCCCGCGGCACACCAAGCTGAAGCCTCCGCTTATGCATCTTCAAGGTAAGCTGCGCCGGTAGCAAAGCGTTCCCATCAAAAGTTCTTGTGTTCCGTTCCTCCCATAAGAACCAAACAATGAAAAAGAAGAGGGAGTCGAAGCCTCTCCGCAGCGGCTTGGGAACACCCTTCCTAGCCGACAGCCAATAGCCACCATTGCATGATATGTTCTTCCCGAACCAAAAAAACATGCCCTGGAGATGGAGCTTGGCGATCCAGAGCTGTCACACCTCACGGCTGAAGCAACAACCGAGGATGATGTGGTCAATTGTTTCCACCTCTTGGTCACACATGATGCAGGTGCTTGATTCTTGAAACCCATGGCGAAATCTGCGTTCGGCAGTCCAGCATCGACCATGCATAGCCAGCCAAAAGAAGAAATTGACTCGGGCGGCATTGCAATTTTCCATAGTTGCCTGCCCCAGCGGCGAAGAGGACCTAAGAAACATGGCGCCATATGCCGATGCGGTTGAGTAACATTGGTCTGCTGTGAGCGTCCAGGAGAAGGTTGGCTTGAGTGATCCATGGATCACCGGGGCGAAGCTACACTATTGATAGGAGTGCACAGGCAACCCAAAAAAAAATGGAAAATCAGTAAGTTTGGTTAAAAAGTCATCATATATGCACCCCCACGAGACATGTCTATGCATCCATAAGGCAAGTGCACCCCTCTCTAATCTGCTATAGCTTCGCTACTGATCACCAACCCTTCAAAACTCTCCCCACACGAAGCACACGTGATTGTGATTATACAAAATTACAACGATTCCACCGCGACTGCCGTAGCGTATCAATTCACGCGTGACGGCGATACAACTCAAGCTTCCCCAAATGCCTGTTGCCCGCAGCGCCCCAAAGCATGATGATGTCGTTCTCGATTGACTGAAGCAATTGCGCCGGCGACCTCGCAACCCTGTCAAACGTTCTAGCGTTTCGCTACTTCCAAAGAGACCATCCAACCAAGAAGAACAAGGAGTCAAAACCTCTACGGATCAAGAAGATCATGAAGGCCGACGATCGAGGACGTCAAGATGGTCGCGGCCGAGGCTCCCGCGGTGTTCGCCAGGGCCTGCGAGATGTTCATCCTCGAGCTCACGCTGCGGGCGTGGCTCCACACCGAGGGAGCCGCTAGGCGCAGGGCGCTGCAGCGGGGCGACGTCACCGCCGCGATCAACAGCACCGAGACCTACGATTTCCTCACCGACATCGTGCCGGAGGAGGAACGCTCGCTCGTGGTCCAGGGGGGACGGCGCTCTGCCGATGCCGCCAACGACGACGAAGACTACGTACGGCCGTGCCAGTCGTTGCGTCGCCGCTGGACATCCTACTACGGTCCGGCTCCGGTGACGTCCATCCCTTTTGCAACCTATGCCAACATGCAGATGCAGCATCCTGTAACGACGTACATGCATGTGGCCGCCGCTCTGACTGGAGCATCACCACCACCAGCATTCCGCGAAGGTAACCAGCAGGACTGAATGGTGTCAGGAGTAAGTTAGGCCTTTGAGTAGAGTAGTTCGGATGAAACGGGTTTTGTCGTAAGATCTTTTTTTTAGGTATTTGAGTCTGTAAGTAGCGGCTGTGTTTCCTTCGTTTTGTGATACTATACTATGGGGCCGTTTGGTAGTGTTTCAAGCGCGGCTTCACCTGCCTGTCAACCAAACTGTCCCTCCCTCATGAGAATCCGAAAACTGTAGCTTGCACCAACTTCTTCTGACACAGCTGCAATGGTTGACATTTGGTCAGGCAAAACCAATTTGTCTTACTGACGAGAAAAGGCATTTGGATACAGCAATCAACAAGCCTCATCCAGAATGTACCGCCGGCAACACCAGTAAGTAATCTATGTGCTCTAGAAAGCCGCAAAACTGACTAAAAGCTTTCACTCAAGGACTAGGACTGATCATCATGTACAATGTTCATCCGCCTAGCACAGCGCAGCTCAGAACTGCTCGCTTCGAAACCGAACAAAAGAATGAAAAAAAAAAGAAAATTGTTCATATATAGTATATCTGCCCTACATTCAGGAGGCTTTCATGTGGAACATTGAAGATCACACTGTTCTCTCTGCACAGCTTCCGAAGGAAGGCATACACATAGTTCACGGCGACCTTCTTCACGATCCCCGAATCCCTGCGCGCCTGCACCACGGTGTTCCCAAGGATGTGCACGACGCCAGCATCCTTGCACCGGTTCAGGAACTCCACCTCGTCCCCGAATGTCTGGCTCGAGTACCTTGTCAGGCTGTTCCCGTTCAGGGTAAGTGGCGACTTGGCTGGAACAATGGAGTCCTGTGATGAGCTGTAGCTCAGGTCACCCATGGAGCTCATCGTCGTGTTGCAGCCCCCAGCCTTCTCGGTCAGCTGATGAAGCGATCTGGTTGTGGATCCCTCGGCCTTCTGCTCCATCATGGACATGGTGAAGTCCTCCGAGTCAGAGTAGCCGTCCATCATGCTCTCCAGTCTCACGAAGATCAGGAGCCTGTCCAGGAGCATCTTCTCAAAGTTGTCGTCTTTCTTGTGGATATCCTTGTATCCATACCTTGCGACGCAGCGGAACATGTGGTAGTTCTTTGGCCCAATCCTCTTCATGATGAACCATTCCTCGGCTGGAACTGTATATACTGGGAGGAACTTGACGCAAACGAAGACAACGACCGAGTGGATGGCAGGGAGGTTGGTGATGAAATGGGAGAAGATGTGCGGGACGCCACTTGCCAGCTCTGTGTACACAAAGCCTATCCCAGGGACCCTCACAAGCCCAAGGCTTGGCCCTAGTCCCAGAATCCAAGCCATAGACACCTTGCTGTGCATCTCAAACTCGTAACGCTTCACGGTGCAGAAATGCCACACGTACATGATGACGAAGAAGGTTATTGCGATGACTAGCGGAACCCACCCACCTTGATCCACTTTATTAATGCAGGCCGTGAAGTATGGGAGCTCAACCGTCAAGGAGAGTACAAGGAAGATGACAACAAGTATCCAGTGGCTCTTCCATACCAGCAGCATCACTGGGACCATGAGAAATGTTGTAACTAGCATAACAATCACCACTGCAGTGCCTGCTCAGACAACATTACATGCAAATAAGTATCATACCTTGTATTGAATGCAAAGTGCTTCCAGAAGGTTAAGCAAAAATTGTTTTTAAAATTGGCATAGTGGATTCAACCTCTCTATTCTTTTAATGGTAGCCATCCACAATGAAACACCTCTGATGACTGCTCATAGAGGTAGTAGTATGTGCATACGCCATACGGGTGAGCATACATGTGTGTTTGTGAGCATCTATGTTTGTACTATGACTCGAAAAGAAACTTCAGTATTCGTTTAAAAAAATAGAAGAAAAAAGAACTACAGGGTCCTGCTAGCCACCTTCTATTTTTAGCACTAAGGCATAAACTGATATGTGTTCCAAGTTAAGTGCACTGAAAGCATGATAGACACAAACCAACTTCGCCCTTTTCAGTTATACATATTCAAATATGAAAGGAAATAATAAAAAAGAAGTAAAACTCACCATATGCATTTCCTATCTGGCTTTGATTCTTGAATCCAGCAGTAACAGCAATGCAAAGAATCATAAGTACCCAATTGATGTCAGGGATGTAAATCTGCCCCAGAAATTTCTTCGAGGTATGCACAACATTGACACGGGGGAAACAGCCCAGTGCAAGAGCTTGCTTAATTATCGAGTAGGTAGCAGATATGGTCGCTTGACTTGCAACTACTGCCGCAAGAGTTGCTATGATGAAGGCTGGCCAGTATATGGCCTCTGCAGTGAGAGTGTCTCAACTTTAGTATATTGAAGTGCACAAAGCATAATATACAGTAACAGTAGTGGGATGAGCACTATGACAATTTGCGCATAGTGGGCTTGATATGGTGGTATAGCTGTTTACATACTAGATGGATCAGATTTGTTTAGATTTCAGAAGGACCTGGAATGGAGCGGTAGAAGGCATCGGCTACATGATCCTTGTGGTCGATAATGTAGGCAGCCTGCCCAGTGTATGCCAGTAGAAGGCAAGGGAACACCACTAAGGTGAACGCAATCTGGACATAGACATGATTAGTTCATTGAACTATTATCATAATTCATAATGTTTTTGGTTAAACATTCACCTGAATAGCCAGTACAGGGAAGTGACATAGATCAGCATACAGTGCTTCAGTCCCTGGATAGAAAAGGCATATAGGTAACTCTGTTTCATCTTACAATTGATGCAAAAGTTACAGTTGAATTGCCAATGACCTGTGATGCTAAGCATGACCCCTCCAAGAGATGTCCAAATCTCAGACTTGCCTCGTCTGAAATACCGGAAGGTGTAGACTGGATTATATGCTTTTAGAACAGAACTGTTGTATTTGTGTATGTTCACTAACCCAACGCTCCCAATTAGAATAAACCAAAGGAGCACCAAAGGTGCAAAGAGCCACCCAACTTTATCTGTCCCATAGTGTTGCATGCAGAATAAGCCAATTAATATGAACACCGCGACGATTACGACCACATCTGCCAGAAATGTAAGATATTACAACAATCAGCACAGGTAAAGTAAGTTATGTTCCTGAACAGATCAAGGAAATAGCCCACCAGAGCCAATAATGAGCAAAGATATAACCATACATAAAAGAAAAAGAAAAAACACCTGTACTCATGTTCTGATTCTGAACCCTTATTCCACCTGTTGCGGAGAGAACTGCATATAACACATAAAAATACAGCTTAGATCGCAGCTAAAATGGATTTACTCATAAACTATGATTCTGAATTCTTCGCAAAAAAAAAAATTATGATTCTGAATACCTGAGATTGCAGGAGTAAGGATCCCATCTCCAATGGCGGTACAGGTACCAATGAGAACGAGAATAAGAAGACAGTTCTTTTTATATGCATGCCCCTCTAGCCATTTCTTCACTTTTGCTGCAAGTGAATTCTCCTCATAAGTTTGCCGACTATAAGTTGTTAATTCTTCATCTGTCTTATGTTGGTTGGGTATAGTGCTGACCTTTGCATGCCGGCACAGCAGAGAATAAAGAGCAAATGTGCCACCTGTGAATAACCAGGAAAAGAAATGTTTGTCAGAAAACTTGTGGAAACAATCTATACGAACCAATGGAGAAGTATTTCTTGTCTGAGCACAGAGTAAAATCTAAAATGAACTAAGAGTTTCACCTTCTACAGATTTCATGATTAGTAAAGTGATGTATAGCAATCACTCTGACATCTCATATTTAAACCATGTTGATACTCGATACAAATCCATTGAATCACTAGAGCGATGTTTTGTCATGAGATTCTGCCAACCAAACCAGATGGTAAAATTGCAAAATCTCTGTGAACTATCAGCTCATACTTTGCAAATGTGCAAATGCGACAAGAGCGCTAATATTTCTTGCAAATACCAAAGAAATAATAAGAGGCAACATACTAGGGGAAAATACAAGGATGCCATATCTCACCTTGACCATTATCATTAGCTCGCAAGACGACAAAAACATACTTCATCAGAGGGATGAGGGTGAGTGTGTAAATGATCAAGGATAGAGCTCCAATTACATCCTCATCTTCGTCAACACCATGTGGAAAGATGTTGTAGAAAACATACAATGGTGATGTACCTAAGTCACCAAATACTACCCCAAGGCTTTGAAACGCGAGCCGCAGTAACAAAATTGACGAAAATTTCTGCATTAACAAAATTAAAAATCAAGTTAGTCTTTTTTTTTGCTAAGAACATAGCAAAGAGCTAGCAGTACAAGAGAGACAGAGCACAGCTATAGTGGCACTTTAAGATGAATGGACAGAGCAAGTTCTAAGAATCTGAATATAGCTCCTGCAATAACAAAAACAGCAGTAACAGCACATATTACACACAGTTTCTGATCCCCTTTTATATTGAAATGGTCCCCTAAACCATCAATAGAATACTTTAAAGTTCACAATTTCACATCAAAGGACCACCATGTTTCTTTCAGATGTACACAGAGAGTAATAAACTAGAAACGATGATAGCTACTCTACTCTGGGATGCAAGGATCAAAACGATACCTTTTCTCTGTACATGTTCTTCAGCTGACTGGCCTCCTCATCCATGGGCTGATCAAGGTTCTGATCCAGTTCCCACATGCTGCCCCGGTTTGTCGCCTCGCTATCTGACATCGACGCCATAAGCATCTCCTTCAACCTTGAGGTCACAATCCCACCTTCAAAACCTCACGGATGAGAGCTCCCCGAGGGCCGAAAGTGACTCTCCCTCGCATGAACCGAAAACGGAAGCGCTCAACTTCCCAAATACAGAACTAGAAACTAAACCACTAGAATCAAAGCCAGCAACAATTCTTGAACCCTCTCACTGCAATTCGGCGGCATAGACGGATAACCTTCGGAGAAAAACCAAGAACACGAGCACACAGGTAACCGAAATATGAATGCCGCCTCAAATCTTGAGAGAGAGCTTGCAACCAAAACGGAGCTCTTTCCCTTCGATTTCAGCAAAAACAGAACGGAAACTTGGGCCCAAGAGCCAGGAATCGAGAACGAGAGTACCCAAATCGGAGTCAGAAACCGATGATTCGCGACCGCCGAACCGAAAATCGTGACTCCAACCAACCTCAGGAACTTCACACCGAGAGACGAACCTGAACAGATTCCCAGGACCAAGAAAACCCAATCTTTCACTCACCGCCCCCCAAAACCCCGGCAAGAACAAGCTTGGATGCTACAGTAAGTGGCCACACGGAGACAAGCAGCGATGTGGGCCGCCGTCCGATTGTCAAATCCACAGTAATCCAGCAGACAGAAGGTCTAGGCTGTGGAGAAATGATTTATGGTGTAGTGAGAGAGATGGAGAGGTGGGGGAGGGAGGAAGAGAGAGCACAGACACAGAGCAGCCTGCTCTCCGGCTCCGCACGTTCATAAAAGAGAGAAGGTGCAGGAAGAGCTGGATGCCTGCTTGGGAGGTAGGTGAGGAGCCCACCACAAGAACAAATTGGAATTGGCACTTGAACTGAAAAACTCCAACACGAGTAAAAATTCATTCGCATGCTGCTGGTTTTGAGTCAATGAGTCATCACGAGAAAATTTACAGCAAAGTATGTTGCTATTCTGGTCCTGCTTTTCTGTTCCTCCTAGATTTAGTTGGCACCCGCCCACACCTTTTTCGGTTTCAGAATTGAAGATCTTTGGGATCCAAACTTCGGAAATACTAGTACACTACTGTACTAATCTAATACTAAGGAGTAGTATAATATACTAATAGCACTACTACTAGTAGTAGATTACTCCGTAGTTTGTATTCAGATGTGTACTACTCAGTATTAGATTAGTATAATACGGAAATAGTACCACTGTACTAATCTAATACGGAGTATAATAGTACTACTACTAGTAGATTAGTTTGTCTTGTTGTAACGATTTAGACTTTCTTTGCATAAGGGAGTAAAAATAATTTGTTTGTGCTCCCAATATTTCAACTTCGCGCAAAGTCTATCCTCCTGAATGTACCCACATGCGGGCTAGGGTCAGATGTCATCATCAAATCAAATAATTTGCCCTTTCAAAAGAATTCAAACAATTTGTTAATCACATCCCTGCCTATAGTATGGTAGTAGAGTTCAGATTTTGCAGCTAATTTATCTCTCTTCGTGACACTACTACAAAGTGTGTTCCAAAATAAATAAAATGTCATCGTTCTCACTTTTTGAGAAGTCAAATATTTAAATAATTATTAAATGTATTTTTATAATAAAATTATTTATAAATTTAAATTTATTAATATTTTCTACAAACAAAATTAAACTTAAAAAAATTAACCAGCACATAACATATAGTAACACTTATTGATACGAAACAGGTATGGTAGTACAGTGACAACAATGCTACTCATAATTTCTTAAAGTACAAGTAGTGCACTATGAATTTATTTGGCTTGTGTGTATGTTTATAGGGATGTTACGAAAACTACACCACACAATTTGCTTGTGAATCTTTTGGCAACCTATGGCACAAAAATTGAAATACGTTGGTGTGGTCATGTTGCGACACGTCGTAAGTGCAACAACTAACCAAATAGCCGCCACAAGTTAGGTGCAAGAACTATGGCGTTATTTGGTAACTTACGGTAGAAAACCAAACATGTCTTATATAGAAAAAAATTATATAATCTTTCTAATTTTTAGCAACTACTCCCTCCGCTCTAAATTATATGTGTTTTTTTACATTTCTTAGTATATTTTTTTTCTATATATCTAGTGATGATCTATATCTAGGTGTATAGTCAAAGTTATATGCTTAGAGATGACAGGACCACTTATAATTTCGAACAGGTGGGAGCAATAACCGGTAAGTCATTTTGAAAACATTCAAATTCAAATACAAAAAGGTTGTTCAGATCTTATCGGGAAACAAAAACAAAGCTAGTGAAGGCTGAAATGTTGCGTTCTCCCCCGCAAAATGTATGCGTCATGTTTGAAAAATCTGTCGATAGAATTTTCTTCTAGGTCTTGCATTCTTAAAATGACAAGCAGGCGAAACGTGCAAACCACGCAAATATCCGTTTCAGGTCGTACGCACACAAACAGCAAAAGCGGCATTCGTTTGCACTCGACCACGCAATACACTCGCAGTTGAGACAAACAAAGGACGAAACCGCCTCCATTTGCCTATTTGGCACCACTGGCAGCTCCAAGCAATACACCGTAGCTCCAATTTTTTTTGAGAATGCGACATCTGGACAATCTCTTCAGATACGGAGGCATGGACCATGCATTCACAAATAAAAAAATACCATATAGAATGGCATGGAATTAAGCTATAGTAGACAATCTAGACATGTGACGAGCTTAAAATGTACTCCCCCATCCTCAGATATATAGTGTATAACAGACTAAAAGAGAGAATTTTAAAGATGCATGCACCTATATATAATTTCCCAACTAATTAAATTCTTATATGTATAGATGCTAGCATCCTCGTGATTAGAAGACGATTGCTTGATTATAGAGATAGTTTGCTAGTTAGCTCCAATATATTGATAGCTTTATTTTTAATTTGGGGACATATATATAAACTAAAAAAGCGAGAACCGAGCTCAACATGAATGGTTGGTCCTTAATTACTACTCGCTGACATAACACAAAATCTGTGTGCAGCACGTAATACAAGCATGGTTCACACTCTGATTCCCAGTCTTAGTAGCGAGTTTCGTCATGTTAACTTTTGCTTTGCTAACTCTATCTCTTCTCGTAATTAACCTGTTAAGTTATCAAATTTGTTGATGTGTCACAATATAAATACAAATAAAAATCTAGATAAAATTTTCAATGAGACTGATCTTATAGTACTCACTGTCTTCGTCTAATGGTAAAATATAAACTTCATATTGTATATATGTACGTATCTGAGTTAACTAGTAACCACTTGTTCGTGGCTCAAATGAATATAGGGGGTGTTTGGATCCCTTTGGTAAATTGGCAAAAGGGTAAAAAAATTGCTACTTTTTGACAAATGGATCTAAACATGTAAGGCAAAAAATGATAAAAGAGTAAAAAAATTACCATTTGGCATTTGCCACTTTGGAGTGGCAAATAAAGACAAATAAAAAATCCTTCCACTCATGCCCCTTCCTCCTATGCATGACATGTGAATAAGAGTGTAATTATTAGGAGTATAATTGTCTTTATATATGTCATTTGCCATTTGCCATTTGTCATTTGTCAAAGGATCCAAACACTAGAAATTGACAAAAAATTTACCAACTTTATTTGTCATTTACCATTTGACAAGAGATCCAAACATTACCATATTATGCTCTCTAGAAATCCTGTCCAGAGTACTTATACCACTACTAAGTACTAACAAGTTGCTTCAAATATTCTAATTTATACCAAGCCGTATGACCATTGATGCTAATCAAATCGCATTAGAGCAGCTCCAGTGTTGTAAAAAAACGAACCGTGGGAAGAGGTAATCGAACCATCAGCACTAGAGGAGCCGAACCGTGTTTGTCAGAAGAAAAAGCGAAGCTTACAGACGCGCCGAACCGAGTGGATTAAATAATATACTTGTGCGGACGTTTTGTCTCTGCTGAACCGTGGCGTTGGGTCACATGAGAGATGGAGAGAGTACTTTTTCTGTGAATATGGAGCCCACCAATCGATGTTCACACTAGCACCTGCGAACCAAACTGCCACCCGAACCATACGGTTCGCTGCACACTAGAGGTGCCCAAGCAGGGTATATGTTCTTTATTATTGTTACAGTATCACTAGTGCAGACACACGGCGCAGTGTGTCGCTATCCTCTGTCCACCACAAGTTTAGGATAAAACTAATAGCATGTGGCCGGAACATGTTTACTTGATCTATAGTTCTTTATCAAATTTAACTTTTTTTCAATCTTCTCTGTCTGCACACATGCATGAGCTGGGGGACGTACTGGTGCACACTGCTGGCTAGCCAATGCATCCGCCACATACATATCTGATCAACTCCTACAAGCCATTTGCATCCAGATGAGATGATGCAAGAAAAATGTACGCTAAAAGGACTGGATGTGCTAAGGAAAAACTCAGTGACCTAATCAGACAACTATTGAACTAAACAAACTTGACATTGAGATAACCATTTATGCGCCTTTTCCCAAAATCGGATAACTATTCAAAAAAAAAAATGCTAGCTCCGGGCCCTATGATAAGAGCAATTAATTGGCATAACCGTTCCTAATAGTTCCTGATCGTTAAATCATCAAGAACCATGAACCTAGCTCCATACCAATCAGGGTGTTGCCTTAAACGCTTATGTTCAAGTTAATTACATACTATGCTAGGAGTCCTTAGTGGCGCGTAAAATTAAGAAGGTAAAGACAATAAAGCCACATCATCGGCAATGACATGTTGCACCTATGCAATGTGGATCTGATTACAAGCATGTTGGACAAAAATGTCTACTAATTGGGATATGCATGGACAATAATAATAATACTTTGTTATATTTTGGTGTAATGTCTTTGAGGTTGCACCTGGGGGAGTTTATATATGGTGATCAACATCTATCTATGAGGATATCCATTCCTAACTAAACAGCAAAGGATATGTTTGCATGGCTTATTATAAAAAATTAAAATGAGAAGTTTAGTAGGGTAGTTCCTATCTCATCATATAGAACCTGGCTCTTGAAGCACCCAAAGGCCTTTTTGGCTCTGAATGTATCAAATTCGGGGGCTGCACCCAAAGAGCAAAGAAATGATGTCATCTATGGAACTGTTTGGTTTCAACATCTAAGAATGCAATTCCTGTTTTGTTTGTTCATTTTTCAAAAGGTGTAGGAGCCCATACTCATCAAAGCTAAAATTGAAAAATATCAGTATATCTAATATCTTAAATCCATGAATATATGCATCAAATGTTCCCAGTCCATGTTTATTACCGCTAACACATTACACAGTTAGTCGATACCTTATTGCATTTGTTTTTACAAGGCATCTTTTTCATCATCATCATCTAAATTTGGGCTATCCACTATGTACAAATGTTTGCAAATCATATAGCTGGCTAGGTCAACCTTCGAGCCTGTTCGGCTAATAAGCCGATTGATATTGTTTTGTTGTGACAGAAAAACATTATACCAAATTCATAGCTGATAAGTTGGGTTCAGAAGTTAAAGCGAACATGCTCTATCCAACATTTTTTGTTCTGTGTGGCCCTTCTATTTTTGTTCTAAACTTTTTGTCTGTACGTTGTTGTATTTAATTTGTTTTAACAAAAAAAAAAATCATTCACCATCTAAATCTGACACCTTTACACTATACTTTTTCTTTTGAGATTATGTTTAGCCCTCTACTTGATGCTGCTTAGGATAGTAAACTAATAGCAGGTTAGCTAGTAAACAATAATTAATTAGGTGAGATACTAGGATTAGCGAGTACGGCCATGTCAGAAAGTCTCTATCGTTGCGTGGCGCGCATGTTGCATTATTCAAAATAGTATAATGCCCGTGCTATCGCAACGGATTGATCTAGGGAAACATTTTAAAAAATAACGAATATATTTTTGCAGAGTTTAACTTCGTACACAATAATATTTGACTGTATACATAATATATGAATTATTTTTGTATTTGAGAAAGTGTGTATACATGATTCTTGTCTACCTGGTTGATCTGGTGCGTTTCGAAAGTGCATTAGATTCAGCCTTTCACTGAGCACGGTACTCACGCTGCCTCTTATTCCTATCCTCCTTTTTCTCGATGGTTTTTTGAGCTCTTATCCTAGCGCGGTACTCGCGTTGCTTCCTATTTCTTTCCTCTCTCTTTCGTTGTTCTTCACTGCAAGATGTTGATATGCTTATGTATTATTTTGTTTTTTTATAATTTTTTGAATTAGACGAACAGGTCAAATGAGATCTAAAAATAAAAAACAACTAAAAAAAGTGGGAATAAGTGTGTATGCATTTATCTGGAGTGTGTATGTTTGTTACATCGCTCAGCACAGTAAGTCCGTCTCGTGGCGTCTCCATATTTTGTCCTTGTGAGCTGGTAATCATATAGAAAAAAATTAAAACTTTGAGTTATTAAGCATCAAATTACCAATCCTTAAGATGTTTACTGTTTCGGACTTGGTTACTTTTGAAGAACAATAGGCCGGTTTAAATTTGAGAATGTGAATGAATATTTACCAAGTGGAGTACCGGCTGTCTTGCAAATTTTTTGAGAATGATGACGAACAACAGTTACTCAACAGGAACACAGGGACGACAGGCTGTGAGATCACGTCCGTGCAGAGGCAGGCGGAGATCAGACGATCTGATGAACGGTAGACAAAAATGACACTGCATGAGACAATCTGATCAACGGTAGACAAAAAAGTCGTGGACGAGCTGATGATTGGAATTTTACCTGTTATACAAATATAAAAAATTGACGCAGACCAATTGAAGCTCCTATGATCGAGGTTCAGATAAAAAATCCCGCTGCTGTAACTCCGACGGCACCTTTTCGAACCCCAGCACCACCTCCCGCTCCGTCCCCGTGGTCCAGGCCGGTCCGACGCGGCGTGGATCACAGGTTGTGTGCGTGCACGACGCGCTTGCGGACGCTCGCGTGCGTGCGTTGCGTGATCGGCGACCGCAACTCGCCTCGTGTGCGCGGCACCCCCTCGAACCCCAGCAGCACCTCCCGCTCCGTCGCCGTGGTCCAGGTCTGACGCGTCGGCGATCACAGCTCGCGTGCGTGAGTTGCGTGAACGGCGGCCGGTCCGACGCGGCGTGGATCACAGCTCGTGTGCGTGCACAGCGCGGTTGCGGACGTTCGCGTGCGTGCATTGCGTGAACGGCGGCCGCAACTCGCGTGTGTGATCGGCGGCTGCAACTCGCCTCGTGTGCGCGGCACCCCCTCAAACCCCAGCAGCACCTCCCGCTCCGTCGCCGTGGTCCAGGTCCGACGCGTCGGCAATCACAGCTCGTGTGCATGCACGGCGGACGCTCGTGTGCGTGAGTTGCGTGAACAGCGGCCGGCGGAGGCTCGCGTGCGTGCGTTGCGTTTTTTGGGTGCCGCAAGTCGCGGCCGCAACCCCCGTGCGGAGGCTCGCCGTGCGTGCGTGCGTTGCGTTTTTTTTGCGTGATCGGCGGCTGCGTGGGAGGAGTAGGGTAGATGAGGAACCAATTTGACACAAACGATCTTTATCGTTCGATTTGAGTGAGTAAGGAGAGAGAAGTCTGAGCTTAAATCTGGACGGTAGATTTTAATGTTATCGTTTTTCTAGGTATACTTTTTTTGGTGGATGGATGGAGGACTCCTCAGTGGGGGACGTTTTTTGGGTGGAACAATAAAAGAAAAAGATGGTGAATTAATAGGATAGACTAAATGAGGAGTTGTTTTGATTGATTATCACGTACAACAACCGAGTGTATGAAAAGAATAAACCATAGGCTAGGTCGATCTTCCTTCATACTAGTACTTTTTTTTTTCTCTGTAGTGTCGCCCTCCTATTCCTGTTACCTCCTCTTTTTGGTAATACATACGGACAAAAAATTTATTGCCACCTAACTCGTTGATTTATAAATTTGTTCTCATGTGCTTTCTTGGAAGTTGGAACAACCATGCATGTTTTCGTTTGTATTCTGGGTTCATAATAAGGCACTAGCTGGGGCTCTTAATTTGCATTGCTTCACACCTAGCGTTCAACATGTGTGCAGCAGCAAACTGTTGAATTGGTAAATTTGATTTCATTTAATTAGGACAGAGAAGTAGGAGTCTCACATTGCTATTACATATGTTAATTAGTACACACTCTAGGGATTCCATTGATATGGCCGTGTGTGCTTTTTAATTCACGTGATGGAACAAGTATTTTGTTTTCACTAGTTAAGGGTCTATTTGACACAGCTTGGTGAAGCTATCTTTTGGAAAATAACTTTATGAGCAAAGTTAAGATGTTTTGAAAAAATTGTTTGATAAAACAAATTCATTAGTAGATTCATGAATGGATAAGAGAAAAATGGGGAGCGTATTAAGACAAGCTACTTTTTTTCAAACTTATATCTTTGTGAGACAGAAAAAAAGACCTTCACCCACTACAAGGAATGATGCTTTACATGACGATCACTTTGGTCATAAACAGTCAAAAATACATCACAGTTAACTTGTTATGACGATAGGAAAATCCTTCATGTATCTCACGTCATAGATTTACTGGACCAACTGGAACCGTCATGGATTGTCATTTCATTTTATCATGGAATACATGGTAAGCAACAATAGCCAAATCATATAGTGACGAACTTTAACGTCATGGAGTTGTTCCACGTCAACGTTTGCCATGTCATGGAGTTGTTCCTGTTGGGGATATTACCTCGGCATATCCCTAGAGACCTTATGGGCCTACCGACCAGAAGACGGCCCGGTTCGCGAGGCCCTGCAGCACGCGACCAGCCCGTCGTGCTCGCCAGGAACTCCGAAGAAGTCTTGCTCGCCAAGAAAGATCCAAGTAGATAGACTCGGATCCCTTGCCTTAAGGGACCGATCGTAATATGTTAGGATATGGAAACTGTAACCCTGCTCCTCGGCTATATAAGGCGAGCATGGACCCCCTCGAAACAATCTCATCTACACCTCGTGTAACCTAATACTCATATCAATCCAACCACTAAAACACAGGACGTAGAGTATTACGGCGATTTGCCGGCCTGAACCTATATAAATTGCTGTGTCTACGTTCTCTGTGTTACGCTTGATCGTCGTCGCCACACCTCCGCCTACAATCTACTACCGTAGGGTACCCCTAAGTAGACTGCGATGCATATTTCGTCGACAATTCCACATCAACATTTGTCACATCATTTGGTGACATGACAGCTGCCTTGGCACATCATTTGGTGATGTGGTAGCTGCCTTACCACATCATCACTAGACCTACACTAGCCCATTCTAGAGGAGGCCCATTAGTTCTTCAGCCCACTAATTAAACCCATGTTCTTTGTAGTTTTTTTCTCTAATTAGGACCACACTAATGGGCTAGCCCAAGTGCAATAAAGATTTGACCCATTATTTAAATTTAATTTTTTCACTAGAAATATTCAAATTCAAATTTAAATTGACACCACATCCAAATCGTCACAGATTCAATTCCAAAAATCATCACAGATTCATTCCAAATCGTCACAGCTGAACATAACATTCATTCCCAGAAATATTCAAATTCAAATTTAAATTGATACCACATCCAAATTGTCACAGATTCAATTCCAATCATCACAGGCTAAACATAACACATTTTATTCCAAATCGCCAAAACCTGATAGTCACAACATAACATATTACATTTCATTCCAAATCGTCACAACCAACATAACAAAATAAATTGAAAGTTGTAAACAGATCAGCCTTGCATCACAGATCAGATCAGCACACCAAATGACTTAAGTTCAAACAAAAGCATTGAAAGTCAAGTAGCTGTAGCACTAGTTGACTAAAGTTCAGACACCACACCGGCTTGACATTGCATAAGTTCACAAACCAATCCATCGAAGTAAATGAATCCAAAAGCACCACTTGCCAAAATGCAATGACCCTCCACAAAACACCAGCTTGTTGTGCGCATTCCTTCTTGGTTTCCAGAGGCTGCTTCAAGAACCCAATTACGTCCTGCATCAGATTTGCAATCACCTCATCAGGAACTCATTGGTTGATGAGCTGCATGGATGGTCATACCAAGAGGAAATATTGGTTTCAATTTTGGAGTCAAAGTAATGATGCCTCTAAATTGTTCATTGTCTTTGCTGCATTTTTTTTACTTATCATGATGACCTTTATTTTGTTTATAGGATTGCAATTTAAATGCCTTGTTGCAGCTAGAAAGTCAAACACAACCTTACCTTGTTGTTGGAATCATGGACATTAGACGCCTAATCAGAGGATCTGAATCGGCTTGCCTCTTCTCATTCTCCTCATCCTTCCTAGCCCTTGCTGCTTCATTTTCCTCCATCCTCTTCATCAACTCATCCATCTGCTACTTCTGAGTGTTCACAAGCCCCCTAAGATCACTTGATGTATGCTTCTCCACCATTAGTTGAGCTTGTAATTCACGCTCAGCATTGTCCTCACTAGCAGATGAGCTTTTTATCCCCGCATTTACTAGAAAGCTATTCTTCTTGTTAGTCTTCTAAACAAGAACCTCAGAGACAACATCAACCACATCCTTTGGTTCCTCACCATCATTTACAGGAGCATTTATCTTGTCCTCAATTTCAACCTAGCAGTGAATGGGATACATAGATTAATGAACATGACATATATAGACCAAATGTATCATTTGATTATGCACTAATTTTGACTTTACTTACAATAGCAGATTGAACAGTAGGAGTGAACCATTTCTTTTTGCTGTAGTGTAAGTATTTAAATTTATCCAGTGCATTTGTTGGTTCATTTTGATACTTTACAGTTGGAGAGATGTGTTCAGCATGGTGAATGCTTGAGGTCCAGTGGCGGCAATAGTACTGATATGGTGTGGAGGCGGATTTGGAAACTGAAATGGCCACCAAAACTCAAGCAATTTTTGTGGAGGGTGGGGCATAATAGTCTGGCATTGAAAAGCAACATTAGGAGATGTGGAAACTTGACAAGGGCACACCTGCAGGAAGAAGATCGAAGCGGCGCTGGCCCCTGGACGGAGCGGTAGCGGCGGCAGCGGCCCTTGGGCGTAGTGGAAGTGGCCCCTACGCGCGGCGCAGTGGGGGCTGCAGGGGAGGCGGCCTCGACCCTTCCACGTGGGGAGCACGACCCTCACGTGCGGTGCAGCGGTGGCTGCAGGGGTGGCGTTGTCGATGGGATATCCTATAGGGTACCCATAAGACCGGCTTACCAGAGCTTTGGGCCTCCATCACCCGGCCCACGAAGGAAGGAAAGCAAACAAAACCGAATTCTACTCGGTAAAAATGACAAGACCGAAGCGTAGCTTAGGAATCTGAGTTTGTAACCGAGTAGGACTAGAACAATCCTCAACTAGATCCTGGACTATAAAGGGCTGGTGAGGGTACCACCCAAAAACATCTAAACATACTACATAACACCCGATACGTAGAGCGACACACAACACCTTGTATTACGAGATCAGAGAAATAACAAGCGACCCAACTGGACGTAGGGTTATTACTCGACCGTGTCGAAGGCCTGAACCAGTATAAACCGTGTGTCCCTGCGTGTCCAACCATCAAGGTTTCACTATTCGCCAAGGCACGAACTACTGTCTCGGGTAACCCCGTGGCAGGCTATCGGTGGTAAAACATCGACAGCTGGCGCGCCAGGTAGGGGATTTCGATGAATTTGTTCTTGAAAGCTTGGTGGACAACGACCTCAAGACAATGGAATCCACGAAATCAACGTTCTTCTTTGGATCATGGATCTGCGAGATCGACAATGATGGAAAGCTTCAAAGCTGACTCCGAGAAGAAGGAATCGACGAAAAGATTGAACAAGACCTTCAAGAACTGAATCAAAGGATAAAAAAACTCACGATTTCGAAACCGACCAGAATAGCAGAAGACGATGGATACGAAATAGACTCAGAGAAGGAAATTTCACCATATATCAGCTCCAAAACGAACATGGAAAGACTAAACGCAAATCAAGTAGGAGTACGCAACCGAGCCGAAAGCAGGAACAACTCGGAGACAGTCAAGTACTCGATCCCATATGGACTGCATAACTCCGCATCCACATACAAGAAACTCCTTCGAAAGAGGATAACAAGAAGTGTAACTCTGAAAGGCGCTCAAGAGGGAATGATTATGTCAACAACTCCAGAAGGATGTATCGTGCATTGGCCAAACCAATCCCCGAAAATGCAATACCAGGATGCAGAACTACCGTTCCAAATAGGAAAAGAACTTGGACTCTACCAGGGATCATCATGCGAAACAAGAAAGAGAAGTCAACAAATAAAAAGAACTCGAAGAGCACATACAATATACATGGCGGAGCTAGAACCTTACCTAGAGCCACCACAAATACCCGACTTAAAATCATCAGATGAATCAGAAGGGGATATCTCGGACGATGAGAAAGGCGACAACAATGAAACCAATGATCACAAAGCTGCAAGGCTAAAAAAGAACAAGGCTAGAGCAGGAAGAAGAAATCGAGCCGCCTAGAGAAAGAAAATATGGAACAAATACAAAGTGGAATTGACAGAATACAACAAGAAGAAGACGGAAAGAGAATCCATGAAGAACTCAAAAAGAGAAAGAATTGAAGAACTGACAAAGGAACTAAACATCCTTACTAAAGAAGAAAGAATCACAGACGAGCCAATTAAAGAAAACGGAGACCCCAATAAACAACCCGAAGACAATACACCTCAAGAGGGACAAGGAGAAAAACATAAGGAACAACCCCCCCAAGAAATCAATATTTCACAGACTGGGGAAAATAGAGATACCACAACCATCAGAAAGACAGGAACAACATCTCGGACTAGTAAAACAAAACGGCCCAGATTGGGGCCAGCATTATCCGGAAGTTTACGATGAATCTGAATACAGAGGGGACAGGATTATTACTGAAGAGACTGGTCACCAGACTTCAACAGAACAGAACAATACGACAGATTCCCATGCTTTGCAGGAAGACTGCAGATGTTGAAATTACCACACAAATTCAAACCAGCAAACCACTCCAAATACAATGGAAAAGTGGAACCCAGACAATGGATAAGAGTATATTCTCAATCCATTGAACTCGCAGGAGGAAACAATGACATCAAAGCCTTATACTTTCCAATGGCACTCGAAGCCATGCCTTTGCAATGGTTCGACAAGCTAAAACCAAGATCAATCAAGTATTGGGAAGATTTGCAAGAGGCCTTCTGCAACAATTTTGCAGGAATAATAACACATCCCATGATAGCGGTAGAATTGAAGAATGTAAAACAAAGAAAAGGAGAAACGCTAAGGGAATATTATCGAAGGTTTGGAGAACTCAGAGCTCAAATACATGACATCACCGACAGAGAAGTAATAGAGATGTTTGCGGATGGAATCATAGCAAATTGGCAGTTCAAAGACTACTTCAACAAAAACCCAAGATCTAATGAAGACTTCAAAAGAGCTGTCGAAAAGATGATATCTTCAGAAGAAAGAACTTGACATAGATTCACCTGAGATTTTCATGAAAATAAAAGACCAGATTTCAGACCAAATGACAAAAGACCAAGACAAGGCAACATGGTAGCAGCAACAGGCAACAAAAGAAGATTCAACGATAATGATAAAGGAGGGTACAACAACAATTACAACAACAGAAGTCAAAGTAACAGATATTCAAACAACAACTACCAGGGTAACAATTACGCAAAAAGGCCAGCAGAGAGAATAGAAGACCTACCCTGCTACATACATCCTCACGCAGGCCATAAGCTAGTCGAATGTGACACCTTTCAACGAAGATTTACAAAGAAAGAAGATACACGAGAATACCAAGATACCCCAAGATACTTAGATTGGTTAGAATACCCAATCCAGTTCACAAGAGAAGATCAATGGACAAGTGCAGCAAATGCTGGTTACTATCCCCTAGTGATGGGATCAACAATAGCAGGGGTAGCAGTATCCAAAGTGCTCATTGATGGAGGAGCAGGACTAAACATAATATTCACATATACCCTGAGGAAGATGAATTTGGACTACGAAGGCATGATCACACCAACAAGTATTCCTTTCTATGGGATAATACCTGGAAAAGTTTCCATACCATTAGGACAGATTACCTTACTAGTTACATTTGGCACACCCGACAAATATCGAACTGAGTTCATTAAGTTCGAAGTAGCTGACTTCGAATCATGCTATCATGCAATTCTTGGAAGACCAGCACTCATGAGATACATGGCAATACCTCAGTACCCATATCTACTACTCAAGATGCCGACAACAAAAGGAGTCCTTTCGCTAAGAGATCTAAAGAAAGCATATGATTGTGACGTACAAGCCATACAAATATCAGAAAAATTACAAGACTGCAAGGAAAAAGAAGATATTGCGAAGAAGGTTGAGAAAATAAACCCGGACGAAATCCAAATACTGGCAAAGAAGCCAAACAACTTTACAACTCCAAAAGAAGCAGTCACGAAGACAATCAACCTATTAACTAGAGATTCAGAGAAGACAACAATAATCAGTGCAAATTTGGACCCTAAATAGGAACTTGCGCTGACCAACTTCCTAAGGGACAACAAAGACATATTCGCATAGAAACCAGCAGACATGCTAGGAGTCCCAAAGGAGTTGACTGAGCACAAAATTGACACAAACAAAGGATCAAGACCAGTAAAACAGAAGCTACGCAGATTTGCACCAGACAGAAAAGCAGCAATCAAAAAAGAAATTACAAAACTACTGGCAGCAGGATTCATTAGGGAAATAATCAACCCAGACTGGTTAGCTAACCCAGTTTTGGTGGAGAAAAAGAACTCGAAAGAATGGCGTATGTGTGTGGATTACACAAATCTTAACAAACACTGCTGAAAAGATCCATATGGGCCACCAAGAATTGACCAAGTCATAGACTCAACAGCTGGATCATCACTACTATCTTTCCTCGATTGCTACTCGGGATACCATCAAATATCACTGAGATAAGAAGGTCAAAGCAAAACATCATTTATAACACCCTTCGGGGCATACTGCTACAAGTCAATGTCATTTGGATTGAAAAACGCAGGAGCAACATATCAAAGAGCAATACAAACCTGTCTAGGAGATCAAATCGGAAGAAATGATGAGGCATACATTGATGACGTAGTAGTCAAAACAAAGGAACCCGAATCACTATTGGAAGACCTAGAATAGACCTTCAAGAATCTGAAAGCGTGGAAGTGGAAGCTCAATCCCACAAAATGCGTCTTCGGCGTACCATCAGGACAACTACTCGATTTCTTAGTCAGCAACAGAGGGATTGAAGCAAGCACAAAACAAGTCAAAGCAATAATGGATATGAAGCCACCAAAAGAGGTCAAGGACATACAAAAACTCACAGAATGTATGGCAGCTCTCAACAGATTCATATCAAAATTGGGAGAAAAAGGACTCCCCTTCTTCAAACTCCTAAAAAGGAAAGAGAACTTCATATGGACAGAGGACGCAAATCAAGCTTTCATCAAATTAAAAGAATACTTATCATCATCTCTAGTAATGACACCGCCAAGAAATAAGGAGGACATGATGCTATATATCACGACAACAAAAAATGTAGTAAGTGCAGCAGTCATCGTGGAAAGAGAAGAACCCGGACACACCTACAAAGTGCAAAGACCAGTATATTACATTAGCGAAGTACTCACAGAGTCAAAAGTCAGATATCCACATGTACAGAAACTACTATATGCAATACTCATATCATCAAGAAAACTGAGACACTATTTCCATGAGCACAAAGTAACAATCGCGACCAACTTCCCATTACAAGACATACTCAGAAACAAAGATGCCACAGGCCGAATATCAAAATGGAAAGTAGAGCTCGGAGCTCTAAACATAGATTTCAAACCAAGAACAGCAATCAAGTCACAGATACTACCCGACTTCATCGCCGAATGGATAGAAATTGCACAAAAAGAACCCGAGCCAATACGAGATCACTGGAAGATGTACTTTGATGGTTCTCTAAAGCTTGGAGGGGCAGGAGCAGGTGTACTACTGATCTCCCCAGAAGGAAGACAATTAAAATACGTACTACAGATATTATGGCAAGCAACAAATAATGAAGCAGAATACGAAGCACTCATACACGGATTAAAAGTGGCAACTACTCTGGGAATCAAAAGAGTTCTCGCTTATGGAGATTCAGCAGTAGTAATCAATCAAGTAAACACGGAGTGGGATTGCACAAAAAATAACATGGACGCATACTGTGCAGAAGTAAGAAAACTTGAGAGAAATTTTGAAGGACTAGAAATCCATCACGTCTTAAGAGATTCATTTGTAGCAGTGGATGTTTTGTCTAAATTGGGATCAGACAGAGCAAAGGTATCACCTGGAATATTCGTAGAAGAACTGGCAAAGCCATCAATCCAAGAAAGGAGTAAACAAAAAGAAGACCTGATGGACATAGACAAGATAAAAGAACCCGACGCCTCAAGACAAATCCTCACCATAGAAAGCGATTGGAGACAACTATACATCGATTATAAAAGTGAAAACAAACTACCCGGAGACAAAGCGGAAGCAACAAGGGTTATAAGGAAGAGCAAAGCATACGTCCTCATAAAAGACAAACTATACAAGAGAGCAGCATCTTCTGGAGTATTATTGAAATGCGTATCTACACAAGAAGGAAAAGAGATATTGGAAGAAATCCACTCAGGATGGTGTGGAAATCATGCAACATCTAGAACATTAATCGGTAAAGCATTCAGAAGCGGATTCTATTGGCCAACATCACTTAAGGATGCAGAACAATTAGTCAAGACATGCAAAAGTTGCCAAATGTTTGCAAGACAATCACATGTTCCAGCACACAATCTAATCTGCATACCACCAGCCTGGCCTTTCTCATGCTGGGGCTAGATCAAGTCGGACCCCTCAAGAAAGCAAAAGAAGGATTTGAATACATATTCGTGGCAGTAGATAAATTCACCAAATGGATCGAGTACAAACCACTAGTCAAATACAGTGCAGAAAAAGCAACAGAATTCATACAAGACATCATGCACAGATTTGGGATGCCCAACCGAATAATTACATATCTTGGGTCCCCGTTTACAGCAAAGGAATTTCAATATTGGGCAAGAGACTGCGAAATAGAGATAGACTATGCATCAGTAGCTCACCCCCAAGCAAATGAACAAGTTGAAAGAGCCAATGGGTTATTATTGCAAGGCCTAAAACCAAGACTATATGAAGACCTAAAAGACTATGGAAGTAAATGGATAGAAGAACTACCAAAAGTAGTATGGGGATTAAGAACTCAAATCAGCAGAGCAACAGGATATTCACCTTTCTTTCTGGTATACGGGTCAGAAGCCGTATTACCAATTGACTTAATATGGCAATCACCAAGAATTGAGCAATACGACGAAGGAGAAGCAGAAGAAACAAGACGGCTAGAAATCGATACGATCGAAGAAATAAGAAACAGCTCGGTAATACAAAATGCAAGATACTTACAAGGTTTACGAAGACATTATGATAGAAACATGCATCCAAGAACACTAAAGCCAGGAGATGTGGTACTATGGCTAATTCAAAAGAAAGAAGGAAGACACAAACTACTCAGCCCTTGGGAGGGTCCTTTTATCATCAAAACAACAATACAACCCGGAACTTACAAGCTGATGACAGAAGATGGAATTCAGCTTAGCAACACTTGGCATATCAGCCAACTCAAGAAATTTTACAACTAAAGACACAAGATATAAGACTTCAAGAACAAACGATCTACAAGTCTGCCATTTCATGAGGCGACATGACAAGCTGATAGCTTTGCACCAAGAGCGACACTGTCTAGCATTTTAAGTCAGTTGTTTCGTGAGGCAACTTGACAAACCGACTGCTTTGCACCATGAGCGGCATAGTCTGGTTCATATATACAAGTCTACCATTTCGTGAGGCGGCATGACAAGCTGACAGCTTTGCACCAAGAGCGGCATTGTCTAGCATTTTAAGTCAGTTGTTTCGTGAGGCAACTTGACAAACCGACTGCTTTGCACCATGACCGGCACAGTCTGGTTCATATATCTACAAGTCAACCGTTTCATGAGGCGGGATGACAAATATCAAACAACTCGGCACAACAAAGAAGATCAGCCTACCTCAATGACATCTAAGTCAATCACTTGTACAAAGTGACAACACATCAACTGCTGGAAAAACAGCACTAACTCGGGGCAACAAAGATTGCAAGCCGAGTATTATTACATCAAGAAGTGGCTTTCATTATTCCAAACATTGGAAACTACTTGACAAAGACAACAGTATTACCCCGAAACAACTCAGAGGTCATTAAAAGATGAAGATCTACAAAGCCTAAACTCAGAAGCATAAGGCATTCTATGAGCAATACTTTTGGTATAGTCATCAAGACACAAAGGTTGATAATACTACTCAAAATGAACTCGGAGAATACAAACAAGTCTACAAAGCCTAACTCAGAGGCACAAGCAACAACATTTTCAATATAAATGTCAAGACACGAAGACTGATGATACCTATCAGAAGGAACTCAAGGAATACGAACGAGTCTACAAAGCCTAATATAAAGGCACAATACTAAAAATATCAAACAGAAGAACTCGACAATAGCTCACAAGATCTAGAAAATAAAGTACCCATCAAAACAATGAACAAGTCGACCAGAAGGCAACTTACAGACAAAGCAAGACAAATGCATCACAATATTAGGACAAAGCCTGACAATATATTAAGCAAAAGTATCATTCAGAGTATATTACAAGACCATCACTTAAGGATAAATATTTGTTATCAAGAAGAAGAAGGCAACACTTTCATCTGGCCAAATATCCTGCGACAAAGATCCTGGACTTCGGGATTTGATTGCTCCCACTTCGCCAAGAGATCGACATCCATTGGATCCTCGAGAATTCGGTCCAAGGACACCTCAGGAGCAAGGGCGCGAACAAAAGAAACAACATTGTTTATACAACGCTCAAAGCCAGTTTCCACAAATTCCCAAAACTGAAGAGGCAGTGCATAAACTAGGGTCTTCAGGCCTTCTTTAGCATCCTCTTCATGACAGACAACAGCTACGACAGGCCTCACAACACATACAAAGATTTGTATCGGTTATGAACATCCATAAGCTGAGACTGTAACTCTTGCTCCGATTTCAATAGCTAAAAAAGACAAAGAACTCAGAAAACTAAGAAACAAGAAAGGTACAAGACAACAAGTGTTCACTAAAACTCACAGCTTCAGCTCGTTTCTCTGAAGAATCAAGACGAAGAGAACAAATCTCTCTTTTCTTCAGTCCAAGCCATCGAAGCCTGATTAGCAGCTACAAACAAGACAAATATATCAAAAATCAGAAAGGAAAACCACAAGAACAAAGGAAAATGTGAAGACGCTTACCATCTATCTTTTCTTTAAGATCAGAAAGGGCAGCGGACAAAAAGCCTCAGTAGCTCCTCACAAATTTTTCTCCTGCTCCAAAGCAGCTTGAGCCTGGGATAGCTCAAGCTGGACCCTATCAAGATCAACTTGAAGAGTGACAGTTGATTGAACTTCTGAAGTAGAAGCAACCAATTCCTGACAGGCTTCGTGCAAGAGACAAAGATTGAAACAAAAGTACAGACAAATAAACAAAAGAAGGGAAAACAGGAGCAAATACCTTTTGCTCAGCACCAAAAGACATTGACTAGTCATTCCAAGAAGAAACAAGCTTCTGGACTCGATCAACCCGGCTAAGATGAACTTCTGGCCCTTGAAGGAGCAAAGGAGCCATTGGAGCCTTACCTGAGATACTCAATTCAGGTACCTCAAGGAGAGGCACACCAGCAGGAGGAGAGGCACCAACCAACTTAGAAGCACCAGCAACATTTGCAACATTAGGAGCGCAAAGTCCTACAAGAGACAAAACATGAAGAGTTAAGAGAAAAACAAAAAACAAAAATCTTCATCAACAAGACAAAAGAACCCTACCATCCTGAGATGAAGCAGGAGCATTAGAAGACGGCCTAAAAAAGGCAAAAGCAAGGATATTAGGCAAAAGGCAGTTAAAGATACAAACATTATGAAGCAAATCTAACTTACTTAACAGACTTGCTGAAGGAAGCCGCAACTTGAGCAAATGAAAGCTTAGGAATATCAAAAGAAAAATCGTCATCTAGCAATGAAGAAGAAGAAATCGGAACATCCGAGGGGATTGGGGCAGCCTCGCCAGAAGATTGACCAACAGACAACCTACGTCTGAAACAACCTTGCAGTAAGACAAAAGTTACAACAAAGAAAAAGGGCAGCAAAGAAAGATACTTACGGAGATCGAATAAGCGGGGGATCATCACCAGAAGATTCCTCATCAAGAGGGATAGATTGGCCACCTAACAAAAAACAAGCACAAGAATAAAGAAAAGCAGTAAATAAAACAACTCGGCTAACAGCAAAAAACGCTCACCTACAATAATGTTACCTGTGAGGGTACGCGACCGAGAAGTTCGACGACGAGTGATAGGAGCAAGCGGAGTAGGTTGAGCTGAAGACTCAAGCTTCCTCTTCCTAGAAAACAGGGCAAGCTGAGCAATCCGAGGATCAGGAGTATATGACACATACCTATCAGTAATACAGAATCCAGGGATCAACCTGGAAGAAGAATTCGAAGCCACAGTGACTTCAGCAGCAGCATCAGCAGGAACAGAGGCATCCGGCCCAAAAGGCAAGTTTAGCCTAAAAGAGTGGCCATAATCCTGAAACACAAAGCAAGCTATCAAGAAACAAGAAACTCAGAAAAAAAGAAGTCGGAATGAACTACAAGATCACTAACCTGAGGAGGAGGATTTCCAGCATTATATTCTGAAATATGGGGAGGAATAGCAGATACACCACTCAAAACCCTCCCCAAACGGTCAAATATATCTTCATCAGACAACTCGAAATCAGGGAGAATCCGAGAGGGGTCAGAAGAACCAATATACTCAAAGCCAAGATGTTCCCTCTGCATGAGAGGTTGAACCCGGCGACGGTAAAAACTAGCAACCAACCCATTACCAGTCAACCCAGATTGTTTCAAGAAACTTATCCGAGTCAGAAGAGGCTTAATAGCTAAGGACTCAGAAGGAGATAAAGCATCATTCCAACTAGGGAGAGAGACTGGAAGGGCAGCAAGGTCAGAAGAAAAGTAAGCGTTAGGCTTAAAAATGTAGAACCACTTATCCGCCCAATCTTTAACTGATTCATAAAGGGTAAAGGAGAAGTAGTTGGTCTTCATCCCCTGACGAAACTGAAGAACACAATAGCCAAAGGAGCGAGCTGGTTTACTCTCATGAAAACGAAGGCGAAAGAAATGTCAGAGGAGAAGAAGACAGGGGGGGATGCCAATGAATGCCTCACACAAGTGCACAAAAGTAGAAAGAAAAAGAATCCCGTTAGGGGGTAGATGATGAAGCTGGATACCATAGAAACGGAGGAACTCCATCAAGAAGTCAGAAGGAGGGAAGCAAAGTCCAGCACGAACAAAAGGAACAAAGAGTACAGTCTGATCAGGGGAGGGACTTGGGATTACATGCTCACCAGGAAGTGAGTACTCAGAAAAAATCCATGCCTGAAGCAGACCATGGGCAACTAGCAGATCTAAATCTGCCTCTTGAGTCGTAGGCTTGGGAGACCGCTTCATCTGATGGGACATCTCGACGTATTCAGGATTATCTATATGATCCAATATGGTGTCTTCGTCAACAAATTCTTTGTTCTTGTTCTTCTTCACCATCCGAGGCAGATCAAAGACAAGCAAAGTAGCGGCGGCGGCTAGGGTTTGCAAGCAGAGGAAAGAGTTTTTACTGAAAGGTAAAAAATAAAGGAAGAAGGAAAGACAGATTTATAAAGGGATAAAAACTGCAAGTTTTATCAATTACACAACAGTTACAAAGGACCAGCAGGAATTACGGAACGAACGTAGAAGTAAAACAAACAGGCAGATGACATCTCTTTTTCAGAGTACACAGACAGCTCGCAAAGAACCTGGGCATTACAAAAAAAGACAGATACAAGAATAAAAGAACTCGGAAGATTGAGACAACAATTCATTGATTCCTCATTTCTCAATACAAACTTTGAATACAAACTAGATATAAAGTTACAAACAATAACTCCTGAAAGGAACTAGTACAAGTCGGTAGCAAGGAACCCGGTCGAATTCGAGGTTAGGCCAACCCGAACCAAGATTCAATAATGACAGACAGAGCTAAACAACTCAGATTTGTGCAATACCCAGCGGAGCAATGCACAGCCAAGCTGACAAAGATAGTAGAAGCAGAACCCGGAAGCCATTCAAGATTGGCAGCGAGAGACACAGTAAAACAGTAATGACCAAATTCAAGTCATGCAGATCAGCATCAGCACGCACCAAAATGACACAACACAGGATTGTCCAAAGAACACTTCTTCAACCAAGACCGCGAGAACAGTCAGAGACACTGGATTAGGACACTGGTAGATCAGGCAGCACAACATGCGACAACCTCATCACAAGATCTACACCATTTTCCTCAAAACCGCCCACAGCTTGGCCCTACCCTGAAATCAGTTGTCTACTGGTTTCTATCACAAGAGCTACACCATTCACCAGATTACAACCAAGAAAGGGAAGAAAGAAGCCCCGGGGCTCGTCAAGCTCGCCAACTACAATATCCATAATACAACAAGGATCTTTACAAGGGACAGTAGAAGATATATGGCAAGGGAACCATAATGCAGCTATTTATAGAAGAACAATGGGTGTACATACACCGGTCCATGAAGAAAAGATAACGACAGCAATTGAAACGACCTCGATTTCCACAAAGGGAAATCCACAGATTCGTAGTATAATAAAACAGATTGCGTGAGCAATCTACTGAATTACCCAAATTTCAGTCGATATCATAACCACAGTTTGAGTACAAGAGTGCAATAGAGGGGTTTACATAAATTTATTACATGCCACACTGGCGGAAATCACACTGGAATCACATCAAGGCAGCAACACGGGCGAAGCGTCGGGATCCTCTCCAAGCCTGAGGCTAGCGACGAGACTCCTATTCCTCATCTTCATCGTAGTCAACGTCCTGTTCCACACCTATTTAATGTCTATCAGTACAGATTGTACTGGTGCCACATTCCCACCAATGACATATTTGTGGAATTGGATGCAACAGGGTATATCAAAAGACCTATCTTTGGCTGTTGGCTTCCTATGCAAGATTCATTAATTACTTCAGTAGTATAAGTCATTGTTTAGTTGTCCAAATTCATATTCCATCCATTCATTCCACTCCGTCACACACATCTCACCACACCTCACACTCATTCGACGGGCCCAACTCCCTCTCGAGCTTGTCTCAGCGGCACACTGCTCCATCAGAGCACACTGCCAGAATCATATCATACCCAGAGGGAGAAGAGAAGACACCACTCTCTATCGGCGAAATAGGTCACAGAAACAGGTCCATAGCCGACGAATCGACTATGTATCGATCGATCAAACCGTACAACATTCTGCAGTATGTTTTACATAACCACGGGTTCTGCCATCATCGACATCCGGAGTTGTCTAGGCCAGATGCCGTCCGCTTGCTAGCCTAGGTCGATGCCACCCTACCACTCAGCCCTGAGCCAACTCCACGTACCGCACGGGGGCGCTGAGACTGTGAGGCCTGGTAACCGGGCCCTGGGTGTTACCAGCTGTCTCGAGAGGGTGGGGACGCACTCCCGTACCTCTCTACACTAATCCGCTTACTTCCAAGTAGTAGTGGCACCGCCCTACCAAGTAGTCTGGGCGTCTCCCCCCACAGAGAGCAAGTGGCATGTAAGGTTTCCATGATTCGAGAAGCCAGGAGGTTCCTAATTGGCCAAGCAATACATCTTCATCATAACCCCATGCCATCACAACATTCCACTGTTCTGAGGTCGCCCTCGGAATCTCCTTTCCCGTCCATTTACCCGCCACAGGTACGATCAAGGGATTGCCCAGGTAGCTCTCCCGGCAAGACTTGCCCAAGGCTCGTCGTCATTCTCACTTGGCCGACATGACCCTCACCACACGCACCCAAGACACACACAACACTCTCCCCTCTTTCCGGCACCACTTGCCTTATCATCATCATAATCTTATCAAGATGTGAGAGTAGTAGTAGTAGTAGTAATCTTATATATAGAGCAAGCAAGTGTGCATCTATCTTATTGCGGGGTAGCAGCGTAAAGGTTTCGTCAAGGTAAAGGCTTGAGCAAATAAACTACCATGCAACCTATGCATTGCTTAATCATTCATTATTAGAAATGTAACATGTGAGCATGCGTAATAGGTGCTACGAGACGGGGTGGGGTGTGACACCTCCGTTGTCGTCACCGAGGTCCTCGTCGTACTCGTAATCTCCCTCCTCAGTCAGATCATCCTCGCTCTCTGAAATAAATACACGAGGTAGTTGCGTTAGCGACACATATAGCACACACAAAGAATTATTAGAAAAATGAGAAGATCCAAATGCACACAAACATTGCTCCATCATGTAGAGCTTATTTTTCTTAGAATTTCGATAGGTCATTTGCAATTTTTGGACATCGTATGAATTTACTGCGGATTGCTGAAGTTTTATTTTATTTCTGAAATTAGGAAAATGGATTTTAAACAACAATCATTGACATGTGTCGGCTTCCTGTTGGCTGGATGATGTCATGCTGTCATCAGCATGATGTCACGTTGACCGGGGTCAATAACAGTGGGCCTAGTGGGCCAAGTTTGGGTCGAGTCAGGGCGGGATCAGGGCCGGGCTTGGGCTCCACGTGTCAATCAGTGGCTTTGCCACGTGGTCGTCTTGGGCCTCCACTAGGCTTGGTCTACCGAAGGCCGGTTCATGGTGGACTCCACACCTCGGTCCAGTGGACCGCATGCATAGCACCGGTGCACCGGGTGTATCCAACTGACCTCTCTCTCTCGTCCACACGCACTAGGTCCACGCACAACGGGGCAAGGTCCACGCGGTGGGGCTTGGATGATGCTCCGCTGATGCACGCAGGGTGGCCCACACGTCAGCCGCTCTTCCACTTCTCTTCCCAATACTCTTTGTTTCGGCAGGCGATGGCGGTCCTTCACCGGCGACCACACCAAGTCTCCTCCAGTGGTCCGAGTGCTCGATTGAGGGGTCTCCGATCATCGCACACACATGGCGGTCAAGCTGGTGGTCTCCGTTTTCCATGATTTGGCTCCGATCGACATTGGCACAAGGGCAGGGCGGAAGTTGCTCGCTGGAGTTCCTCCATCCGAGACTTGAGCAAGCCTCGGCCTTCAATTGGCGCCGCGGCGGTTCATCTGGTGGTCATTGGGCTTAGTCGTGGCTACCAGCGAGGTCATCGAGGGTCTCAAAGGCATCTCGCGACGACGGCCATGGTCTGTGGCACACTGGCGTCGCGGTTCGGTCCATTTGGCGGTCTCAGTGCTTGATTCGGCTAGCGCTTGACCAACCGCGCTTCTAGGCGAGCACGCGAGTCCGAGTGGTCAAGTTCTGAAGCCTCTACCATGGTCTGGCCATGACGGTGATGTCACCGATCAGCAAAACGGCGCTGGCTCACGCGGCCAAAGAGTTCTAGGGTACTGGGGGCTCATCCATCTAGTCCGCAAGCTCAGTCAAGTCACCGAGACGCTGATGGTTCACCCATTTGGCTCGAGGATGGTCTCCAAAGTCTGGTGGCATTCCGGCCCCGTCGGCATTCTCACCGAGCAAGGCGACGACGACGGTTCATGCGGTCACACGGTCTCGGGTCACTGGGGGCTCAACCAAACAGCTAGGGTCCATGTGGTGGTCACCGCGATGCTGTATGCGCCGTCAATTTGGCCAGAAGAGGTCTCAAACTTTGGGGAACGAAGCTTTCCGCGACGACGTGGCGACGCACACGGCCATAGCGACTATGAGATCACCGAGCACAAACATGGACGCGGTTCACGTGGCCAGGGTGGTAGGGGCTTACTGATCTCATCCATCTGCGCGAGGGGTTCGGGGAGGTCACCGAGATGCTTCTGGTTTTGTCGGTTTGGCCAGGGTCGGTCCACAACATTGGGAACACCTTTTGCCGCGAGAGCGCGGCGGCGTCGTCGGACATGGCGGACAGTATGGTGGCATGCACGTTCCGGGGTCGATGGGCTCCTCCAAGGTCTGGGCGGGTCTGTCGGGTGCTCGTGTAAGCGTGCATGACTGTAACACCTCTGGTGTTAATCACATAATTAAAAACTTGACCATGTCATCATATGCATTAAGCATCATTCATTTGTTTGAAAACCTAGATATGCATTGAACTAAAATGAGTTTAATTGTTTATGTTTGATCAATTGTGTGAATGCTGGTCATCTTTTGAAATTCAAACTTTCAAATTTAACTCCAAACCCTAATTCCTAGAGGGGGTGGATTAAACCCTAAACATGATTTTCAAAATGTAAAACGAATTTGCCTATGGTTATTTAAGCAAAGTGGTAGCTCTCTGTTTGAATTGCATTTGTTGTGTTTACATATTTTCAAGTGTTATTCAAGTTTTTAAAGTAATTGAAAAGGGGGTAAATCCTTTTTAAAAAGGTTTTCAAATTTCAAAAATGCATTTTCATTTCTAGGCCAAATTTGAAAATGTGAGTATTGACAAAAATGTAGATCATGAAATTTTGAGCAACTTTCGTATTCAAAGTTTTTCATGAAAACCCCTGGAAGCTTGAGCAATTTGTGAAATAAGTCGCAGGGCAGTTTGGGCATTTGATCGAGCACTTGCATGGCGACGATGAACTCGACGCTGACACCTGGCCGGCCAGCTGCCGAGCTCTCCTTGCGCCTAATGTCGTCAACACACATCCTGTCGTGTGTGTGGCAACGTCGCGGACCCGTTGCCTTCTTCAAAACGGGACGCTGTCCACCCTTTGCCTCTCTTTCCTCGCCGTTCACTCGCTCTGCTCTGCTCCGCTGAGTTCACCGCCATCGTCGTCGAGCTCGTCCAAGCTTTCCAGCCACTGCCAAGCTTCCCATCCACCAGAATGGCTTTCGCCTTGGCTTAGCGCATCTCCCGCACTAGTTGGTTGAAGCTGCGACTGCGTGAATCGGCCAGCACGACTCCGTCTTCCTCGGCTCCGGCGAGAGCGCCGCCGCTCTGGTTCGCAGTCGCACCGGCTACACAGGAGCCACATTGTTCTTCTGGTTCTTGTTTCATCTTCCTTATCCATCACTGATCCTTATCGGCTTCTCCGTTTTGCAAATGGTGGACCGTAGCTCCGGGAACATCATCATTGCCGCTCGGTTCATCGTCTCCGCCGGCACGGTCTCCGTCGCCAGCTCGTTCTGCTTCACCTCCGGCCACGTTTGAGAGCGCTTCGTAACCAGGGTGAGCTCCTCGATCTCTTCGCACGCTCGGTTGTCCTTGAATCGAGTCATCGAGTTCTGTCCACGAGCGCCACCGCGGTTCATGGCTGGCGCGGCGGTGTGTTCGTCGTCTGGTCGTTGTAGTTGATTGTTTTCTGATCCGAGTCTTGCGCTAGCTTCGTCTAGCCGTCCTGAGTCCGTTCGCGCTACTGGTTGTTCGAGCGCGTGCGTGTTTTCGCTGGCGAGCGACGCGCAGATCCCTGCCGTCCGCCATCGCCGTCGGCAAGGTCACCAGAGTAGGTTTTAGTCTCGTTTCTGTTGTGCGTTATGCTCGTTCTTGCTTCCTGAGTCCGTCTGGTTTCTTGGTTGTTCCGGCGCAAGCTTGTACTCGCCGGCGTGCGTGCGACCGAGCTCGAGTCGCCGCCAGCGTCGCCGGTGAGGGTGCTCTGAGGGATAGAGTTTGTCGTATCGTACCTTGTTGTGTTCGGGATGGAGTGAGGAATCCAGAGCAAGAGTCGGTTGAACGTTTGGTTCACCGCCGGCGACGCGCCGCCGTGTTCTTTGGTCACCGGCGCTGCTGCTCTGCTCTGGAGTCGTTGACAGGCGGGACCCAGCTGTCAGTGGCTGAATCAAAGGGTTTTTTTCCGTTTTTTCTTGTTTAAACAGTAGCAACTTTTTTCATGCTCTGTATATTGTTCCAAAAATTCTAAGAATTTTTGTGTGACCTTTATACACTGTTACCTTGTACTAAAAGTTTGGGAATTTTTGGATGAAATTTTATACATGGCTATTTGTTTAATTAATGATAAAATGTTTAGAAACCCTAATGACTTTAGGTGTTGAGTGATTTTGGATTATTTGATGCAAATGGTCATTTGTCCTGTGACAACCACAAGTTGGACATGCTTGATGTAATGTTGTTTACTCAGTTCTTTTGGATGTAATTACTAACTTAAATAATTAAGTTAAGTAGGGTTTAATTAAGTTGCTTTATAACCTAGTTTTGCTTTCCTTCATGAAGGGAAGTTGTACTTAAGGTTGTAATCTGTTTTATTCATCTTTTAAGTGCATGCTTGTATATGTTGAGCATCATGTTTACTATTCAAGCATCATCTAAAGCATGTTATTATATCGTGTAGATTATTCGTTGGTTGGGTTGAATAATCCCTCTTGTGAAGGGGATTTCTCTCTTGTTGCATCTGAACCCGAGATCGTTTACCCCTCCAACCAAGGCAAGCCCCGGTGCATTCAAACCTTCCTTTGTATTTAAAAATGTGTGTTTTAAATACACTTATGGTTATACTATTGCATTATGGTACTTTATTAAATTCCTACTTGATGCATAGCTTTATCCTTGTATTAATTGTACCTTTAACTTTGATACTTGTTTCAAGATGCAAAGTTTCGTGAAAATTCTTAGTATGCTTAGAACTTTTATAGTAGGTGATTTCCGGTCACCTACGCATAGTGTATTGCTTCGACAAATGGTTATGTTTTTCTAAGAAAGGGATGATGTTGTTGTTGGAAGTAATAATCGGGACCGGGCGGACTCTGTATTTGAGAGCCACCAGTGGTGACTGGTGAGCGGGTTCTTTCCGCCTGTGTCATTAGGGCCTTGCCATTGTCGCATGACTAGGGTTGTGACTTTGGAGTACTTATCACATACTTTTGGAAGCCGGACTCTGGCTAATCTAGTCTAAAGGACGGTCAAACCGCACTGGGAGTGGAGAGATGGCGAGAGTAGTGTGTACCCTCCAAGTTTGAGGAACTGGATGGAGGCGTACTGTGTTCTCGGGTAGCGGAACCCCGTTCTCGGATAGAGGATCCAGGGAAAGATAGTCATATGCGTGCTTTAGTGCTATATATGGCGTGTGATAGGGAAGCCCCAGCTGGGATAAACCGGTTCGAATCGTCGTGTTCATCGGATATGGAAACATAACCCTATTTTCGTCATCGTAGTTAATGAAACTTAAATTGGATACTTGATGGTTCCCTTTTGTGGATGGTTTATTACCTAGTTATCGATCATAAATCTAGATCGGTACTTGAGTAATCTGATGAACGAAATAAATGAATTTCCATTCTTTTACAAATGCTCATTTATGCAAAATATTTGATTCTTGCAAACCAACCCTTGAATCCTATGACTTGCATACTGTTTTTCCACCAAATACTTTTCTTTGTCGGATAAGACTTGTTGAGTACTCCCGTACTCAGGGTTTGTTAACCCCTGTTGCAGATGAGGGCCACAACCCGGTCTGTGTAGCTTCGTGTTGCATAACTGTGGTCAGTGTGGATGATGATGAAGAATAAAAAGTCTTTGCTTGACTCTTGGGCAAGAGTACCTTGGTTATGTGTTTAAACTCTATCAGCAGCTTGATGTAGTAATATCGTATGACACTATGTTATGTTTCAAAACCTATGGTTTGTAATATGACTTCAAATTCCGCTACTTTGATGTAAAATTAAATTATTGTATTACCTCTGCAATGTTTGTCATGAGGATGATCCTGTTCGGATAGAGGTGGGTGACCCGCTGCAAAGTGGCAACACCTGACGGGCTAATTAAGGTTTGGATAATTTGTTGGGATTAAGTGATTAATCCTGGCAAGTGGGCCCTATCTTAAGAGGTTCTGTCACAATGACCGATTTGGCTTAGCCGAAGAGACCGCGTCGCCTTGCTAGGTTGGGAACGCGAAGGCAGTGCCGACGAGGTCTCCATGACCGAGAGCTCGGTATGGTGTTTTGAGTTGTGTACCGTGTGCTCGAGGATGTAGGCTACCGACATAGTAATGAGTTGACGACGTGTAGCACCGGTCATCGTGCAGTGTCGGCTTGGTGTCGTCGACGCCGCACTCCGGGGCTCCTGTGATCACCGACGCAGCGTGTCTCCTTCTTCCCTTCCTCTGCTTCTCTGCTCCTCGCCTCCCTCTCTAGCTGGGCTATGGTGCGTGTGTGGTTGTTGCTGCAGCGTTGCGGCGCAGGCTAGGAAACCCTAGAGCTCAAGGGGTGGGGGTTCTTATAGGGGCGCTCGGCCATGGCCACGGCAAGTGTTGACGGTCCTTAAGTACCAATTTTAACCATAAACTAAACAAGGAAAAGGATCTAAATTAAACCACTAGCTAGAATTAGGGTTTATACGGACAGAATTCCACGAGTTTTGGTGAATGTCTATTTCTGCAGGGGGTTATCAGGAAATGAGGAGGAAAGGCCCACATGCAAGCATTACATAGAGATAATTATCATCCACGGGATTTTCTATACTCTAGAGGGTTACAGAAGGCACGGGAAGAAACGAGAACGCGAGCGGGCCTAGGGGCAGGGCGCCCGCCCTACCCCCTGGGGCGGCCGCCCTGGCCTAGTGGTCAATCACAGGCCACCTCGCGGATACCCCCTCCACCGCCTTTGAGGTTGCATCTAACCCCACCATTAAGGTCGGTTTGATCCGACGGCCGACGTTCATTTGAGGAGGCTATATAAGGAAGGCCCCCCTGTCCCTGAGGAGGCATCTCATCTCATTATTCTTCTCCAGAGCAAAAGCTAGGGTTTCAATTATAGAGAAGGAGAGAGGTCCCTCTAGTTGTCTAGATCTAGTTCTTCTAGTTCTAGTTCATCTAGTTGTAATTAGAGGTGAGAGAGAGGAGGAGAGAGCTAGGAGGAGCTAGATCTGTCGGATCTTCCTCAACATTGTACCTTTGCAGCATCTGGTTCGGAGCAATCTCTAGGTTCTTCATTTATTATTTCTAAGTATCTTATTTCAGTTCTTACTTTATTCTATTTACGGGATCTCCGCTCGTATTGAGTGCTCTAGTTTCCGCGCGGGATTAGAGTAGTAAGCGATAGTGTAGACGTGGTGTCTAGACTAGAGTTTACCTGAGTTTGCGCCCAATCCTACGGATAGTTGTGGTAGCCCCAGGGGTGACAGCTCTGTAAGGCCTTTGTAGTCCACCACGTTCGGGTTGGTGTTTTCGTAGAGCTTTTGGCAGCCTCCCCCGACTACCTTTTCCCACTCTTATTCGAGAGTCGGGAAGGTACTATTTCTCCAAAGTAAGTAGAGTATAGTGGACCTTTGATTAGATAACTCCCTTAGAAAACTCTAAAATCTCTCTACCTAGTTATCTTATCTATCCTTGGATATTCTTATTTCTTCTCTAGTACACTTCACGTTCCCCGTGGAAATTGATACCCTTGGAATACTCACGGGTGAAAGCTATAGCGGTATCCGTGCGCTTGCGGATTTTTCTGTGTGCGTTAAGAAATACCAACAAGCTTTCTGGCGCCATTGCCGGGGAACGGTAGCTGTGCTAGTTTCGAACCAAGTCATCCGTTTACCTTTTTGTTATTTCCTTTTAACCACCTTTTCACCTTACCATTTCCATCTTACCACATGAATTCCACTCCTATATATAAATACTCTGCTCCAAAGGGCGACATGTTGGAACCTCCACCATCTTCAAATCCCATTCTTATAGATGGCTATGAGCTTCGCCCTGCTTTCATAGCCATGGTTCGGGAGCAATCTTTCTCTGGTATAGAAAACGAAAATCCTTACACCCACCTTAGAGAATTTGAGCAATTGTGTTCTTGCCTTATCATTGTTGGCATGGCACAAGAGACCTTAAAATGGAAATTGTTTCCATTCTCACTTTTGGGAAGAGCAAAACAATGGTATGCTCATTCTGTAGGAGGCGTAAATGGGAATTGGGATGAACTTCGAGACAAGTTTTGTCTTGCTTTCTTCCCTCTTTCTAAAATTGCAGCCCTTAGAATTGAAGTTCTTCAGTTCAAACAAAAAGAGAAAGAGACACTAGGTGCAGCTTGGGTTAGGTTCATAAGCCTTATCAATTCCGGTCCAAACCTTTCCTTGCCAGACAATGTCTTACTCTATCACTTCCATCTTAGTCTTAACAAGGAAGCTTCTCTGCACCTTGACCTATCTTCAGGAGGATCATTCTCGCACAAAACCATTAGTGAAGGAGAAGCCATTCTAAATAAAATTCTTGAAAATACCCCTTACACTGGAGTTTTTGACGAATTCCCCGAAGAAGAAGTCGAGCCAAGCCCCGAGCAACACGAGGAGGAACAAACAACCGAATCTGAAATTCCTTCAAATCCTTCGAATGATTTGCTTGCCATAGAACCATCTCCTATGGGAATACAACACTCTTTAGAGAGTGATGAACCCCATCCTTCTATGTTCCTCTCTAAAATCGAGGTAGATCTTTTTGAAGATTTTGGCAACACCTCGAATTTTCCAGTTCAAGTAAAGCCTTTGGTGCACTCTGCATCATTTGAGGATGAGAGTCTACACAATGATGCTCTCCTTTTAGAGCACATTAAAGGACTCTCAGCCATCATGAGCGGTGAGTGGTTGGTAGAATCGGAGTTATCCACTGAGGTAGCCCGAATCACCCCTCCCTCAGATATTATACTTTGCAAACTTATGGGAATCACCATAGAGGCTCACTATAGTCCTATCGTTGGGATAAATATAATTTCAAGGGCTTTATCCCAACACCTCTGCCCCAACGAATCTTTGATGCCATCACATAAGCTTCTAAGAATTCCGTCTGGAGTTATTCTTGAAAGTTATGGGGTCATAAGGTCCATTCCTTTATGCATAAGAGGGTTCGAGTATTGCTTAGATTTTTACATCTATGACATCTCGGACATGTCTCTCTTGATTGGCATACCATTTGGAACACTCTTTCAAGAGCAACCAAACAAGGATCACTTAAATTTTAAGCTTGGAAATTCTTCTATTGCTGTTAATCTCTTAAGATCAAATAATGCGATATTGGAACCCAAGCCCGAACAAGACCCTATTGAGGAAGTCTTAGTGGCATTTCTAGAAGACTGGTCTCAACCAACTCTTGATGATGAACACTTCGCTCAAGAAGAGGAAGAGCTAGCAGAACCTATCAAATTAGACCCTTTGGAAGTGCCATCACAACCCTCAATAGAGTTAAAACCTCTTCCTGCTGGCTTGAAATATGTCTTTCTGAACAATAGCCAAGAAACCCCTATCATTATAAGTGACAAGCTTTCCCAAGAGGAAACCAATAGACTTGTCACTATCCTAGAAAGACATAAATCAGCCTTTGGCTACTCACTCCATGATCTCATTGGAATTAGTCCAGTTCTTTGTACTCATAGAATCCCCATCGATCCTGATTCGTCACCTTCGAGGGAACCACAACGGAGACTTAACAATGCTATGCGAGAGGTTGTTAAGAAAGAGGTCTTAAAACTTTTGCACGTCGGGATTATCTATCCTGTGCCACATAGTGAGTGGGTCAGCCCTGTCCAACTTATGCCAAAGAAAGGAGGGATGATAGTTGTAAGAAATGAGAAAAATGAACTCATCCCTCAACGCACTATCACTAGGTGGCGCATGTGCATTGACTACCAGAAACTTAACAAGGCTACAAAGAAAGATCACTTCCCGTTACCCTTCATTGATGAAATGTTGGAACGGATTGCAAAGAACTCTTTCTTTTGTTTCCTTGATGGTTATTCCGGATATCATCAAATCCCGATCCACCCTGATGACCAAAGTAAGACCACTTTTACATGCCCTTATGGAACTTATGCTTATCGACGAATGTCGTTTGGATTGTGCAATGCTCCAGCTTCGTTCCAACGGTGCATGATGTCTATTTTCTCTGACATGATCGAGAAAATCATGGAGGTGTTCATGGATGATTTTACCGTCTATGGCAAAACCTTTGACGATTGTTTAGAGAATTTAGACAAAATCTTACAGCGATGTGAAGAAAAGCACTTAGTCCTAAATTGGGGAAAATACCATTTTATGGTTCAAGAAGGAATAGTGCTAGGACACAAGGTGTCCGAACATGGGATAGAAGTGGATAGAGCAAAGATTGAAGTTATTGAACAACTTCCACCTCACACAAATGTGAAAGGAATCCGAAGCTTTCTAGGCCACGCAGGGTTCTATAGGCATTTCATTCAAAACTTTTCCCAAATCGCTAGACCCCTGACTAGCCTTTTAGCTAAAGATGTACCTTTCATTTTCACTAATGAGTGTTATGAAGCTTTTGAAATTCTCAAGAAAGCACTCATTTTTGCTCCAATCATCCAACCACCCGATTGGACGCTACCCTTCGAGATCATGTGTGATGCCAGTGACTTTGCAGTAGGTGTTGTCTTAGGCCAAACTAAGGATAAAAAGCACTTTGCTATTTACTATGCTAGCAAAACCTTGTCTGGGCCACAACTCAATTATACCACCACTGAAAAAGAGGTTTTGGCAGTAGTCTTTGCGATAGACAAGTTTAGATCTTACTTAGTAGGAGCTAAGGTAATCATTTATTCAGATCATGCTGCTCTTAAATACTTGCTCACTAAGAAAGATGCTAAACCTCAGCTTATAAGATGGATTCTTTTACTCCAAGAATTTTACATAGAAATAAGAGACAAGAAAGGAGTAGAAAATTCAGTAGCTGATCACTTGTCTAGGCTTCAACATAAAAATGAACATGAATTGCCTATTAATGACTATTTAAGGGACGAGACAGTCCTCAAGGTAACACACTCGGACCCTTGGTATGCGGATATTGTGAATTATATGGTTTCAGGATATGTTCCACCAGGAGGTGACAAGAGGAAGCTCTAGTATGACTCTCGTTGCCACTTATGGGATGATCTGTATCTCTATCGGGTTTGTGCTGATGGACTGCTACGGAAATGTGTCCCAATGGTTGAAGCCATGAAGATCATAGACAGATTGCACGCATCACCTTATGGAGGACACTATGGAGTGTACTGTACACATGCAAAGATCTGGCAAAGAGGATTTTACTAGCTGACAATGTATGAAGATACAAAATAGTTCATTAGAAGATGTGTCAGATGCCAGAAGCATGGAAACATTAATGCTAGGAATGAAATGCCACTCACTAACAACCTTCAATTAGAGTTGTTTGATGTCTAGGGAGTTGACTACATGGGACCATTCCCAGGGTCTGGAGATGCTGAATACATCTTGGTGGCGGTTGACTACGTATCCAAGTGGGTAGAAGCATTATCATGTCGAGCTGTCGACTCCAAGCATGCTAAGAAGATGTTCCATGAAGTAATATTCCCAAGATTCGGAATGTCTCGAATGGTCATAAGTGATGGAGGATCGCATTTCATCGACAAAACATTTTGGATGTTCCTAGCAGAATATGGAGTCAAGCACAACATTGCAACTCCATACCATCCTCAAACTAGCGGTCAAGCTGAAACATCAAATAAGCAAATCAAGAACATTTTGCAGAAGACCGTGGATGAAATGGGAAAGAAATGGAAGTACAAGCTTCATGATGCACTATGGGCGTATAGAACTGCATACAAAACACCCATAGGCATGACACCTTATCAGCATGTATATGGAAAAACATGTCACCTGCCTGTTGAATTAGAATTCAGAGCTCATTGGGCCATCAAGAAATGGAATATGGATCTCCACTCGGCTGGGAAGAAACGTCGGATGCAAATATCTGAGCTAGAGGAATGGAGATAAAAATCTTATCACAATTCCAAGATCTACAAAGAGAGGACAAAAGGTGGCATGATAAGAGAATCAAGCACAAGGAGTTTACACCTGGTGATAAAGTTCTGCTATTCAACTCAAGAGTGAAGCTCTTTGGTCATGGAAAACTTTGAAGCAAATGGGAAGGATCATTCAAAGTGATTGAAGTTGCACCACACGGTGCTGTTACACTTCAAGATGATACAAGTAACATATTCAAGGTAAATGGTTAACGTTTGAAAGTTTTTCTTGAACCTGAGAACTTAGAAGAAATTGACTTGATTGAATTTTTGCAATTTAATGATCCAATCTAGAAATCAATCATGCTTCAGACAACTAAGGTTTAAATGGCCAACCACTAATGATTAATCAATTACACAAGCTTTGTTGTCTATTTGAGTTGTGCAGGATTTGGAAGCTTCAATGAGATCTAATCAATAGCAAGAGTGAACGACTATGTCAACATCCATCTTGGGGGAGAGCACCCCCATGTATCCAGGTAAGTATCCTTATTCACTTAGGTTTACTTTTATAGTTTAATAATAAAAAAATGTGAGCACATGAAGGTTCACACTTAAAGAATTATGAATCACAAAAGTTACAATTTAGATACTTTTTATATCTGTGGAAATTTCATTGTCTACTTTATCCTTAATAGAGTTTTATTTAGTAGGTGTGTTTTAGAAGTTGCTAATAATAAAATGAAGAACTCTGAAGATAACTCTATGGAAATGATGAATAGTTGCTCTACCGTAATTCCTTTCAAGTACCTAGTTTTCAGCCTTGAATTCTCCCGAGTTTTAGATATAATTGTTTTGACATAAGATTTACTCTGAACCTAAAACTTGTGGGTTGCGAATGCTTGAGCTAAGTCTAGGTAGTTGATAGGTATGATATGAGAAAGTTGAGCTACTATTTATCTTGTTCGTAGCAATACTGGAGTTCTGGAGAATTTATCTTTTGAAAATTAAAAATATTACATGATGAGTCTCTGTATGACGAGAGCTTGAATTACTACCACAGCCATATATACATGTCTGGTAGATTAGGAAAACTTTCACTATCATTTTTACTACTTGTATTTGCATTGAATTTTGTCAAGCTTTGTTGACCCTTAGAGACTTGTCATGCTTTTAAAATCAAGATCACGTACACTCAACTCATATATGTTACTTCTATCCTGGAGGTACTCATCCACATATATGCCATTCAGATCCACCAGAAAAATGCTCTACTCCTACCTTGGGAGTAAGTAACCAAAAATATCCCAGTTCTCCACCTATCCATATATTTCATCACCACAGATGTAGCTGCTCCAAAGAGTTCCTTGTTATCATCTCTCAAAAGTGTTTTTATAGAAAGAGACTTGGGGTTGTTAAAAATAATAATAATAAAGAGAGTAAAACATGGACAAGTGTCCTATCAAAACAATGGGTACTTAGATGCCCGCCTCTCTTAAAAAAAGCAAAAAGCAAGCCCAAGTTCTCTCAAAATTCCAAGTTCCAAAAGAGAGATATGTATATATGTATTCAAGGAGCAGAGTAGAATTAGGTTTCCATCATACACCCTCATATATCGACCATACACCATTATCCACCACATATCTACCCTCATACATCCACCATCTATCCCATACACATGCACATCTTGATTTGATTGTATGACCTGTTTCTCTGGATCCATTGTTTGACTTTACAATATATGTTTTGCAAGTATGTATGCGCTGTTTCTCCCCACCTATGAACTCCATATATTGCCTATTAGTTATAGGGTGAGAGAGAGAGAAGGCACATTGTTACTTTGCCTATTCCAAAAATAATACATATTCTAAGAGAAGGCATAACACCATTGTTGCCTTGGTGAGGATCCAAAAATACCACATATTGAGAGACTTGAGAGGGTCATACAAAAGAGACTTTGAGTTTTATTTTGAAAACTTTGCAAAACTCTAGGATGAAGGTAAAGTGAAGAGCTTGAGACATAGTGGTTGGCTTGATCTTTCTGCTTTTCAATTACTCAAGACCCAAGTGATGGCTATAAGCCCCATGGTTAAAGGTAATATGGGTAAGTTTGAAAGTCAGAATAGTTTACTCTAATCCAAAGGAGAATTCTTGTTCGAACGCATGTGTACCTTTAAGGCGTGAAAGCATTGTAGCAACTCCTGATCCTTCATTGAGTTCATCTTTGCTCAGGGACGAGCAACAGGTAAGCTTGGGGAGTTGTTGACGGTCCTTAAGTACCAATTTTAACCATCAACTAAACAAGGAAAAGGATCTAAATGAAACCACTAGCTAGAATTAGGGTTTATACTGATAGAATTCCACGAGTTTTGGTGAATGTCTGTTTCTGCAGGGGGTTATCAGGAAATGAGGAGGAAAGGCCCACATGCAAGCATTACATAGAGATAATTATCATCCGCGGGATTTTCTATACTCTAGAGGGTTCCAGAAGGCGTGGGAAGAAACGAGAAGGCGAGCGGGCCCAGGGGCAGGGCGCCCGCCCTACCCCCTGGGGCGGTCGCCCTGGCCTGGTGGCCAATCACAGGCCACCTTTGAAGACTCTATAGTGATTTTGGTAATTGATGAAGCCTAAGTACTAACCTATCTCTAAGTGGTTGAGTAGTTCTAGTACCAAGGTGAAGTGAGAGTGAACAAGTTGTGGAGCAAGGATGGAAGCTAGGTGAAAGCAAATCAAAGGCTCACACTTGGAGAAGAAGAGAAGAGGAGGAGACCCTAAGAGAGCTATACAAGGCAAAGGTATATGCTAGGGTGTTTCTTTTGTGATCTAGACACTTAGTGGGTGTGATCACATTTAGGATAGGTAACCATACTATTAAGAGGAGAAAATAGTTAGTGGCTAAAACTATCGAGTGCCATTAGGTTGATCATGAGTGCATTGCATCTAAAACCTAATGAGCAACCCTTGTAAAACTTGCTAAAATATGCCACACACGTGCACAAGTCAGTGAAACACTTGGTGGTGGCACATGAGATCAAGGGAAGCAAATAGAAGAGAAAATCAGCTCAAGACAGAGCTCCGAACCAGTTGACTTAGGAGCGTTGGACCATAGCAAGTGGTCCGGTGGTTGCTCCTACCACTGGCCTGGCAACTGAGAAGCGTCAGACCAGTGGCAAAAAGAGGCTCCGTATCATAGGCGAGTGGTCCGGTGGCTTGGTCAGAGACTCAACAAAAGACTAAGACAAGCGTCGGACCAGTCTGCATGGTCCGACGGTCAAGTCCGACGAACAGGTCCGAAGCATGGGTGCTCCCTGCATGAAATTGTCAAGACTTGGTGGAGGCTCCGGAGCAGGTGGCATGGTCCAATGGTGGAGTCCGACGGTGAGGTCCGAAGGCCTGGTGCTTACTGCGTGAATTGTTGAAGCCAAGGGCAAGGCGTCGGACTAGGCGTCGGACCAGGGCTCCGGACCAATGGAGGTGGTCCAACAGTGTCCAATTCTGCGTGCCAACGGTCAGATTTCAAAGCGTCGGACCAGATGCTATGGTCCGACGGTGAGGACAAGTGGTCCGACGGTCACATTTTTTTAGCAGCCCAAGTGCATAACGGCTAGTTTCTTTGTGGAGGCTATTTAAGGGTGTATGTCTGGTTCAAGGAGTCTCTCTTGCACACCTGGACATTGCATATTCTTGTGAGCATACCACACACACTCCCACTCATCTCTTAGTTGATTGATCATCCATTCGATAGATTTGAGTGTTCTAGTGCATTGCATGAAGTGATTCATCTTAGTGGCACTTGGGAGTTGATACTGCTGCTAGTTTCTTGTTACTCTTGGTGATTGCCATCACCTAGACGGTTGGAGCAAGCGGTGTGGATTCGAGAAGCTTGGTGATTGTGCTTCGTTGACCAGAAGTGGTGATTATGAGGGGTTTTTGTGCCTTCCCCACGAGAGATCGCAAAGGTAACTCTAGTGGATTGCTCGTGTCTTTGAGTGCCCTCATCTTATGTTGGTTGTGCGGCACCCGGTGACGGGTTTGGCGTGTGATGCCAATTAGCGCGTGAACCTCCAAGTGAGTGAGCTGACACAACGAGGACGTAGCTAGTTGGAAAACTAGTGAACCTCAGGTCAAAAATCAAGTGTCATCCTCTTGTTCATACTTGTGATTGATTGAGTTGATTAGAGTTCACTTGATTGGCTCATTACCTCGACACGGCGGTATAATCACTCTTCCCATCTTCGCTTTACCTTATTCATACTTGTCTTAGTATATTAGGTTGTGCCTAGAGGGCTACTAGAATTGAGTAGGCATTGTGTGATCTTAGAGCTATATTAGGATAGCAATTGTGGTTAGGAGGCTTCGCATCCCTTAGTATGCTAGTGCAATCCTAGCTTCACCATCTTGTGATCTAACTTGTTATTGAGAATTGTTTTAGATTTTGATTTAGGCTATTCACACCCCACCTCTAGCCTTGGATTAGGACCTTTCAAGTGATATCAGAGCTTGGACACCGTTGATTTGAGGCTTAACAACCTACGGTGTGATCATGGCTCATATCAACAACATGAAGAAGCCAGCCAAGTTTGATGGCACAAATTACGGCTATTGGAAAGTCAATATGACCGCTCATATCAAGTCAATTAGCCGGAAGGTTTGGCTTGTGGTGGACAAGAAGTTTGAAGTGGGAAATGAGGAAGCTCCCACCCCGCAAGAAGAAGAAAAGCTTTAACTCAATGATATTGCTCTTAGTGCTATCCATGAGGCTCTTGATGAGAAGGTTTTTGAACAAATCAAGAATCTTGAGAGTGCTCATGAGGCTTGGAAGAAGCTTGAGGAATCATTTGAAGGCACTCAAGCCGTCAAGGGTGCCAAGGCATATATTCTCAAGGAGAAGTTTGCTAGCTTCAAGATGAAGGGTGATGAAAATGTGCCGGAGATGTTTCATAGGCTCCAAGTTTTGGTCAATGATCTCACGGCTCTTGGTGAGAAGGTTGAGGACAAGGACTTCTCTCACAAGTTCTTGAGGTGTCTTCCTACTCGGTTTGACACTCTTGTGACCTTGATTGTGAGAGGTGGCTTGAACACCGTGACACCCAATCAAGTCTTGGGAGATGTGATGACCGAAGATGCTTACCGAGACAACAAGGAAGAATATGTGAAGAAGGAAGACAAGAAGGATGAGAAGAAGAAGAAGAGCTTGTAATTCAAAGCCACTTCATCACACAAGAGCAAGGGCAAAGCCAAGATTGAAGAATCTAGTGAAAGTGAAGGCTCAAGTGCTAGTGATGTTGATGAGGAAGAGATGGCTCTCTTTGTGAAGAAATTTGGAAGATTCGTGAAGAAGGGCTATGGTGCAAGAAGAAAGAGGACTTCCACAAAGAACTATGATGAACTAAGGAAGTGCTTCAAGTGTGGAAGCTTTGATCATCTCATTGCTCATTGTCCATACAATAGTGACAAGGATGATGATGATCACAAGAAGAGAAGCAAGAAAGAGAAGAACTCCACCTTTGACAAGAAGAAGAAGAAGGGGTATTCTCACATAGTGAGATGGGATAGTGATTCTTCTTGTGGTGAAGATGATGATCAAGAAAAGAAGACATCCACCAAGAAGAAGGCTTTCGCAAGCATTGCTATGAGGGACAAGATCTCTCTATTTGACACTCTATCATCATGCTTAATGGCTAAGTCCACTAAGGTACCTTCTCATGATGAGAGTAAGAGTGAAAGCGATAGTGATAGTGAGGAGCCCTCAAGGGAGGAACTCATGGACATGCTTGAACAAGCTAAGGAATACATTGACAAGAAGAGGAAGGAATGCAAGGAATTGCGAAAGACCAATGTGGTTCTTGAGCAAAACCTTGATGAGGCCATAGCATCTCATGAGAGGCTAATGGAAGCTCATGAGAAGCTAGTGGAGTCTCACACTAAGCTTGAAAGAGCTCATTCCTCCCTCCTTGACCAAAGTAAGAAGGAGATTGTTCAAACATGTGACATGGGAGTTACTTGTGATATTCTTGATGAATCCTTTTATACTCCTATTGTTGTTGCTCCCACTAACCCTCTTGTAGCACTACTACTTCCACTCCTACTTCATCTACTAGTGATGGTTTCACTTGTGATGCCTCACTAATGGTGGAAAATGAAACCCTCAAGAAGGAGGTTACAAAGCCCAATCACTCCTTAGCTAAAGCTTATGGAGGTGAGGACCACTTGCTTATATGCTTGGGTAGCCAAAGAGCATCTCTCTACAAAGAGGGATTGGGCTATACCCCCAAGAAAGGCAAGGACACTTTTGCCCCTCACAAGACTCGTTTTGTGAAGGACACTAGTAGGTATTGCAAGAGTTGCAAGCAAGTTGGTCACCTAGAGCACCAATGCAAAACAACAATCCCAAGGAAGATGTATCCTCCATTAGATTTGATTCACCCTATGTCCTTTCCAAGGGTACTAATGGAGTTCATGCCAAGTTTGTTGGTGCACCATGGATGACTACTAAGAAGTCCATTTGGGTACCAAAATCCTTGGTAACTAACCTTGGAGGACCCAAGCAAGTTTGGGTACCTAAAAAGAATTGATCTCTCTTGTAGGTCAATTACAAAGCCGGAGGGAGGCATTGGGTGCTTGATAGTGGGTGCACTCAACACATGACCGGTGATGGAAGGATGTTCAACTCAATCAACCAAGATAGTGACCATGGATTTGATAGTATCACATTTGGTGACAATGGCAAAGGCAAGGTGAAAGGGCTTGGAAAGATTGCTATCTCCAATGATCTTAGCATTAGCAATGTTCTTCTAGTGGAAAGGCTTGAGTTCAATCTATTGTCGGTTGCCCAATTATGTGATCTCGGTTTCAAGTGTATCTTTGGTTTTGAGGATGTGGAAATCATTAGTGTGGATGGCTCTAACATGGTATTCAAGGGTTTTCGATATGAGAACCTATATCTTGTGGATTTCAATGCTAGTGAGACCCAACTCTCAACATGTCTTATCACCAAATCTAGCATGGGTTGGTTATGGCATAGAAGGCTTGGACATGTGGGAATGAAGCAATTGAACAAGTTAGTCAAGCATGATCTAGTGAAAGGCTTGAAAGATGTCACATTTGAGAAGGAGAAGCTATGTAGCTCATGTCAAGCCGGCAAGCAAGTTGGAAACACTCATCCAAAGAAGAGCATCATGAGTACAAGAAAAGCTTTTGAGTTATTGCATATGGATCTCTTTGGGCCAACACCATATACAAGCATTGGTGGCAACAAGTATGGATTTGTGATAGTGGATGATTTCACAAGATACACATGGGTATTCTTCTTTAGTGACAAAAGTGAGACATTTGATATCTTCAAGTCATTTGTCAAGAGGTGCCAAAATGAGTTTGAAACAACTATCAAGAGAGTTAGAAGTGACAATGAGAGTGAGTTCAAGAACACAAGAATTGATGAACTTTGTGATGACTTTGGGATCAACCATCAATTCTCTCCAAAGTACACTCCTCAATCCATTGGGATAGTTGAAAGGAAGAATAGAACCTTGATTGACATGGAAAGATCAATGCTAAGTGAGTACAATGTTAGTCATTCTTTTTGGGCCGAAGCTATCAATACGGCTTGCTACTCTAGCAACCGTCTCTATTGTCATAGAATGCTTGAGAAGACTTCATATGAACTCTTGAATGGAAGAAAGCCAAATATTGCATACTTTTGAGTGTTTGGGTGCAAGTTCTATATCTTGAAGAAGGGTACAAGGCTAAGCAAGTTTGAGAAGAAATATGATGAAGGATTCTTACTTGGTTACTCTACATCAAGCAAGGCTTATAGAGTATGGAGTTCATCTAGTGGAATTCTTGAGGAAGTGTATGATGTGGAATTTGATGAAATTACAAGGCTCTCAAGATGAACAAGAAAACTTGGATGATGTTAGAGGTGACAAGTTAGTCAATGCAATGAAAGATATGGATATTGGTGACATTAGGCCAAGACAAGTGCAAGATGAAGATCAAGTAACCATTCCTACAAATGAAGAGGCTAGTTGCTCTCCAACTCAAGATCAAGCTAGTGCTAGTGAAGCTCAAGTACAAGTTCAAGATCAAGCTAGTCCATCATCATCTCAACCGAATACTCAAGATGTTCACATGCAAGTACTTCAACCTACCAATATTGCAAGAGATCATCCTCTAGATCAAGTTATTGGTGGCATTCAAAGTGGTGTTCAAACAAGATCAAGATTGGCTTCATTTTGTGAGCATTACTCTTTTGTCTCATCATTTAAGCCAACCAAGATTGATGAAGCTTTGAAGGATGTGGATTGGATAAATGCGATGCATGAAGAACTTAACAACTTCACAAGAAATCAAGTTTGGGAACTAGTGGATAGACCAAAGAATCATAATGTGATTGGAACAAAATGGGTGTTCAAGAACAAGAAATATCAAGATGGAATAGTGGTGAGGAACAAAGCAAGACTAGTGGCTCAAGGGTACACTCAAGTAGAGGGTCTTGACTTTGGAGAAACTTATGCTCCGGTGGCAAGATTAGAGGAAATTAGAATCTTATTGGCCTATGCTTGTGCTCACAACATCAAACTCTATCAAATGGATGTGAAGAGTGCTTTTCTCAATGGGTACATCACTGAGGAAGTGTATGTTGAGCAATCACCCAGATTTGAAGATATAAAGAAGCCCAACCATGTATTCAAGCTCAAGAAAGCTCTCTATGGATTGAAGCAAGCACCTAGAGCATGGTATGAGAGATTGAAAAGCTTTCTCCTCTCTAAGGGATTCAAGATTGGTTTGGTTGACACCACCCTATTCACCAAGAAGATTGGAAGTGACTTATTTGTCTTACAAATCTATGTGAATGACATTATCTTTGGGTCTACAAATCAAGATTTTTGTGAATAGTTTGGGGAGATGATGGCAAATGAATTTGAAATGTCAATGATTGGTGAACTTAGTTACTTCCTTGGACTTCAAATCAAGCAAATGATGAATGGTACATTTGTGAGTCAAGGCAAGTACATCAAAGATATGATCAAGAAGTTTGGGTTAGAAGAGGCTAAAGGCATTAGTACACCTATGGGGACTAATGGACACATGGATAGTGACACAAGTGGCATGATGGTTGATCAAACACTATATCGGTCAATGATTGGAAGTCTACTCTATGTGACCTCATCAAGACCAGATGTCATGTTTAGCGTATGTATGTGTGCAAGATTTCAAGCATCTCCTAGAGAGAGTCATTTGAAAGCCACAAAGAGGATATTGTGATATCTAAAGCATACACAAGATGTTGGATTATGGTTTCCCAAGGGGTCAAGGTTTGAATTGATTGGATATTCAGACTCCGATTATGCGGGATACAAGGTTGATAGGAAGAGCACTAGTGGAACATGTCAACTATTGGGAAGATCACTAGTCTCATGGTCATCCAAGAAGCAAAATAGTGTGGCACTCTCTACCGCTGAAGCCGAATACATTAGTGCGGGGAGTTGTTGTGCACAACTATTATGGATGAAGGCCGCCTTGAATGATTATGGAATCAAATTCAAGAAGGTTCCCTTGCTATGTGACAATGAAAGTGTGGTGAAGCTTACAAGCAATCCCATCCAACACTCTAGAACAAAACACATAGATGTGAGACACCATTTCATAAGAGATCATCAACAAAAGGGTGACATTTACATTGACAATGTGGGCACCAATGATCAATTAGCCGACATATTCACCAAGCCACTTGATGAGAAGAGGTTTTGCAAGTTAAGGAATGAGTTGAATATCTTGGATTTCTCCAACATGAGTTGATGCACCCCCACTTATGACATGCCTCTACTCCAAGATAGCAAGGTACAATTGTTTGACATATGCATTCATTCTTTGCTAGACTTGTGTAGAACATGTAGACATCACTCATTTAGGCTCATTCATGAAAAACAAAATGTTTGGATGTGCATATGCTACCACTCTTGCTTCTTTGAATTGTTTGTCCAAGTGGTATCATATGACATGTTGATAAGCTTGCATCCTCACATGTTTAGTCTAGAACATTTGCTCATGTATTTAACCAACATGGATAAGATAACCATTGCAAGATGTGTGAACAAGCTTGTCCATGGTTTAAACCGTATTAAATATATAGGACAAGTGATTTAGAATGAACAAAATTGGCAAATATTCACCCCACTCCTTTTATGAATTGACTTGATGAAACTTTAACAAGTGAACCCTTTGTGGTAATGTATGACAAAGGGGGAGAGAAAGTGTGATATAAAATATGATCTAAAAGATCAAAGGGTGAGAAAAAGACAAAAGTGGAGTTTTTGAAAAGTGAAAAATTAAAATTTAAGCACACAAGTAGAGGGAGCAAGCCTATGAACAAGTTGTTGCATTTGAATGTGTATTCACACATATGCTTGCTTGCATTGTGTTGACACAAAAAGTGTCAGGATCTGCGAACACCTCGGGCTTATACCCGAATTTGATGTCCAAAGGTGTGCCAGTCGATTTGACCAGTTAATCAACAAGGACGATAACTAGAACAAGATCTGAACGAGACAACGGCGATGCGCCCAGATGTCAAGGCTCAAACCTGATCAGGATAACTAGAGTAGAGCTGAACGAGACGACAGCGATGCGCCCGAATGTCAAGGCTCAGGTTGCTCAAAACACGGAACTTACAAGGTTGATGGAGGTTGATGAGATGCAGCCCATCAAAGCATTGAAAGAACTCGTAGATAATTAAACCTAATGCGGTAAAGATAAATTACTGGTAAAGTAGATAAAAAAGTAATTGATTTGTATTGATATGCTTGGATATATCTTTTTTCTCACGACCCCTAGGTACATATTTATACTCTGGCAACAGACACGACTCGTACCCTTCCTAAACAAAACAAACTCCTATTTTAAAGAAAATAACTGACTCACACAGGAGTCGGACCCAAATAACAATAATATTTTCCTAAACAAACACCTCTATTTTTAAGGAAACAAACGACTCGTGCAAGAGTCGGACTAGAAATAAATCTATTAACACTGGCATGAAATTATCAGCTTCCATATCTATCTCCTCCATGATGAAACCTTCCATCGGCAGACTTCCTTCAATCTACAGCTTTCCTTCAATGTCATCGGCAACTTTCTGCTGACATCAGCTATTTCGCTTCTATCGGCAGCTTTCTGTTCCCATCCGCAATCGCTCTTCGGCAACATCTTCTTGCCTCCATCGGCAACATTCTCTCTACTCCCATCGGCAATCCGCTGACACCAGCCACGTCATCCTGCTTCCATCAGTAGCATCTACCATTCATCGACAGATTTCCATCTTCATCGGCAATACTTTCCTGTCGGCAACATTCCTGTTTCTATCAACATCATCCCCTTGCCTTCATCAACAGTCTCCCTGCCTCCATCGGCAACAAATCCCTGTCTTCATCATCAACATTCTTGCCTTTATCGGCAATCTGACCGGTAATATTCCGATGTCGATAAGGAACGACAACTAGCCTTTTGCCGATCAGCACAATCCTTAGATCATATTGACACGTGTCAAAAAACGGTGTCAACACATTGTATTTCATTCAAAATGATATGCTTTTATGGTGCATGCTTAGTTATAATCTTGATTGATGATTGATCACTAGCATGCATAGGAAGTTAGCTAGATATTGTCACACCCGGTTTCAAGGACAAAACCAGATATACTCCATATGTGAGCCCAGGAAGTCAAATCCCACATATAGTCACAGAACAAGGTAATATCAAAAGACAATACTTAAGTATATAACATATATGGTCAAAGGAATAACCTTGAGAGAGCAAACAGCGGTAAGACACTCCGAACTTCAGGTGAAGACTCCACTCCGCAGGGACCAACTGACTGGTTGATCACAAGCCTAACTGCTCAAGACTCTCGCTATCTGGTACCCATCCGGGATTTTTATCCAAAGATTGAAAAGAAAGAAGACAAGCGTAAGTACTTTTGTACTCAACAAGTATATATGGGGTTCATGAGGCTCAAAAAGTATGACACTGGTTTACTGCGGTAAGCATTTTAATTTGTATCAAAACTTTATAAGTGGTAGATCAAAGTTATGCTTAAGTCCCCAAATTAAACCACATGATCATATAGCAATTGAATGAACATCATAATATCATGATAAAGTGATTCACAAGTAATAAGCAACATGTAAAAATTGTTTCTGTGAGTTTTCCGTTATTAGTCTATGAGTTTTCCGGGCCGCTCGTGTCCGTGAGCACGGCTGATATATCAGTTTTTAACACTCTGCAGAGGTTGTACACTTTACCCACGAGTCGTGATTTACCCTTTCGCCAGAGGGGATCAGCCTCTTGACCCACTTCCAAGGAAGGCCGGCAGGGTTCACTATGAAGTCTTTCAAAGGGGCTCGCTGACAAACAACAGACACTACGGATCCACGGGCAAGGGGTATATAGGAGCCCCAAGATGGTACACACACGCAGCGGTCCCCACTCCAGCCGCTCCGCAACCGCTCGGCAATGGCAACTTTCGCGAACTGCCACATGCGAGAGAGTTGCCCTCATACTGAACTAAAGCCAGAGCCATTATAGCCCTCGTGGTTGTATTGTATGTCCCAGCTTTTGCTGATAGATAGGGTCCTAAATCCATGTTACTAAAAAGTCAAGTTTTACTTTATCATTTCATATAGTCATTAATCAAGATTAAAGGGTCATGCTTATTTAAGAGGAGCACTAGCAATAACTACCCATATGCAAAAGTAACCCATAGGATTTCAAGGATCAAGATAATCAAATCTAGGTAAACCCTATGGTGACAATATTAGACACATCCATATGATTTTAGTTAAAACATCATGAATAGGACATCAAGGAAGATCCCATATAATACTTGCCTTAAAAGCTTAGATCCTTCTTCTAGTTCTAGTCTTCAAAAGATCTTCTAGGAAGCCAACTTCTTGATCTCCAACGTAAAACTCACCGATTGGACAAGTTCATACACACCACTCAAGCATTCTGATCATACAGAGCATACAAGCATGGCTAAATTAGAACAATACACCAATCAATAAATAGGATTTAAAACGAGATCTACGCAACTCTACGATCACACAGTCGCGAAGAACACACTAAACGGTGCTACGGAGATTGAGATACAACTAACGGAAGATTTGCTTTTATAAAAGAGGACTATGAGCTTTATTAGTTTTACTATATAAAAGAGTGTATAGGGTATTTCAGAGAAACACCCAAGTTAGATTAAATCAAAATTGTATTTGGATCTCAAAAACAAAAGTAGAACTAATCATATTTTATATATAAAACAAGTTGCATAGTTATTAATCAAGTTAGGAGTTAACCATAAAATTATAGAGCTATTAACATGGTATTAAAGATCACTAATAAAAAGGTTACGCCGATACGAAACCAACGCAACTTGAACGGAACGAAACGGATTAAAAACGGAGAAGATATGATATTAGCATGTTTTCTATACAAGATTAATTCACAAAAAAGGATTAATCTAAACTTTATTTTCAAAAGACTTTAACATAGATGAAAACTGTACCACTAGATAGATCATGAAATTATGAAGCTAATGCAACTGGTTTGGATAAAAACGGAGCTAAAACGTGGAAGATAGGATTTAAACAAGATTTAAAGATTAAACATGGAAATTAAAAGGCATTAAATAAAACTATATTTTCAAATTTTGCAAAACAGATTGATTATGGTTTTATCATGTAGATAAAAACTCTACGAATCTAACGCAATTTGAATGGATAAAAACGGAGTTGAAATGAATATTTTATGAGCAAAAGAATATCAGTAGAATTTTTAAAATAAAACCGAACTGCGGATTAAAAATTTACCAAAACTCGGGGGCCTTTTTGCAAAGCGCGAGGGGCTGACGGCAGGTTCCGGCTGAGTGCCACGTGGCGCCGCGCGTGTGGCTGCTGGCTGCTGGCGGCTGCCCTCATGCGTGGGAGGGAGGAGGGGCTGGGGGGGGATATTTATAGGGGCTGGGGGAGCTAGGGTTTGGGCGCCTGGGCCGCGCAGGGACTGCGGCCTGGTGGGCCGGCGGGGAGAGGGAGGGGTCTGGTGGGCTGCGGCGCTGCTGGGGGGAAAGCTGGGCCGGCCTGGGCGGCCTGCTGCAGGTGGGGAGGGGAGAAAGGGGAGCTGGGCCGGCAAGGGCAAAGGCCTGGCAGGTGGGCCGGCTGGGGAAGGGGGAGGGGAGCTGGGCCGCACTCGGCTGGGCTGCGCGCGGGAAAAAAAAGAGGGGAGGGAGGCTGGGGCGCTGGGCCGCCTGCTGGGCGAGGCCCAGGCGGGAGGAGCAGGCCGAGGGGAAAAAAGAGAGAGGGGGGGAGGAGAGTTGGGCTGGGAGGGAGAGAGGGTTTCCTATTTTTTTTTCTTCTTTTCTTTTTTCTTTTACTTCAAACATATTTTTCAAGACATTTGCACAACAAGTTTTGAATCCACCACAATAAATCCAATGCTCCAACATGAATGCACAAACATGTTTCTACTTCCAATTTTAATATTTTCGTGAAAAGTTGTATTTCCTATGTTTTCATGAGCACAAAAATTGTAATTAAATCATTTTATTACTATTTTTCCACAAAGCAAAATTTGGGGTGTTACAGATATCCTCCCTTGTTTAGTTTGTGTATTCAATTGGTATCAAGCTAACCATGTTGCTAAGGGTAAAATGAAAGGCGCACTTCGATTGGTATCACGCTTCAAAGGTCTATTCTTAAAACCTTAGCATCATGTCATAGTTTGCTAGTTGTTCACCCCTCCAAAAGTTCTATCTAAACATGTGTGCAAATCTTGATTCTTATTCATAGAAGTGCACACATGTAGGATGAGTAAACACTATCAAACCAACTTTGAAATGGTTGTCCACTTCTTTTCAATTGGTATCTTGCTTGGACAAACATTTCGGGTTAAAATCAAAATCATATTTCATATCTTTTATCGGGTTGTCATCAATTACCAAAAAGGGGGAGATTGAAGACTCCATAGTGATTTTGGTAATTGATGAAGCCTAAGTACTAACCTATCTCTAAGTGTTTGAGTAGGTCTAGTACACCAAGGTGAAGTGAGAGTGAACAAGTGGTGGAGCAAGGATGGAAGCTAGGTGAAAGCAAATCAAAGACTCACACTTGGAGAAGAAGAGAAGAGGAGGAGACCCTAAGAGAGCTATACAAGGCAAAGGTATATGATAGGGTGTTTCTTTTAGTGATCTAGACACCTAGTGGGTGTGATCACATTTAGGATAGGTAACCGTACTATTAAGAGGAGAAAATAGTTAGTGGTTAAAACTATCGAGTGCTATTAGGTTGATCATGAGTGCATTGCATCTAAAACCTAATGAGAAACCCTTGTAAAACTTGCTAAAAAAATTCCACACACATGCACAAGTCAGTGAAACACTTTGTGGTGGCACATGAGATCAAGGGAAGCAAATAGAAGAGAAAATCAGCTCAAGACAGAGCTCCGGACCAGTTGACTTAGGAGCGTCGGACCATAGCAAGTGGTCCGGTGGCTCCTCCTAGCATTGGCCTGGCAACTGAGAAGCGTCGGACCAGTGGCAAAAAGAGGCTCCGGACCATAGGCGAGTGGTCCGGTGGCTCGGTCAGAGACTCAGCAGAAGACTAAGTCAAGCGTCGGACCAGTCTGCATGGTCCGACGGTCGAGTCCGACGAACAGGTCCGAAGCATGGGTGCTCCCTGCATGAAATTGTCAAGACTCGGTGGAGGCTCCGGACCAGGTGGCATGGTCCGGTGGTGGAGTCCAACGGTGAGGTCCGAAGGCCTGGTGCTTACTGCGTGAATTGTTGAAGCCAAGGGCAAGGCGTCGGACTAGGCGTCGGACCAGGGCTCCGGACCAATGGAGGTGGTCCAACAGTGTCCAATTTTGCGTGCCAACGGTCAGATTTCAAAGCATCGGACCAGATGCTATGGTCCGACGGTGAGGACAAGTGGTCCGACGGTGACATTTTTTTAGCAGCCCAAGTGCATAACGGCTAGTTTCTTTGTGGAGGCTATTTAAGGGTGTGTGTCTGGTTCAAGGAGTCTCTCTTGCACACCTGGACATTGCATATTCTTGTGAGCATACCACACACACTCCCACTCATCTCTTAGTTGATTGATCATCCATTCGAGAGATTTGAGTGTTCTAGTGCATTGCATGAAGTGATTCATCTTAGTGGCACTTGGGAGTTGATACCGCTGCTAGTTTCTTGTTACTCTTGGTGATTGCCATCACCTAGACGGTTGGAGCAAGCGGTGTGGATTCGAGAAGCTTGGTGATTGTGCTTCGTTGACCACAAGTGGTGATTGTGAGGGGTTTTTGTGCCTTCCCCACGAGAGATCGCAAAGGTAACTCTAGTGGATTGCTCGTGTCTTTGAGTGCCCTCATCTTATGTTGGTTGTGCGGCACCCGGTGACGGGTTTGGCGTGTGATGCCAATTAGCGCGTGAACCTCCAAGTGAGTGAGCTGACACAACGAGGACGTAGCTAGTTGGAAAACTAGTGAACCTCAGGTCAAAAATCAAGTGTCATCCTCTTGTTCATACTTGTGATTGATTGAGTTGATTAGAGTTCACTTGATTGGCTCATTACCTCGACACGGCGGTATAATCACTCTTCCCATCTTCGCTTTACCTTATTCATACTTGTCTTAGTATATTAGGTTGTGCCTAGAGGGCTACTAGAATTGAGTAGGCATTGTGTGATCTTAGAGCTATATTAGGATAGCAATTGTGGTTAGGAGACTTCGCATCCCTTAGTATGCTAGTGCAATCCTAGTTTCGCCATCTTATGATCTAACTTGTTGTTGAGAATTGTTTTAGATTTCGATTTAGGCTATTCACCCCCCGTCTAGCCTTGGATTAGGACCTTTCAACCTCGCGGATACCCCCTCCACTGCCTTTGAGGTTGCATCTAACCCCTCCATTAAGGTCGGTTTGATCCGACGACCGACGTTCATTTGAGGAGGCTATATAAGGAAGGCCCCCTGGCCCTGAGGAGGCATCTCATCTCATTATTATTCTCCAGAGCAAAAGCTAGGGTTTCAATTATAGAGAAGGAGAGAGGTCCCTCTAGTTGTCTAGATCTAGTTCTTCTAGTTCTAGTTCATCTAGTTGTAATTAGAGGTGAGAGAGAGGAGGAGAGAGCTAGGAGGAGCCGGATCTGTCGGATCTTCCTCAACATTGTACCTTTGCAGCATCTGGTTCGGAGCAATCTCCAGGTTCTTCATTTATTATTTCTAAGTATCTTATTTTAGTTCTTACTTTATTCTATTTACGGGATCTCCGCTCGTATTGAGTGCTCTAGTTTCCATGCGGGATTAGAGTAGTAAGCGATAGTGTAGATGTGGTGTCTAGACTAGAGTTTACCTGAGTTTGCGCCCAATCCTACGGATAGTTGTGGTAGCCCCAAGGGTGACAGCTCTGTAAGGCCTTTGTAGTCCACCACGTTCGGGTTGGTGTTTTCGTAGATCTTTTGGCAACCTCCCCCCGACTACCTTTTCCCAGTCTTATTCGAGAGTCGGGAAGGTACTGTTGCTCTAAAGTAAGTAGAGTATAATGGACCTTTGATTAGATAACTCCCTTAGAAAACTCTAAAATCTCTCTACCTAGTTATCTTATCTATCCTTGGATATTCTTAGTTCTTCTCTAGTACACTTCACGTTCCCCATGGAAATCGATACCCTTGGAATACTCACGGGAGAAAGCTACAACGGTATCCGTGCGCTTGCGGATTTATCTGTGTGCGTTAAGAAATACCAACAGCAAGCCCATGATCCGAGGGCGGAGAGCGCGGCTCGCGATCTGATGGTCCGCAGGGGGCTAGGGCGTGAGCTTCTTGAGCACCAAGCCATGGGGGACAGGGTCACGCAATTGGCGTGAGCATGTCAGAGGTTGTTGGGGGCCTGGCGGGTGCCAGCTGTGTCCACCGCGTGGTGTCGCGTGTGTGAGTGCTCCGGCGGGAGGAGAGGGATGACATGGAGGTCCCACCTGTCATCCGGCGTGAGAGGGGGCGGAACAGTGCCAGCGAGCGAGCAGGCCTGTGCGCGTGTGTTGGGCCGAGCTGCGCGTGTGTGCGGTGGAAGCCGATTGCTGGGCTGGTTTCCCTCCTTTTCCCTTTTCCATTTATTCTTTTCTGTTTTTGTATTTGTGTTTATTTATATACACATATGTATAGGTGTATATGTGTGTGTATATAAGTATATGTTTACAAGCTAGTGTACACATGTGTATATTTATACACATGTGTATTCATGTATTTATAGGTATATATATATTCATATTTATCTATATATGTTTATAGTGCACAAGTGTATATGTTTACATGAGCTCTAGTGTGTATATATGTAGGTGTATATACATATACATTCTTAATTGTTTAGTATGTCTTCTTAAGTTCTTTTACATGTCAGATTATTTAACTATCACTTAGTTGTAAACAAGACATAGCAAAAGATCATAAGACCCGAATCATATAAAAGTAACACAACTCGAGAGTATTTAACCTTATGTTAGTGAGATTGCCAAAGGTGAGCTACTAGGGTTAGCTGCTAATAGAGTATGGAATACTAAGTCATGCATAACATCCATCAAACATAGCAATGTTTAAAGAAAAATTTTGTAGTTGTGATTTTTCAAGTGTGTAATTTTTAGGGATGTTACAGCAATAGTACGTAAAGAGAGCAGTAAAGGCAAGAGATTCTACAAGGACTACATTGATGAGATACAAATGGCTACAATAAAAGCAGTACATCAGGGTACTAGACAGAATATCTAGAAGAATATTCCAAGGACAATCATACAACTAGGAACACTCATTGGATACAAAAACAACTCGGTCAGTAATCTTACAGATACAACAATCAGAAGCTACCAATACAAGGCCAATATAAGCCTCATCTACAACAAAAGACCACAAATGACAAAATATAAAGGCAACAGCCAGGGTTATATCAGGTCAACCACCAAAGAAGGCCTAACACCCGAACATAAACCTTACAAGTCAAGACAACCCAAAACCTCCACACAAGCGTGAAGAAGTGCCGGATCTTAGGCAGAAAACCACTCCTAGCAAATGAGATTGGACAGCTCCAGCTCTAGCCTTTCCAGCAAGGGTTCGGTGCAAGCATGCATGGCCAGGAAGATGGAGCGTACAAGTTCAACCAACTCAGGAGCGGCAACAGTTACAGCCCGGAGTTCAGCAAACAGATAGAGAAGGCATGGAAGCCACACCACAAGACTTCTTCTACCTGCTACACCAAACTTCCTAGGAAAATCTAACCGAGGAGTTAGTCTACCTCCAACTCCTTTCACAAGAATTCTTCTACCCACTCAGATGACAAAAGACGGACATAAGCCCGGGGGCTGCTCAGTTTCACTCAGCAGCATGATCGTTAAAAAGAAAGAAGAGAGCTCTAGAGATCAAGCTATCAATGCAAGCACAACGCAATATATAGCAAGGAAGGACCACCAAAAGCCAAAAGTCACGAGAAAGAAAAGCAAGAAAACAACAAAAGTTGACCAAAGCAAACAGTGAAAGCAAGATTCCACACATCCATGAAAGCACAGTACCCACCCGTGAACAAAATCAGACAGAAGCAGAGTATTTCAGACCCTTCTGCCAGTTCTTTTTCGCTAAAAAATAACTCGGAGAAGGCTCGGGGGCTGGAAATACATATCACACAAAGATTTTTGTCGGATCCTCTGAATACTTGTACCAAGTAATCAGAGGCTTGGGGGCTACACTCAATGAGTGCACCTTTTGTCCAAAAACAAAAGGCGCAAGAAGACTACAAGACAAATACACAAGAGATCATCCCATGATTTTGCTTCAAAAAGAACTCGGCTTGCTTTCTAAACAACCCGACACTTTAAAGAAAAATCATGAGATGCTCGGGGGCTTGTCGATGGGATATCCTATAGGGTACCCATAAGACCGGCTTACCGGAGCTTTGGGCCTCCATCACCCGGCCCACGAAGGAAGGCAAGCAAACAAAACTGAATTCTACTCGGTAAAAACGACAAGACCGAAGCGTAGCTTAGGACTCTGAGTTTGTAACCGAGTAGGACTAGAACAATCCTCAGCTAGATCCTGGACTATAAAGGGCTGGTGAGGGTACCACCCAAAAACATTTGAACATACTACGTAACACCCGATACGTAGAGCGACACACAACACCTTGTATTACGAGATCAGAGCAATAACAAGTGACCCAACTGGACGTAGGGTTATTACTCGATCGTGTCGAGGGACTGAACCAGTATAAACCGTGTGTCTCTGCGTGTCCAACCATCAAGGTTTCACTATTCGCCGAGGCACAAACTACTATCTCGGGTAACCCGTGGCAGGCTATCGGTGGTAAAACATCGACAGACGTTGGCCCTTCTACGCGGGATGTGCGGCGACGGTGGCAGACCGGGATCCAGCGGCGACGGTGGCGGACCGGGATCCAGCGGCGACGACGACGGACCAGGATCCAGCGGCGACAACGACGGACCGGGATCCAGCGGTGGCGGCAAAACAACTTTTACTGAGGAAATATGTGGCGGGCGGAGCATAGGTTTAACCAAACACCCCCTTAATCTAATTCAAATAAATTAACAAATCAATTTTTTTTGAAAATGAAACTGTAGCTCAGTGGTAAGCTTTAGCCTTTGCAGCAAGAGGTCTAGAGTTTGATTCCAAGGACTTGCACATTTTTTGCCTATTAAACCTCACTGACAGGTGGGTCCATTTTTTGCCTATTAAACTTCACCGACCGGTGGGTCCATCTGGTAAAAAAAACAAGCTACGTCAGCACCATGTTGGCCATGCAAAAAGCACCATGTTGGCCATGCAAAAAAAGAAACAGACCATGTCAGCGTCATGTTGGATGATTTGCCTGTGACCAAATGAACTATCCATCATAGATAAACCACACAATTGCCAAAATAATCCGTGACGTTCAAATGGCCATAGATAAATCACCTGATGAATGAATTATAGAATTTTATAATGGTTTCTTAAAACTTCATCAAAATATGTCATGAAAAGCACCATTCCTTGTAGTGACCCATAAAGTTGTTTTGATAATAGATTTTTGTCAAAAAAATCACTGGACCAAAAAGGTACTAAGTGAAAGTTGTGGTAAGAGTAAAATATCAACTCAAAGGTTAAGGCCACAATAAAAAAACTTCCCTTCATCTTTTTATGGCATATATGTACTAGTGTTATTATCTTTGCTTAATTTGATTTGAGTTCTTGAAGAATCATGGCATTAATGGTTTCGGTGATCAACGGCAATAAGAGATTATTATGGCTAATGTGTGTTTTGCAGAGGCTATGCGTAGCTTAGCCATAGTGATCAATGTGAATGGCATCAATGGTTATCACTAAGCCCCCAAGATGGATATCATTTTGGATTTCAAAGATGACATGATGAAGACCCTAGAGTGATGGGCTAAATGTCATAAGGTGATGAAGGGTACTTAGAATTAGATAGGGCTTTATTTGATCTTTGACCGTACTATCAAGGGGGGTCTAGACTAGTAGCTTGACTTAGGAGAGCTTCATGACTTAGGTGTGGTGCACACTTGACTTCCTTAGCTCTATGCAAGCCTATGGTGACCGTAAGATAGCCTAAAATAACTTCCATATTCATCACGATGAAAAACGAAGTTGAGAGAGAGCTTTTCTGGGCGTCAGACGCTAAGGCCAGAGGCGCCAGACGCTGTCCGGCCCGCCGAACGCTGGCGCCGGACGATGATGTAAGCATGTCAGAGCGTCCGACGCTCATGCAGAGAGCTCCAGAGACGTCCATTTTGCGACGGACGCGTCTGTCGCATGGGCGTCGGACGCTAACGAGCGTCCGGGAATATTTTCGCAGAAACCCGAGAGCAGCCAGTTGGCGCCGGACGCTGAGGCGCAGCGTTCGTCTCCAAGCGATGGAGCGTCCGTCGCCTACTGACGTGAACAGGAACTAGCCGTTGGGTAGGGCGTCGGAGCATCCGTCGCCAACTTAAAATAGACAGTTTTCTCAGCCCGAGGCAGTTTTTGAGAGGGGCTATTTATAGCCCACCCCTTGCCTTCCCACCTTGCCTTTGCTCATTTGAGTTGCTAGTTGCTTTGAGAAGGTGGAGAAGAGAGCAAGCGCCCTAGAGAGAGAGAGTGATTCATGAATCCATCCATCCTTCTCTCCTCTAGTTCATCCAAGAGAGCAAGTGTGCATCCACTCTAGTTGTGAGGCTTGATTGAGTCAAGTGAAGATCAAGGCTTGTTACTCTTGGTGATCGACATCACCTAGACGGTCCGGTGGTGCTTGGAGGAAGGTGATCGCTAGAAGATTGTCGGCGGCCCTTCTTCATCGACTTGTGATCGGTTGTGGGCGGTTCACCGAGCCAGAGTGGCGAAGAACCAGCCCATAGAGAGCACTTATCCCTTGCACGGGATTGAGGGGGAGCAATACCTTGCGAGGTTCTCCAACGAGGACTACGGGGGAGTGTCGACTCCTCGATACCTCGGAAAAAACGTCGCCGTGTCAAGAATCTCTTTCCCTAGCTCTTTCATACCGCATTACATTCCGCACTTGTTCTTCATTTCATACTAGAATTGTGTAGGGTGTTTTCACTTTCCTTGGCTTGCTACCGCTTTCATAGTCTAAGGCACATGAATCGTTAGGCACGGGGTGATTGGCACTTGATAGGATTTCATATTTGCTTTAAAAATTTGAAATAAGCCCAATTCAACCCCCCCCCCCTCTTAGGCATCTTGATCCTTTCAATTGGTATTGGAGCCTTGTTGCTCTAAATTAGGCTTCACCGCCTAGAGCAAGATGTCCCATGGGGATGGACCACTACCCATGTTTGCTGGGGATGATTTTCCTTATTGGAAAGTGCGGATGGAGGCCTACCTTGAGGCTGTGGATATCGGTGTGCACAAAGCCGCTACCATAGGTGGCACCGTGTTCACCGAGGATCCCTTCTTTGAGAAGAACAATGCCAAGGCAAAGAACATTCTTTTCCATGGCATTGGCAAGGATGTGTTCAACCATGTGCGGAATTGCAAAACTGCATACGATGTTTGGACAAATATTTGTGCGCTACACGAAGGGACCAAATGTGAGCGTGAGGAACGCTACCATTTGGTCATGGCTAAGTTGAACTCCTTTGCTATGATTGCTAATGAGAATGCTAATGAAAGGTACTCATGTCTCAATATTCTTGTAGAGGAGTTGAATGGACTTGGGCTCACCCAAATGCAACCCGCCGATGTGGTGCGCAAGATTCTTTGTGTCTTGCCAATTGACAAGTATGGCCACATCGTCACCGTTCTTCACCAAGGGGATCTCTCCGCTTCTACACCAACACAAGTGTTGGGCAAAATCAATGCTCATGAGATGTACATGAAGATCGGTTATGGCGGCTCTTCATCCTCCTTCAAGAAGAAAGACAAAGAGAAAGAGGAGAAGAAAGATTTGGCCCTCAAAGCTTCCACCAAAGGGAAGTGCAAGATACAATTGGTGGTTGAGGACTCAAGTGATGAAGATGATGAAGACAACATCGCTCTCATTGTGACAAAGACCACCAAGATGTTGAAGAGGCTAAACAAGAATGGAGTCAAGTTTGACTCAAAGAAGAAATTCTTCACAAGCTCTTCAAGGAAGCCAATCTCCCAAATGAAGTGCTACAATTGTGGCATTCTTGGTCATCTAGTTCAAGAACAAGAAGTTCAAGAACTACAAGAACAAGAAGGGTGCACAAGATGACTCAAGTGAAGATGACAATAAGGAAGATAAGCCCTACAAGAAGAAGAAGAACTTCAACTTCCACAAGAAGAAGAAGGATGACAAGGCTTATATTGTTGGTGATTGGCTCACCGACATTGAGGATTCAAGTGACTCCTCCGATGATGAGAGTGAAGAAGAGAAGGTGGCCGCATTGGTGATTGGTTCTTCTACTCCACCGCCACCTCCTCCTTCATCACCGGGCTCATCCTCTACACACCTATGCCTCATGGCTAAAGGTGACAAGAAGGTATAAAAAGAGGATGATGGTGATGTTCCTCTTGTGATGATAGTGATGATGAAGAAGCACCTTCCTATGATGAACTAATTAAAATTTATAACAAATACTCGGACATCATAAGGAAGTACAAAGCTAAAAATGACAAACTTCTTGTGATACAAGAAAACTTGCATGCTAATCTTGATGCCTTGTCTAGTGCTAATGATGTTTTGAAGCTTGAGACTAACACTCTCACATCTAGCACTAGGGAGCTCAAAGCCTCTCTTAAGCAAGCTAATGAGAAACATGATAAGCTTGAGAGGTCAACACAAGAGCTCCAAACAAGGTATAACTTGCTAAAAGATGACTACAACCAAGTGAAAAATGAACATGGCACACTTGTGGTAGCTAATGAATTGCTTACACATGTTGCTATTAACCCGGTTGTTAAGTGTGATAGTGATACTTCTTGTGAGGACTTGCTTGATGATGTTTCTAGTGAGCAAAAAGCTAAGTGCAAGGGCAAGAAGATAGTTAAAGCCGATACGTATGATGACTATGTGAAGATGAGGGAAGAGAACTCAAAGCTCAAGGAAGAGCTAATCAACCTCAAGGCAAACAAGCCCTTGACTATCAAGTTGGCCAAGGATGATGAGAACGAAGCTACCACCTTGATCAACACACTTAAGGAAGAAAATCTAAAGCTCAAGAATGAGACGATCAAGCTAGCAAGTGGTTTGGAGAAGTTCACCAAGGGCCACAACCTCCAAAGTGAGCTCTTGATGAACACCGTGATGAAGAATGACAAGATGGGCATTGGGTTCAAGGAGAACCAAGTTATTAAGGCCAAGGTCAAGATTGAAGCAAAGAATTACTACAAGAACAAGTACAATGGCTACAATCAAGACAAGCCAAATCCCAAGCCTAGAAGATTCTTTGGATGTGGACAAGTTGGTCACTTTGAGTTCCAATGCAAGACACCACCTCCCAAGACCTTGCCCAAGCACACAAGGCCATTTGCTCATGATGCACACTTTGTCATCAACAAGTATTCCAAGGGTAGACCTTTAGTGGTGTTTCTTGGTCCACCCATGAAGAACAAGCCTAAAGTCTCATGGGTTGCTAAGGAGTTGGTTGACAAGGCTATGGGTCCCCGCAATGTGTGGGTTCCCAAACAACAAGCTTAACTCCAAGTTGCTTGTGTGTAGGTGAACTACAAGACCAGTTGTAGCCATTGGGTAATTGATAGTGGTTGCACTCAACATATGACCGGCGACCCCCGGATGTTTGTTGACACCTCTTAAGTATAAATTCTAAGTGTCAACTAAGCAGAAAAAGGATATATTTGCAACACACCACCTAGATATAGGGTTTTAACTGACAGAATTCCATGAGTTTTGGTGTTTATCTATTTCTGCAGGGAGACAACTGCAAAAGAGCAAAAGAGGCCCACAAGTAAGAACTACATAGACACATAACACCTCCGTACGAAAAAGAGTAATCTAGAAGACTCCAGAACCACCCCCGAGGAAGGAGGGGCCCACCTGTCACCAGGGTAGGGCGGCCGACCAAGGCCAGTGGCCAATCATGGCCCACTTCGTGGATTAGGGTTCCACCGCCTTTGAGGTTTAATCTAAATCCTCCATTAAGGTCGGTTTGATCCGACGGCTAACGATCATTTGAGGACGCTATATAAGGAGGACCCTGCCCCTAGCAAAGTGCAATCCATTATTCATTTACATATTTTCCAGAGAGGATTCGCCAGAGAGGATCCCTTATGGATCTATTCTCTATGGCTTAGCATACATGTGATATTAGATTGAGAGAGTTAGAGTGGAGGTGTGGATTGGAGGAAGCTCGGCCTGTCGGTGTCTCTTCTCCAGTTTGTATCGACGGGATCAAGTCTCCTAACCCGAGGCTTGCTCCTAGGATTTCTTCGGTAATTCGACTTCTAATTCTAGTAAGTTCCCTGTTTATTAATTCTTTGGTTTGTGAGTCTACTTTATTCTCTTCGCGTAGAGAGTGGGGTAATCGTCTCTAGAGTAAACGTGGTGTTTAGGCTAGGATACTCATAAATATCCCTTGTCTAGCTGGATCTGTGGTAGTAGCTCGGAAAGTGACAATTCTATAGATACCTTTGGAACCCACAATCCCGTTAGAAGGACTGGTAGGGTTTTATAGGCCGCGTGGTAAGCATTCTCTGAGGTGTCTCTTATCACGATGGTTCTCCCCAATAGAATAATAACTCATATCTTATCTAGACTAGAATGAGACTACAGTCGTGATCTTCTCTAATCGCTCATATCAAGATTACCTTGTTAATAGCCTGAAGGTTAATAGCATAGATTGGTTAGTCAGATGCACCCTTTCTCCCTGTGGAAATATAAATTACGATACTCTGGATAATCTCCCGGGTGAAGTGCTCACCGATATCCGTGCGCTTGCGGATTACTTCCAAGTGATTTCTCTGTTTGTGTTAACAAATATCAACAAACATTTCTGACGCCGTTGCCGGGGAGAAAGACGGTTTGCTGAGATAACCTTGAATCTTGCTATTTTCTTGTATCTATAATTTTATCTTTTCTTATCTTTTTCATATTCTTTATTTCTTACCTTATCTATCCTTATGGAAAATCTAAATTCCACACCTATCTATCAATTTTCTGCACCCACGGAGACCGACCTATTACCATGGGAGTCATCACAACCTATCCAAACTCCCGAGTTTAGGTTGAGTCCGCGGTTGATTGCAATGATTCAAAGCCTATCCTTTTCAGGAAAGGAAGACGAAAACCCTTACCTTCATATTCGAGATTTTAAGCAAACATGTGATTGTCTTCGCATAGAGGGCATATCTGATAAAACTTTACGTTGGAAGCTTTTTCCTTTTTCTTTAAAAGGAAGAGCTAAACAATGGTATAATCAGAAGGTAAGTCAACAACAAGGAGATTGGGGAGTTCTATGCTCCAACTTTTGTTTAGACTTTTATCCCATCACTCAAATCGTCGACATTAGAGTCAAGGTTCTAACCTTCAAACAAGAAAAGAACGAATCTTTGGCTTATTCCTGGAAACGTTTTCTTGAGCTTTTAGAATTTGGACCACACCTTAGCATCGAAGGCCTTGTTCTTCTTCAACATTTTTATAAAGGTCTTTGTAAAAAGGATAGAGAGTTGCTAAACACCACATCTAGAGGTTCTTTCTTTCATGTGTCATCCATAGAAGCAAAATTAACCTTAGATAGAATCCTAGATGATGAGTTGGATAATACCCTCCATGAAGAAACTCACGAAGCTGAAGACAATACCTTGCCAGATCCAACATCTATTTCAGCTATCCCAAGTTCTGGGCCTAAAAAGGAAGAAATTCCACCACCTGATTTCATGATGGATTTAGATCCTGATCTTTTCACTGATTTCAGAAACATTTCAAACTATGTTTCTCTTTCAAAACCCTGAAATCATCACCTTAGAAACCATTTATACCAAATGCCAGACAAAAGCATTTTGAGAGAGCTTGTATCAATCATAAGTAGTGAATGGTTAGAAGAATCAGAGCTTTCCTCTGATGTGATCTGTTTGGATTCACCTTCTATTCCAATACGATGTGCTTTCAATTCGGATCAATTTGATGCTCTCTATAATCCTGTTTTGGGGGTCAATATCATGTCTAAATCACTTGCGCATCAATTATTGGGCGAAGTGACTTTAACCCCAACAACAAAATTCATGAAGAATCTTGACGGACATATAGTCCCCACTCTTGGAATTTTACATGTCTTACGCATTATGGTAGATGGTGCCATGGTTAGTTTGAACTTTTATATCTTTGATACATGGGACCACGACCTTTTGATAGGACAACCTTTTAGAAGACTTCTTTATGAAGGACAAAACAGGAAACTAAACATTTCCTTTGGAAAGAGTTTTCAAATCCTGATGACAATATCTCATTCTTTGAACAGTAAAGCTGAATCATATCTTTTACCTGATCCTATGGAGGAAGTAAAAATTGCTTCTTTAGAGCTTTTTAATGAACCAGATTTAGAAGAAGATGCTCCTTTCTTCATAGAAGAAGAAGCTGACCCTTTCGAGCCTAAACCCTTAGACGAGTTTGCAGAAACACCCAGACCTCCTGTAGAGCTTAAACCTCTACCACTCGGTCTCACGTATGCTTTCCTCAATAATGATCCAGAGTCTCCTATAATCATAAGTGATAAACTCACTCAGGAGCAAACTCTGCGTTTGATGGTTGTTCTATAAAGACATCATTCAGCCTTTGGTTACTCACTCCAAGATCTCACTGGAATCAATCCTTTAATATGCACTCATCGCATTCCTACAGATCCTTCTGTTTCACCTTCTCGAGAGCCCCAACGAAGACTCAACAACACGATGAGAGAGGTAGTTAAAAAAGAAGTTTTAAAGTTGCTGCATGCAGGGATTATATATCCCGTGCCGCATAGTGAGTGGGTAAGTCCAGTGCAAGTTATGCCTAACAAGGGAGGCATGACTGTTGTCACAAATGAGAAGAATGAGTTGATTCCTCAACGTACCGTCACAGGATGGCGGAAGTGTATAGATTACAGAAAGCTAAACAAAGCTACAAAAAAGGATCACTTTCCTTTACCTTTTATAGATAAAATGTTAGAGCGGTTAGCCAACCACTCTTTCTTCTGCTTCTTAGATGGATATTCAGGGTATCACCAAATCCCGATCCATCCTGATGACCAAAGCAAAACCACTTTTACATGCCCCTATGGAACCTATGCTTATCGTAGAATGTCTTTTGGGCTATGTAATGCTCCAGCTTCTTTTCAAAGATGCATGATGTCTATATTTTCTGATATGATTGAAGATATTATGAAAGTTTTCATGGATGATTTCTCTGTTTATGGAAAAACTTTCGATAGTTGTCTTGAAAATTTAGACAGGGTTTTGCAAAGATGTGAAGAAAAACATTTAGTCCTTAATTGGGAAAAATGTCATTTTATGGTCAAAGAAGGAATAATGCTAGGACATCTAATATCTGAAAGAGGCATTGACGTAGACAAAGCTAAAATTGAAGTAATTGAACGGTTACCTCCGCCTATAAATGTGAAAGGAATAAGAAGCTTTCTTGGTCATGCTGGTTTTTATGGAAGATTTATAAAAGATTTCTCATTTATTGCTAGACCACTAACCCTTTTGCTTGCCAAGGATGCTCCTTTCATATTTGATGATGCTTGTTTAAAAGCTTTTGAATTATTGAAAATAGCGCTCATCTTTGCACCAATCATTCAACCCCATGATTGGTCTTTACCTTTTGAAATTATGTGTGATGCTAGTGATTATGCTGTGGGGGCAGTTTTGGGACAAACTAAGGATAGAAGCATCATGCAATAGCTTATGCCAGTAAAACTTTGACAGGACCTCAACTTAATTATGCAACCACTGAAAAAGAGCTTTTGGCTGTTGTTTTCGCTATAGAAAAATTTAGATCTTATTTAGTAGGAGCCAAAGTAATTGTCTATTCTCTAGGGCTTAGCATACATGTGAGATTAGATTGAGAGAGTTAGAGTGGAGGTGTGGATTGGAGGAAGCCCGGCCTGTCGGTGTCTCTTCTCCAGTTTGTATCGACGGGATCAAGTCTCCTAACCCGAGGCTTGCTCCTAGGATTTCTTCGGTAATTCGACTTCTAATTCTAGTAAGTTCCCTGTTTATTAATTCTTTGGTTTGTGAGTTTACTTTATTCTCTTCGCCTAGAGAGTAGGGTAATCATCTCTAGCGTAAACGTGGTGTTTTGGCTAGGATACTCATAAATATCCCCTGTCTAGCCGGATCTGTGGTAGTAGCTCGGAAAGTGACAATTCCGTAGCCTTTGGAACCCACAATCCCGTTAGAAGGACTGGTAGGGTTTTATAGGCCACATGGTAAGAATTCTCTGAGGTGTCTCTTATCACGATGGTTCTCCCCAATAGATAATAACTCATATCTTATCTAGACTAGAATGAGACTACAGTCGTGATCTTCTCTAATTGCTCATATCAAGATTACCTTGTTAATAGCCTGAAGGTTAATAGCATAGATTGGTTAGTCAGATGCACCCTTTCTCCCTGTGGAAATATAAATTACGATACTCTGGATAATCTCTCGGGTGAAGTGCTCACCGATATTCGTGCGCTTGCGGATTACTTCCAAGTGATTTCTCTATTTGCGTTAACAAATATCAACAATGTTCACCACACTTGATGAGGATTGTGCAAATCAAGAAAAGATTACATTTGGGGAGAATTCAAAGGGAAAAGTTCAAGGGCTTGGCAAAGTGGCAATCTCCAATGATCAATCAATCTCAAATGTCTTGTTAGTGCAATCTTTGAGCTTCAACTTGCTATCGGTTGGTCAACTTTGTGATCTCGGGTTCTAATGTCTCTTCACTCCAAATGAGGTAGTCGTGACCAAGATTGAAGATTCATCATTGATATTCAAGGGGTTTTGGCACAACAATCTCTATCTAGTGAACTTCACCTCAAATGAAGCTAGTTTGGAAACATGTCTATTCTCCAAGAGTTCTTTGGGTTGGCTATGGCATAGAAGATTAGCACATGTGGGCATGTCAACTTTGAAGAATCTTGTCAAGAAAGAATTGGTTAGAGGGGTTAAGGATGTGGTGTTTGAGAAGGACAAACTTTGTAGTGCATGTCAAGCCGGCAAGCAAGTGGCAAACACTCATCCAACCAAAGCTTTCATGTCAACCTCAAGAGTCCTAGAGCTACTCCACATGGATCTATTTGGACCTACCACTTATGCTAGCCTTGGAGGCAATCTCTTTTGCTTGGTGGTAGTTGAAGACTACTCTAGGTACACTTGGGTATTCTTTCTTCAAGACAAGGGAGAGACAACCGAAGTTTTCAAGAAGTTTGCAACTAGAGCACAAAATGAGTTTGATGTGAACATCAAGAAGATAAGAAGTGACAATGGCACCGAGTTTGTGAACACCAAGATTGAAGACTATTGTGATGAAGTTGGCATCAAGCATGAAGTGTCCGCCACATATACTTCACAACAGAAGAACCGGACTTTGATTACACTTGATAGATCCATGCTTGATGAGTACAACACCCCCGAGAAATTTTGGGCCGAAGCAATCAACACCGCATGCTATGCGGCCAACCGGCTATTTGTCCAAAGGCTTCTCAAGAAGACCCCCTATGAGCTTGTGAATGGGAAGAAACCGGATATCTCCTTCTTCCGGGTGTTTGGATGCAAAGTCTACATCTACAAGAAGCGCCGACACTTGGGGAAGTTTCAAAGGCGTTGTGACATTGGTTTCCTTGTTGGTTATTCGCTTAAATCCAAGGCATACCGTGTATTTAACAAAGCCACCGGCTTAGTTGAAGAAACGTATGACTTGGAGTTTGATGAAACTAATGGCTCTCAAGGAGCGCTTGAGAATCTTGATGATGTAGGTGATGAACCCTTGAGGGAAGCTATGAAGAATATGCCCGTTGGTGCTATCAACCCACAAGAGGTGGAAGAAGGAGAAGATGATGCAAATCAAGATCCATCTCCACCCCGCATGCCGCAAGTTGATCAAGAACAAGAGAGGGAAGCACAAGAAGATACCTTCATCCCTCAAGATCAAGCCGAGGCGGAAACTCAAAATGTTGAAGCACCACATCCCCCTCCTCAAGAGATTACAAGAAGATCCACACATATTCTTCAAGCTCATCCACAAGAACTCATCATAGGGAGTCCATCAAGGGGGGTAACAACTCGATCTAGACATGCTTCTTATGTTGAGCATCACTCTTTTGTTTCCTTTGTTGAGCCTACTAGTGTGGAGGAAGCACTTGCGGATCCGGATTGGGTGAATGCCATGCATGAAGAGTTGAACAACTTCACCCGGAACGAAGTGTGGACACTAGTGGAGAAGCCCAAAGGAGCAAGAATCATTGGCACCAAGTGGGTGTTTCGGAACAAGCAAGATGATCAAGGCGTGGTTGTGAGAAACAAGGCAAGATTGGTGGCAAAGGGGTTCTCCCAAGTTGAAGGCTTGGATTTTGGGGAGACCTTGGCAACGGTTGCAAGACTAGAAGCCATTCGTATCCTTTTGGCGTATGCTTCACATCACAAAATGAAACTCTTTCAAATGGATGTGAAGAGCACCTTCTTAAACGGTTTCATTAATGAACTTGTGTTTGTCTCACAACCTCCCGGGTTTGAAGACCCAAATTGTCCTAACCATGTGTATAGGTTGTCCAAGGCGCTCTATGGATTGAAGCAAGCTCCAAGAGCTTGGTATGAGAGGCTAAGGGACTTCCTACTCAAGAAGGGCTTCAAGATCGGGAAAGTGGATACCACACCATTCATCAAGGTGCTAGATGGAGAGATCTTTGTTTGCAAAGTATATGTCGATGACATTATATTTGGGTCAACAAACCAAGATCATTGCAAGGAATTTGGTGCATTGATGTCCAAGGAGTTCGAGATGTCGATGATTGGCGAGCTAACCTTATTCCTTGGCTTCCAAGTGAAGAAATTGAGGGAGGGCACCTTCATATCTCAAGAGAAGTACACTCATGATGTGCTCAAGAAATTCAAGATGGAGGATTGCAAGCCAATCAAGACCCCCATGCCTACTAATGGACATCTCGACCTTGATAAGGGAGGTAAACTGATTGACCAAACTCTCTATCGTTCTATGATTGGTAGTTTACTTTACCTAACCACATCTAGGCCAGATATCATGTTTAGTGTGTGTATGTGTGCTAGGTTTCAAGCAAACTCTAAGGATTCGCATCTATGTGCGGTTAAAAGAATCCTTATGCACGGCACGCCCTTAGCATTGGCCTTTGGTATCCCAAAGGAGCTCCCTCCATCTTGTGGGCTATTCCGATTCGGATTATGCCGGGTGTAAGGTTGATAGGAACAGTACCTCTGGAGGGTGCCATATGCTAGGAAGATCACTTGTTTCTTGGTCCTCTAAGAAGCAAAATAGTGTGGCTTTGTCTACCGCCGAGGCGGAATACATTGCCACGGGAGCTTGTTGTGCACAAATCTTATACATGACCCAAACATTCCTTGATTACGGCGTTACCCTAAAAAATGTTCCACTCTTGTGTGATAATGAAAGCGCCGTAAAGCTTGCAAACAATCCGGTTCAACACTCTCGCACCAAACACATAGATATTCGCCATCACTTTCTTAGAGATCATGTTGCCAAGAAGGATATCACACTAGTTGGAGTTAGAAGCGAAGAGCAATTGGCGGATATCTTCACCAAACCACTCGACGAAACAACCTTTTGTAGGTTGTGAAGCGAGTTAAATGTGCTTGATCACTCTAACTTCACTAAAAAATGATCTTGAGTGAACCAACCTTGCATTCATGTGCAATATAACATGTTTAATTTAGTAATGCACATAGGCTTGGCTAACGCGGTTAAGATAACCACCCTCAAAGCGTGTGACAAAGCTTAACCGTGGTTTAAACTTGCAAGCAACCTATATTCAAATTCCACAATGCATTGCATGTGCATGTGTGTTGTTTGTCGTTTCTTTTTGGTTAAGTTTGATCATCCGCTGGGTTCGTCCACTTAGGGGAGCATTCAAAGCTCAAGTCACTTCTATACCCCTCTTGTGGCCCTATGATGTCTCCTTGCAAGGTTCCATTCGAATATTTTTGAGCTAAATTAAATCTAAGCCTATGGAAAAATATTTGAAAAGGAGAGTTTGAGAGATGGTTCTCATATCAAGTCCAATCAGGTGTTATTTGGATCTTATTGGGATTGGGCATTGGTTGGGATAAAGACGCAAAAATCAGATTTGAAAAACTCTATTTAAAAAGGCATCGGACGCTGCCAACGGACACTCGGCCCTCCATGCCTCAACGTCCGTCGCGATCGTCCGCAGAGTAAAGCCGCTCAGAAAAGGGGCGTCGGACGCTTAGGGCGTCAGACGCGTCTGGTGCTCCATGGAGCTCTCTGGTCCTCTCTGTTCGAGCAACAGACGCTCTTCAGTGCCCGTCGCCTTGGCGTCAGACGCGTCTGTTGCTAGAGGGAGCTCTTTGTTCCTTTCTGTTAGCGCGTCGGACGCTGTGACCTAGCGTCCGTCGCCCCCAACGGAGCGTCCGTCGCGAACTAACCGAGCGCATATGATTTTGAAAACTGCTTCTTCTCCCTCGGTCGATTTAAATCGAGATACGGACGCTGCTCTTTTGCAATCCATCGCCATCGCTTCTCGCTAGCTCCTCCCAGCGCCGCCACGCCCTAGCTTTTTCCCCCACGCTCTCCCATCCTAGCGTCGCTCCGCCTCTCGTCGGAGCGCTCTCGCCGTCGGCAAGCCCTGCCTGCACTGCAGGCCCGTGCTCCTCCCTCTCCTCTGTTTCGCGCGTTTTGGACGAACAGAGGGGTGGTTGTTCTCCCAAAGGAGTCTCCCCAAAGTTTGACTCCTCCTTCCTCAGATCCACCTAGGTGAATGCTTTTTCCTTGTTCTTTCTTGATCTAGGTGTTGATCCCCTTGCCCTACCTTCAATCTACCTAGACCTAAATTGCTTTTTTCGTATTCCTTGTTTTAGGTTACGGTTTGAGATTGATCAATCGAGGACTCTTCCCTATTCTTTTGTGCCACCTTGATTGAGGTATGGAAAGGAAGAAACGATCTATTACTTATCTAATTCATGCTTCTCGATAGAATTACTCATCTCTAGATATTTGCTTATATGTTATATACCCTACCTATCTATCGTGCAGTGGATCTTTTGGCAGTGGCAGTGAACTTGGGGCAAAGCCCGCGAGTATGGAACGAGGCAAAGCCTCGAGAGGACAGTCCAGGGCCGTTGTGCCATTCTTGCAACTTTTGTTAGAGGATTGTCAGAGGGTTTGTTGATTTGATCAGTGTCAGTGTCTGCTTGGGTACTTCTTTAGTGACAGTTGATCTCTCAGTTGACAGTGGTTCTTCTCGTGCCCGGCAAATGGCACGCATGAAGAATGCAGGTCCTGTTCCCGGCAGTGGTGGTGACCCTCCACCTCCACCGTGTCAGCCCACCGACCGGAGAAAGGGCAATGCGAAGCACGTATCGAAGAAGAGGAAGAGGTCGATGATGGATCCAGCTTCAGTGGCAGCTCTAGCAGCGGCAGAGGCAGCAGAGATCGCCGAGCAAGGTGGACATCGCGCTGACTTGAGGATTGGTTTCCCACATCGCAGTGGAGTGCGTCGTGAGTCCACCGCTCGCACTGAGGATGAGACAGTGCCAGAGACAGAGCACTTAGAGGCTACAGAGACGGAGGAGACTGAGCAGGCAGACCTTTTAGGGCATTCGTCAGTACAGGAGCTGATGTCCAGACGGGTCACTCGCGCTCGTGGGTCGGAGCCTCCTCCTAGGACCGATGGTCCACGACGCAACGATAGACCTCCACCATGGTCCAGCTTACCAGATCCAGTGAGGCACCAGGTCACCGCATTGTCAGCTAAGCAGATTCAGCAGATGAGGTTTGCTGACTTCCAGACATGGTTTCCACCAGCACGAGACCCCCGTGCCAGTCCAGACTTCTACACCACAGTGCACGAGGACTTCTATAGGGGGTATGTCAACACCCGTGCACCGCTTCGAGCTCACCGGGTGTGTCCCCTTCAGGCCATTATAGAGGTCGGTGGTCCAGAGATAGCCCAGCATCTCGAGTATCTTCAGGGGCTGACAGGACTGATTGGCAGAGTCGGCACCTATCAGGAGGATTGGGTCAGGCAATTCTATGCTTCCTTGTGGGTCTCTCTGGATCACAAGTTTATTCACTTCGCCTTCAAAGGCAAGGATGTGAGGATCTTCGACACTCGATTTAGAGAGATCTTTCACCTTGAGGAGTCAGCCACGCGGATCCACAGTTTGTGCTACGGGGATCAGGAGGCTCCTCGACGTCCTCACGAGGGAGAGGTACCATCAGTGGACTTTGTTCGTCCCTGTTTCAGAGAGCCGTTTGGAGAGGGTTCCAGTCGCAGCGTACGTGACCTCACACCGACTGCCCAGATCCTGAACGAGGTACTACGTCATACTATTCTCCCCAGAGTTGGAGCCCGAGAGAGTATTACTCGCCTTTAGCTATGGCTTCTAGCTCATGTGGTTCGCATGGAGAAGTTTGACATTTGGGATTTGCTAGTCAGTGAGCTGGAGGATATCATTGCTTCGGGATTCAGAGGACACTGGCAGCTATAGTATGCCCACTGGATCTCTTTTCTCCTAGTGTCTCGTGGTGGTTATGCATCATATCTTACCACCCTTACTCGCTCAGACACTGTGTTCCCAGAGTATAACATGGCACATCTCGTCAGTCACAGTGGCAGGGGTCGTGGCCGACATACTCAGGGCCCTCACACCAGGTAGACCGGAGTTGCTCCAGAGTCTGCAGAGCAACAGGATGCCACTGTTCAGAGCCTAGCGGAGGCCAAGCTTGCAGACTTGGATGCAGAGATAGATGCAGCAGCAGGTGAGGCTTATGACCTGCCATCAGACAGCTCAGATAAGGATTACTGACCGATGTCAGAGTACGTACCTAGGTCTCACGACCACGAGGCCGGTGGGTCAGGTTCAGCTCCAGCTCCAGCCTCAGGTTCTTCAGAGGCTACTATACTCTCTATCCTTTTGGGAATGCAGGAGGAGTAGACACGACAGGTAGAGAAGCAGAGGAGGCAGGCTGAGGAGGTTCGGAGGCTCAGAGCTCAGCAATTAGCAGCTCAGGCACAGGCACAGGCCCGGCAGGACGAGTTCCAGCTATAGTTCTTGGCTTTCCAGAGGCAGCAGGCCGAGGTTTAGCGACAGTAGACAGAGCTACTTAGTCGGCTCCTCGGTTCTAGATCTGGTTTGTCTCTTACGCCACAGCTTGCGCTACCAGAGACCTCCCAGCAGCAGTACACGTCTAACACTCAGACACCTCCAGTGGTTGTCCCGACTCCAGCGTTGCAGCCCAGCGGACTTCAGAGTTAGGCACCAGCCTCTCCTGTGTTTCAGACACCTATGACTCAGGTATCGTCATGGTTAGCCTCCCCCGGAGAGTTCCAGACCGGCTATACACCTACCCGGGGGGCTACGCTCGCAGATGCTACACGTGACCTCATAGCTTCTTATAGAGAGATCACCGGTGAGGATTCCCCAGTTGTAGCAGCTCGGCAAGACACTCAGCCACCTGAGGGTGATCCTCCGGTGATGGGCACTCATCTTTCTTCAGTAGCCTCGTCGGAGATCGCACTGGACCAGTCAGCTCAGACCGTGACCACCCCTCCTCTTGCTGCCGTTCAGACAGATGCTACATCAGTCGCAGCAGAGGTAGCCGAGTCAGATGCACCAGCTCAGACAGAGGGACAGCCTTCAGTGGATGCAGCGGTCACAGTTGCCGTATCTTCACCTCCTCAGTCTCAGCCAGCAGAACTTGTTGCAGCAGTCACTCTTACCGCTCTGGCTTTGACACCTTCTCCTCCGCCTCGAGTCTACGCTCGTCGGGCTTATGTGCCCGCTACTTCAGAGGCAGGACCTTCTGAGGCTCCAGCTCAGGATGTTACCCCTTCTGAGCCTCAGGGGGAGTTGGGACAGTCAGTAGCTCCCGAGTCAGGAGCTCCAGCTCCAGAGTCCACTCCAGCAGAGCCTACCCAGACCGCTTCTCAAACAGCTCTAGCTTCAGAGGGTCAGGCAGCAGAGGACAGTGACTCCAGTCCCGACTACACTCAGTTTGACTTTCGTGCTCGACAGCCCGATGCTCCACCTCCAGATGCTCCAGCGGCTTAGTTTTTGGTGCTAGACGCCAAAGGGGGAGAGGGTCGAGTATCAGAGATAGGGGGAGTGTAGTGAGATAGGGGATTTGCTTCTCTGAGTGATTTACTTTCCCCGTACTCATGCATCATGTTTATACTTTCTTGTACTTATGTTTATGTGTGATGGATGATGCTTGTGAGATATTTGTGGTTGTGTGTGACAAACTCTTATGCTTTCGCTAATATATCTTGTGAGTTGTCACTTGTTTCATGATATGTCTCTATGATCTAATGGTAATTGAGCTTCCACGCCATACTCCAATATTTATGTGAGAATATCATGAGGTACTCTGATTCTATTTCATATTCATGAGTACCATGTTTGTGGCTTGGTTTGGATGAGCAAGTATTGTTCACTCTTATTCACTAACCCTTGCTCAACCTATCCAAGTCACTTGAAATCCTAAACTTTCTCTCTTATATCCATACTCGAGGAGTTATTGTCGTCAATCACCAAAAAGGGGGAGATTGAAGAATCATGGCCCTAATGGTTTCGGTGATCAATGACAATAAAAGATTATTATGGATAATGTGTGTTTTGTAGAGGCTATGCGTAGCTTAGCCATAGTGATCAATGTGAATGGCATCAATGGTTATCACTAAGCCCCCAAGATGGATATCGTTTTGGATTTCAAAGACGACATGATGAAGACCCTAGAGTGATAGGCTAAGTGCCATAAGGTGATGAAGGATACTTAGAATTAGATAGGGCTTTATTTGATCTTTGACTATACTATCAAGGGGGTCTAGACTAGTAGCTTGACTTAGGAGAGCTTCATGACTTAGGTGTGGTGCACACTTGACTTCCTTAGCTCTAAGCAAGCCTATCGTGACCGTAATATAGCCTAGAACAACTTCCATATTCATCGCGACGAAAAACGAAGTTGAGAGAGAGCTTTTCTGGGCGTCGGACGCTAAGGCCAGTGGCGCCAGATGTTGTCCGGCGCGCCAGACGCTGGCGCGCGGATGATGACGTAAGCATGTCAGAGCGTCCGACGCTTATGCAGAGAGCTCCAGAGACGTCCATTTTGCGACGGACGCGTCTGTCGGATGGGCGTCGGACGCTAGCAAGCGTCCGGGAATATTTTCCCAGAAACCCGAGAGCAGCCAGTTGGCGCCGGACGCTGAGGCACAGCGTCCATCGCTAAGAGACGGAGCGTCCGTCACCTGCTGGCGTGAACAGGAACTAGCCGTTGGGCAGGGCGTCGGAGCGTCCGTCGCCTAGCGACGGAGCGTCCGTCGCCAACTTAAAACAGACAGTTTTTTCAGCCCGAGACAGTTTTTTAGAGGGGCTATTTATAGCCCACCCTTGCCTTCCCATCTTGCCTTTGCTCATTTGAGTTGCTGGTTGCTTTGAGAAGGTGAAGAAGAGAGCAAGATCCCTAGAGAGAGAGAGTGATTCGCGAATCCATCCACCCTTCTCTCCTCTAGTTCATCCAAGAGAACAAGTGTGCATCCACTCTAGTTGTGAGGTTTGATTGAGTCAAGTGAAGAGCAAGGTTTGTTACTCTTGGTGATCGACATCACCTAGACGGTCCGGTGGTGCTTGGAGGAAGGTGATCGCCGGAAGATTGTCGGCGGTCCTTCTTCATCAACTTGTGATCGGTTGTGGGCGGTTCACCGAGCCGGAGTGGCGAAGAACCAGCCCGTAGAGAGCACTCATCCCTTGCGCGGGATGGAGAGGGAGCGATACCTTGCGAGATGCTCCAACGAGGACTAGGGGGGAGTGTCGACTCCTCGATACCTCGGCAAAACGTCGCCGTGTCAAGAATCTCTTTTCCTAACCCTTTCATACCGCATTACATTCCGCACTTGTTCTTCATTTCATATTAGAATTGTGTAGGGTGTTTTTGCTTTCCTTGGCTTGCTACCGCTTTCATAGTCTAAGGCACAAGAATCGTTAGGCATGGGGTGATTGGCACTTGATAGGATTTCATATTTGCTTTAGAAATTTGAAATAAACCTAATTCACCCTCACTCTTGGACATCTTGATCTTTCAGTTCTCTCTATAGCTAGGCTCGTACCTTTTTTCCAACTAGAATATCCTTTCTACTCGTTGACAATGTTGTTAATTAGATCCGATCTAGTTTAATTTAATTATTGCACCTTCGGTTGTGCTCGCTGAGGTTATATATTCCTTCTCAGGATTAGCAGTAGCCGACTTCTTTAAGAAAACCGAAATAAATATATTAAGCTTTTATTACTTTGATTTCTGGGCTCGTACCTTTTTCCAGCTAATAAGATGGTATATATCCTTTCTACTTGCTGACAAATGACAATGGTGTTAGATCCTATCTGATTATCTACTGGATGTGCGCACCTTGTTTGGCAGATGGTTTCTGCGGCTGATAAGTTGACTTATGCTGTTTTTTGATATATTAATTGTTAAGAGAAAAATATTGTACTATGTCCGAGCGTTAGCTGGTGGATGTGGAATAATCAGAACTTGTCGTAATGTTTTTTTCTTATAACAAAATAGCAATTGGTTTTATTACACTTTTTAATCGAACAGTCAACAGATGCAAACATCTAATCAAACTATAAAAGCCACACTCATGTATGACAAGCCGGACAGACCCCATAATTATTACACTTTTTAATAATATTTTATATAATTTCCCTGTCAATGTTCCTGTGAATCTAATTTGTATCAGGTCTTGTTTGGATGTGCATGTATCGACCTCAAACCATATGGATTAGAGTGAAAATTAGCTCAAATACACTCTAACACATCTGGTTTGAGGGAGCTACATACACATCTAAACAAGGCCTTAAATGTGGTGCAGCGGAGACGCAACATAGCCTTTGCTGGCTACTAGATGAATATTCAAATGGATATCTCGGGAGAGAATATGATGTTTTGGTGTTGCTGATGTTGATCCAAAGAGGAGACATGAGCTTATCAAGGCAGGTTAACTCATAACCTGTAACAATTTCATGGATATGTGCCCATTCTTTTCGTGGAGCAGCGTGCTTGCAAGTTTTCAGATATATGTTTTTATGAAACTGCACTTCAAATTTGATAGAAGAGTTAGCTTTTGGACTTTATGTAACCCATAGCGATAGCACAAGCAAATATACCAGTGTTAGTAGTTTACTAATAAAGGCCTATGATATTTTTTTTCTGAACTGGAGAGCTTTATTCAAACAAATAAGCCATTACAAGCCAGGTGCTTAATCCAACGACCTGCGATCATTTGCATGATCTTGTTCAATTTGCTTCAATGTGCTCTCTAAGTGATGCTTCAAATGGAGAGAGAGAGCAAATAAGCACCACTGGCAACACTATGACAAGTGATGCTATCTCTGAGTGATGCCAAAGAAACTAGGAGAGGTGAACGTTCTTGGCCCGCTTTGGCCAAAGAAACAGATGGTGGAGAGTATGAAATATTTTATTGCATTTAGCGAGTGAAGCTGGTTTTGTTGTATTTGGATCCACTCATTTTCTAGCTTTACTGGTAGATTGTGGAGCCTTGGAAGGTCCTACGCTGGACCTATACATTAAATGCTGGTATAGGAGTAGCTTCCATACAAAAACATTGTGAGGCTGACTTCACACGGATGAGCAGCTCCCATGTATGGAATGGAACTAGGTTCTCTGGAATAAAAATTATTTTCTCTCTTTTGCATTCACCTGGTCTATGGATTCAACCCTGATTATATACACGGAACCTGATTTTATACACGGAAGAAATTACCATTGAAATCTTTTAACTCATAGGTCCTAGTATAGAACCAACTCTGTCTCCATACATTGTGAATGTCCTTTTTTAAAAAAAAAAGATTGCAAATGCCCTTTTTTTTAAAAAAAAAATTGCGAATGCCTGAGGGCGCATTTGGTTTCCCCAGTGATCTCGCCTAGCCTCACTTTGCCCTGCTGGCACAAACAACGAAAAGCTTGCTCAAGCAGGTGAGCCATTTTGGCTCTCCCAGAGAAGCAAGGAGATTCTTGCCCACAGGTTCCAAGACCCTCTGGCAAAGGAACCAAACACACAATGTTTTTTTGGAATCCTTGCTTGGCTAGGCTGCACAGTGCCAAGCAAAGGAACCAAACATACCCTCAAACTTTTCTTTTGCTTTCCAGAAAAGACACATGTTGTATATATGTAGCTGGACCGCAAGGTGCAGACTTTTGCTTCCATGGGCCACACATATATATATGCCTACGAGCCCATCTATATCTGTGTTGAGCGATTGAGCTCTCAGCTCTCTGGTCCTCTGGACGTGCTAAGTGCAAAGCGTCGGCCCATCAGTTAATTGCAATTGATTAAACATGTTGGGTTGATCTGGTGCTATACACGCATATGCGGTGCTAGGTACTGCACCTTTGATCTACCTTAGCTACACATACATATCCAGCAAGACTAGTGCAAGTCCCGCGCTATCGTTACAACAGAAATTTGAGATATAAAGGAGACACAATGACTAATAAGGTACATAGATATATATTTAGGATGTATATATTAAGCGTGTTGTTCAAGTTTGCAAAATGTGGTGACTAATAAACGTATTACATGTGTTGTTTAAGTCTAGAAAGAACCCGCGCTGATTCATGGAGATATATTACATGTGCTATGATACATAGAGAGAGGTTATATATGCTGATAGTGTATACAAAGATAAGGTCCGAAGACATATGGCTAGTAAGGAGACGGTGAGGATCTTGAAGCTGGGAAGCAAGCTCCTCTACATGTCGGAAAATGTTGAGACAACTCCCGTCGCCTGTTGTAAGAAGCGACATAGTGAATTAGTCGGCAATTGAAGCAAAGAAACAAAACTGGATGTGTTTTCGTAATAACTTAAAGGAAGATAGCAGCATAAACATTATGAATATAAATGGCTGGACGACATGTCGAGGAGGTGACATTTAGGTGTTAACATAGGTAAAATTGACATAAGTACTTATCAAATTGGGAAATCCTAATATCAATATAATAATCTTGTGGAAGCTACATGAGTTTATTTTCATCAGCGGTGGTATGGAGAAAAAATAGAATAACTTTTATAGAAGTTTGTAATAATCACATCCAAGTTTTATAGATGCACCAAAAAAGATCACACTGACATCAGTACCTACCAAAAAATTGCCCTACTATTAGTTGAGACAAACATGCTGAGAGCAAGCAAATGTGACACAATATTTATGGTACTGGTACCTACAAAGAAATTGCCCCACTATTAGTTGAGACAAACATGCTCAGGGCAAGCAAAGGTGCCACAACATTTATGCTAAAGAAGCCAAGGAACCTATATAAAATCTTGTGGAGTAAACTAAATCTACACACGATAAATAAAAATATGTGTCAATTAAAAGTTATCTTACAATAAGGATCAATCTGGCTGCTATGGTGAACAATAGCAGGAAAACGTGTTCTGGTTGTTGGTTGTTGTTTACTGCTTAGTTCACAACTATTAAAATGATACTCTGACCTTTAAAAACTATTTTTGTACTTAGGGAAATGAATGGTCCTTATGAAAAGGCAGATAACGTATCCTTTTTTAACATCTGAAGAAGTTGGACTGTATCTTGTAGGCCAATTCATTTGAAAAGGACGTGAAAGGCTATATAAGCAAGGCTTATCTAATAGTTCTGTTGCTAGATATAACTCTAAATTGGGGAATAATTGTTTACAACAAAATTTAGCGTTTGTATTTGTTTGAGGGGCTGTGCAGGTATGGTTTACTGGAAACTTAAAAAATGCCAATGACAATTCTAAACTCTTCATACTCCCTACTGATTTGTACAATGTATAACACCAAGTTCAGGAATTGGGTGCAATGGGCAAGAGTATGGAGTAATGTGTAAGGCTGAGCTGCTGCATAATGCTTACCTATTTTGGGGGCTGGCTCAACGAAGGCTTACGGGTGGGTGCTGCCTTTTGCCTGAATCTTGGAGCCATCGGATTTGGACCTGCCTGTAGTATGGAAATGGTGTTATAAGAGGTGCAGTTACAAGATTTTCCAATGGACACTAACTTATAACATAGATTTTCCAAATGGTGCTTCTAGTGTTTTGGATGCCCTTGTCTATATCCATGTTGTCATCCTAAAGAATGAAGACCAAACAGTTTATTAGTTCTTGAACTGTAAAGAAATCTCATAAGGAGTATTTTTGGGGTTGTGTGCATTTGGTTGTGATGCTTGTAAAATGTTCTGCAAATAGTAGAGCACAGAAATAGTAACGTACAGTGAAGTAGATGAATTAGATTAACTAAAGAGTTGGTTTTCACCGACAAAAGTATGTATCTGATTTGTTTTGTTATTATTTTTTACTGGGCAATGGAAGATACAAAAGTATAGGTGCACCAAAATTCTCAGACAACAAGGCTACTGAGATGTGAGATGGTGATTCATGTATGTACTATAGATAATTCATTGTTGCCAATTCTATATAATTTATCTCGTTCCTGTAAGTAAACTGCAATCCATGGAGATGGTAATATTTTAGAGTTACAAAATAAAGAACAAATAAGCAGGGAAAACTGGAGCAACTATAAAAAATTCAGTTTATTTAAAAAATTTACAAAAAAGTAAAGGCGCCAACTTGCAGGTTTGGCAGAACACTGGATAGATATAATGATGGCATTAATAAAACAGGAGTATGGTAAGTTACCTAGGAATGCCTAGGATTTGCAAATTCAGAAGGTGAAAATCCGTGACTTAATCTGAAGGGCCAGGTGTTGGTAACAAGATTACTTCGTGTGGCAAAGAGAAGGCAATCTTCCCTAGTATCATCCTCTAGGGTAGAAAAAGAATGCAAATCCTGCTGGAAAAGATTTTTTAGCTTGACTCCGAAACTATCAAATTCCACTTTCCGAGGAAACTTTGTGCATTGTGAATTTGTAAAGACTATCTGAACTGAACTTCAAAAAAAAGTTAGACCTGATATATTCTGCTGATGTTCTTAACAACCCAATGAGTGATAAGCATAGCAGATAATATCCTCGAATACCAAAGATTTAACGTGGTGCCACAATTATTTATCAATAAATATAATATAATACAAACATGCAGAGATGTGTGGGTAAGATTTTAGAGAAGAATTCACAATAAGGACACATATGTCATTTTTTTTCCTGCCAAAATTGATGGTCAGTTAGTAACCTGAGATATTGCAACTTCATAGCTAAAAATCAAAGCATTAATGAACACATCTGTGAAAAAGAAGGCAGCCTATTGTTCTGTACTTATATTACGTCCCATCAACTTACAATTAATAAACAGGTATGTAAATAAATTCATGGTATATGCAAATAAGAACAGAAATGGAAAGAAGGGATATTTGCATTTGTCAAAGTAACCATATACACAGGCAAAAAAAAATAGGGAACCCAAGCTGTAGGATGCAACCCCAAATTCCATTCCATTAGGCATGGTCCTTTTTTTTGAGATTTTAGATATAAAACTGAAATTATTTCTATGTCTGACAAGTTGCACGAATGACATGCAAATCATAATTACCTGAGATGACGAAGTTGGCTTTAATGAGCTGTAGAGGATAACCAGCAAGTAACTTCAGGCTTTCACTGAGAGCCATGGTTGTTTTCTCCAATCCTAGGATCCATTGAAGAGGAAGAGTATGCAAGTAAGGTCAAGGAGGGTGCTTTTCACACAAAAAGAAAAAGGTCGAGTGTGCATATAGGGTCTGCTAGAACACATGTAGGCAACTCTATCAGCATAGAAATTGCTGCGAACATGAAATCACCTAACACAAGGGAATAAGCATGTCGATATGACAACACAGAGAGAAGGCATGTATATAATAGATACAGTCCATGGACACCAAAAAAAGAGGTAGGGCCAAATTTCATTTCGTTAAACATGACATCACTTTAAATGTGCAACTATAAATTAATCCATGAAGGTTTTACACATAAACCTTAAACTATTTTTATGCGTGCGCTACAACAAAATCATCATAGCTTTACCTCCAATGTGTGAAGTAGCCTCTTTGACAAGAAGTCCAGTGCACTCCCCCGAAATGCCAAAGAGCAGATGGTTTGCAATGAGGTCTGCAATGTCCTCACGAGGAATACCAAGCTCAAATGCATCTTGGGGCTGGGAACAAGGCAGACATGAGAGTGATGATTGTGAACCACAAAATGGTACTCCCTCCATTTCAAATTAAAAGACATTCCAAGAATCTTGAAGAGTCAAAGCATCTCAAGTTTGAGCAATAATTATAGAGAAAGTGAAAGATTTATGACACCAAATAGACATACTATGAAAATATAACTGATAAAGAATCTAATGATCTTTAGTTGTCATTATAAATGTTATTATATTGTCATATAAGTTTGATCAAACTTAACATACTTTGACTCTCAAAGATTCCTGAGATGACTTATAATTTGGGATGGAGGGAGTACCCCATTACATACATATAATAGTTTAATTTTATAGCTGGAACAGATTGAAGGTATGCTCTGAGCAAAATGCAAAATGACCCAAAGAAAAAGCCAAATCTAATTTATGGTGCTGCTAGAATGAAATCATCACAGCTTTACCCAGCAAAACGAAATACATGTGAGCAATCACTTTCATGTTACATATACTCGGCAAATGTGTAAATCGACATAGAGTGTGATAAAAAAGAATGATATTACCACAGATGGCATGGTATTACAGGCCCGACCTTGATCATTTGTCTGAACCCTTCTGACACAAGGAATACCTCAACATTATTAGCTTTTAGCTTGTCAACCAAATGAACCATTGCAGGAGGAAATCTGCAAATAAAAAGACAGTGCTTTTGATAATCCTGTAAATGGACCAATGAAATAGACAATGCATATTTGTAAGTACAAACACATTAGCTAATTCTATTGTATCTTTGTTTTTACCGTACTGTATTTAAAGAAGGGCCCTCTAAAGAAATCTTATAACACCACTATTAGATCAAATCTGACAAATGGAATAAGCTAGGGTCACATTGTCATGCTCCAGAGTTCTTACCTTGTCCTCTCTGTTTAGATTAATCTAGCTCTCTGAATGCGATCACCGTTGCTCATCTGGCCTATCCAGAGTCAAGACTTGAGTACTGAACTTGCTTGCTGATTAGGGGTCGGTTGCATCCTGTACTCTGATCGATTGTTCCAACACCCTGGATGTAGCATAACATTTGGGAAAATAGAACAACACAAAATACAAAAACGACTATTAGACAATTTCAGAGAAAATCATGCGGCAACTGATTCCTTCACAGATTCTACATAAGGCCAAACTGAGATTTAATCGATTGATGTACGTAGCAGTAAAAGGGTTGTGGGGTTAGCTAGGTCCCTTGCGTTGTATAAATCGAATAGGGGACAAGAGATCCGGTCCTGAGTGACATGTGCCATTCTGATTCTAGTTGGGAGTCAGAAACGCATGGCGGTGCTCACGCCGGCCATTGGAGCCCATCATTCGTTCCCCACACTTTACCGTACGTAGTACTCCAATCCGATCACACAATAATGCTTTGGTTTGAGTAAATTTCTAGCTGATTGCTCAAGGGAATCTCTTCGTTTTGACACAGAAACAACACACACAAGCCAAGTGTTCATGAGTTAATTTTACTAGCTTTGATTTTCCCATTTTCATTAGAGGTCTTCAGTAGGATTAACAAGGAAATGCAGCGCCAATCTGTTGCACGTCCTTCATACTTTGGACAACAGTACAGTAGATGCAGTAGTTTTCGTTGGTGTGCATATTCTTCTGTGAAATCTAAGACCCTGTTTAGTTTCCTATGAAATTCAAAATATTTTGGTTTTTGGCTCTTCATTTTACAAAATGGAACTAAACATCACCTAAAATAGTTGATAAAAAGTGATTCATTCTCCATTTTGGATTTTAGACTCAAGAGGCCAAAATAAGTCAAACTTTACATTGGTTTGTGTGTCATCCTCACAATCTCCATCATTGGAATACAAAATAAACCAAATTTTGGTTAGAACTAAACACCCCACCAAAATATTTTGTATTCTGGATTTTGGAGTCCTTTGAATTTGGTTGGAACTAAACATGGCCTAAAAGACTGGATCAAGTGTCCCCACTTTCAACGACTAGATGTAGCTGCCCCCAAGCTTGGACTTGGTACACCTTACGTGCGCGTGGCAATGCGTTGTTGGCTCCATAGGTCCATCTCAGGTCTCAGTTGGGTACGTCGCAAAAAAAAAGGTCTCAGTTGGGTATATTCTGCTGCATATTCTTTTCGTTCCAAAATTTTACCCAATAACTTTCCTAAGGCTGTCTCCAACGGAGCAGCCAAAACACTACCCAAACCCAAAATAGGTACTTCACAGTGTTCTTCCTGGAAAACTCACGCTCCAACAGAAGACGCAAAGAGGACACTCATTTTGCGTACGAGGCTAGCACAGACACAAATAAACGTCGCCTCTCTCCGCGACGCAAAATCTCTGCCCGGGCCCCAGCGCACTCTTGTCTTCCTCGTCGCACGGCTATGGTCGGCGTGGACCGCGCTCCTCTTCTTCCTCAACGCCGGCAGCGACCCCTTTCTTCCCCAGCTTCCTCCTTGGATGACGGCGAGGTGGGCCTGTGGCAGGGCGGGACTGCGGCTGGGAGCAGCCTGCGCGGCAGCGGCGAGGAGCAGGCCGCGTGGCAGGGAGCCGGCGCGGCGAGGAGCTGGCGGCGGGCGGCGCGGCGAGTAGCAGCCGTGGGGAGCGGGCGGCGCTTGGCGAGGGAGCGTTTGCGTTGGGCTTTTGCATTGTCTGTTGGAAACAAGAAGTTTGCCTTTGCGTACCCTTTTTCACTATACTCGACCCAAATGAACAAATGAGTCTGATATTTGGGGAGGGCTGTTGGAGACAGTCTAACACTACCAAAAAAGGGTCATATCTACCGGTGCTTTCTACGGACAGTAGAAGACATGCGTCTGTGATATGATTTTACAAACGTGCATTCCCAGCCAGTATCTTTAGTAAGGACTATTCGGATCCAAAAGCTAAAATTTAGTCCGTTCCACACTTTAGTCTGTTTCACGTTAGATGGGATATTCGGAGGGTAATTAGGACTTAACCTTTAGACCTGCATTCGCCACTGGGTGGTTTTGGTTCACAGGAATACCAATAGGTGATCATTAGTGGCATCACTACTGCACTCGTCTAAACACATCTCTGCAACCTGCTGAATGAACGCCATATATTATGCACATAAGTTACCTATTCGTATAATGTATGGCGTTTGGTTCAGTGTTCTGTAATGTAATCTGATTACAGTTCACTACAAATCCCATTACGACCATTTTTTGCCGATCGAATCTCACGCTCCCTTGACTACCGCGTTTCTTTATTACGATTGCATTTCCATTTGCATTTGCCAACCTAACACCTTGTTAGCTCTTTCCCAAAGGACCAGCTTGGCATGTATTAGCTCACATATGCAATTCGCACAGACTTAACACATCTAGATCTTCACACCTTGTTAGAGGGGCTTGAGTACGCGTCGTGGCAGAAGTGCAGAACCACCTGGGACGTTTAAACTACCTTTAAGGCCTCCTTTGGCTCACGGGTAAGCCAAGGGAAAAACACAGGATTGGAGTCCGTAGGAAAAGGAAATATTCCCGTACCCATTCCTATTCCTTCGACGAAGTGCTTTCTCTCTCTCTGGCTTTCTCACGAAGGAGACTCCTCACGAAGTCACGGGCGGCCGGCTGTCTGGCTCTACCTCTCGCTCTCTCTCTCTCTCGGGCGGACACAGCGCGCTCTCTTTCTCTCGTCTGTCACGCCACCGGCGACCTCCTTTCCCTCTCCATGCTCCACCGCGCCGGCCATGGCGGAGCAGCCGGATCCGGCACCGGCAGCCTCCTTTCCCTCCCCCATGCTCCACCGCCTCCACAGCGCCGGCCATGGCGGAGCCGCCGGATCCGGCACCGGCGGCCACGGATTCGGTGGCATGGAGGCCGGATCCGTGCGTGTGCGACGCGGCCGCCTCATCTTCCTCCTCCGGCATGGCTGCGTGGTGGGCACGACGAGGTGAAGGCGGAGGCAGGGGCTTCATCGGCGGCGAATCGGAATCCGGGGCCTCCGGCGGTGGTGAAAGGCAGATGCTGGACCGAGGATCAACACAACCATCGGGGTGCTCGAGCGGACGTCGCCTGCCTCGGACTTCGCGCAACCAAGAGCTCCGGGTGGATGTCTTTTTCCCTGGGTTTTTGTGAGAGCGGATGAATCCTGCGGAATGAATCCTTCGTTTCTCCTGCACCTTCCAAAGGCACGATGACGTCATCAATCCCGTAGGATTCGATTTCTTTGTTTTCTTTCACCCGTGCCCCAAAGGGGCCCTTAGCTACATTGCGAAAACAGTACTCCATCCGTCCCTTTAAAAAAAATACAATTCTAGCTTTTAGAAAAATCTAGTCATTTGAATTTTAGCTAAATTTAAATAAAAATACTATTGGTATAAAATAAGTATTATTAGATTGTTATAGAACATATTTTTTATAAAAAATTATTTGGATCTAACAGATAAATACTAAATAAACTTGGTCCAACTTTAAACTAGATTGACCAAGTAGGGATTCCATAATTGTATTCTTTTTGGGATGGAGCTACTGCGTAACTTCACAACTTGATCCACTATTTTTAGCCAACACAAAACTCTAGTTACCGTTGAATCATAAAATAAATTAAACTTTGCCTTCTTCTTTTATCACCTTTGTGTTTGACTAGTGGTGTGTCTTTATTATTTGTGCCTACAGGAGTGGGTCTTGCCTTCATAAATTAAGCATCACAGTAAATGGTTGTGTCAGGTAGGAAATGAAATCACATTGGTGAGTGGAGGCCCTGTAACAACAAATCGCTTCGCCGCTTGTGTGCCATGAAAGGCATGAAACATTACTCTATCAAATCAAATGTACATATAATCATGCTGCTATCATCCAAATCACATTTCGCTTCACACCATCAAATGCATATACTAATCATGTTGCACCCATCTAAATCACATTCCGCTTCACACGCTTCCTCATGCCTGATATGATCGATAGTACAACCATGAGCTACTCGTGTTAGTTATACATAATACCGCTACAACATGCTTATAAAATATACAACTGAGTTATATGTTTTTTATGATTCATTCAAACTGCTGTAGCTTAGCTATTCAAGATGTTGGAGTAAACTCAGCCAACGAGTGTGTCATGATTTACATATGGCTAGAGTCAACGCTCTAACCAACTGAGCTATGGTACAACATTCAATTGTTAAAAACACGCACTCTATCACTTGAGCTATTGGTCAACTTTCATTTGTTACAAAAACTATAGTATAGTTGGACAATAGTTATGTGGAGGCAATACAAGGAACAACAACTATAGTTCTTTTAAAGAATATAATATGGTAGCTATAGCTAATAAAATAGCAATAGCGAAGAAAACAAAAATAGGTGAGTTAAATTTTTATGGCTAGTTTGATAGTGCTAGTGGAGTAGTTTTCTTAAGGCTCTCGCGGATGAAGCAACTTCATCTATGAAGCTGAAGTTGTTTTGAATAGGTTTTCGGTAAAATAGCTTCATTTCAGGTTGGAAATTGTTAAATATTTATAATCCTGTTTTTTTATTTTTCCACTCATTTATCCCTTAATTAATTTACTGTTTTTTTCTTTTTTGGTGCTCTCCTTATCTCTTTCGCCGTATGCATCTCCTTATGGCATGTCTAATAACTTTATATCGTTGCTAAATGCTAAGAATAAATTTTTTTGTGAAAAACTACCCTCCAATAATTTATCTAAATGATCATCCAAATATAGTCATATTCTATTCTGGATTTTTCGCTGACAAAAATAAAATACAAGAATAACTCTTTAAAGTGTGCATGAGATATTGAAAAACTATTAAAAAATAAAAAAGATATATAAAAAAATTAATTTTTATGTAAATGACTCCCGAAGTGTTGATTTAGAGGATGGGATTAGGTGTTATTTAGAGAGAAAGATTTAGAAAGGTTGCCTCTCTGGCCGGACTCACACGCAGAGTCTTTTGTCGCCCGCATGACGCTCTCCAGGCTCCACCTAGCTCCGATTGAGATAAGTCGACGTCCTTCCTCCCCTCCACCTTGCAGTCGCAGTGGTGCCCACGCAGGGCAAATTGTCCGGGCCTATGCTATTTTTTTACTTCTTTTTTTATCCATTTTTTTAGCTTCTTCACCCAACGACACACTAGCGCCTATGAGCGAGATTTAGACCTTGTTTAGAACTGCTTATATAAGAATTAATTATAATCTTATCAGGACTTTCATATAAGTTGCTGTTCAAAAAATGAGGAATCATGGGTGTTTGATAATCTATATCTATATCTATATCTAATAATAAAGAGGCAAAATTTCTCTCCACCCCCTAATTTTGGTCCGGCTCATTCTTTGAGAAACGGCGTGAACAATGAGAAACGGCGTGAATAAATTCTCAACAGACTCGGATGGTTAAAAAAATGAAAGAGACTCGGCCGATAATAAAGGTAGGTACGAATAAGGACAAACAAAAAAATACGTATGTGCGAACACAACGCACAAAGGACAGGGACTCCGTACGGTAATAAAGGTAAAAAAATAAATCGTATTAGCTGAGGACTCTCAAATTTGTTTCCAAAAGTCGTGTGCACGCTCGTTTTCGTTTTTTCCAAAACAAATATGGATCCGTATTGTATATCTCTCCTCTCCAAAACAGATACACATCTGATCAGTCGGTTACGGATTAGTCTTCAAATCAAATACGGCTATGGATCGGTCTCCTCTTCGGCTATAAATAAAACGCCCGAGTCACCCCACGCCAAATCAAAACGGACGTGAAATCAAAATAAAAAAGGCCAAAAGGAAACAACAACGCCGATCACAGTACACAGCTCTGCATCACGGCAGCCAGCAACGCTCACATGAAAATTGATAAATGATTCTTATTGCATTGATAATCATTTACGATTTGAAACAATGTGAGTATTTTAATTCGTACGGGCTTAATAGGATATTGCCATATTATTAACCAATATTAACTTATTATAGCCACTAAAATTTATGAAAAAGGTAAAATATAAATAGATGTATATAAATTTTTTGTCCTTATTTCTGATTAATGTTTAATAATTTTTTCTTTCCGTTGCAATGCACAAACATATTTGCTAGTCCTAATTATATGGCAACCTTGACCTAAAAAAAACTTTTACGCCCTTCTTGTTCGGAAGCAGCACGGCTCCCTGCTCCTTCCGCTCGTGCCCCCTGCCACCGAGGAAGGCTGGGCGTATCGCGTGAGGAGCACCAGGAGCTGCCGCTGCCCAAGAATCCCTCCGAAACGGCCCTTTGGGCCCTTACATGGGCCGTGCATTGTGGGCTGGGCTCTCTGGATGCGCGCGCTCGATAAGCCTCACATTCTCCACAGCGCGCACGCCGTCTTCCTGCCCTCTGTCGCCGCCGCCGCCGTTCCATCCGGCGACTGGTCCATCACGGGCCCTACTACGCCCTCCCGCTCTCGCCCAGTCATCTCGGAGGAGGGCGGCGGGTTTTGCGCCGCCACCCGCGCGTCACTACCACCTCTCCGCTGCTGATGTCGGCTGTGACGGAGGACGGCGACCAGCGAGCGTCCGTCCTTGAGGCGGGGGATCGCGGGCGCGACGGAGATGAGGATGTCGACGAGGATGAGGAGGACGGGTTCGAGTTCGGTGACGCCGACGAGGCGATGCACTGTGTGGAGATGGCGGAGAGCAGCACCACCGCCGCGGCGCTGCGTGCCCACGCGCAGGACTACGAGGCGCTCGCTGCGCGCAAGCGCAAGGCCCTTGCCGAGGAGCAACCCCAGAGGTGCGGAAGTTTCGATTGCGTCTGTCAATACTCGAATGGTAATCTGTATGGACATGCTGGCGATTGGCAAACACAATTTAGTTGCTCATCATCCATCTACTACTCTACTAGTATGATTCAGCTTAGATGTTTATTAAATGCAACTTTATCAGTATGCTTCAGTTGTTCATTTTTTTTTGTGGAGCTCTCATGATCCTCTGTGATTCTTTTTTATGTCTTTTTTTTTGAAGTAATTCTCTTGGATGTCTTTTATAGTTAGTTATCTGTTTGATGCATGTGTGTGAACCATCATGTAATTTGTTACAGGGTAGAGGGTACTGTCTTTGTAGTATATATATGTTGAGAACTCTTGGTCATCTTCCAGGGAGGAGGGTTCCAAAAGGCCAAGACAGGATCAACTTTCAGAAGCGGAGGCAGCAACCATGTTCGACCAACTGATGGAAGGCTTTGGTCTTCGACGCAAAAGAAGGTCCAAAGATGTATGTTTTTGTTCCTTAAGTCATTTGGTAAAATTCTGCTAGAATAATGCTCATGGTACTGAATGCATGGAGAGAACAGATAAAGTACACTTTCCATACCAGTAGACCAAAACTATCTTGGAGTTCACTGACTGTGGAATTCCTCAGTGTCTATCAGCATCGTTTCTGGTTTGTGGCTGGTGCTTTCATTTTTGCCCCCCCCCCCCCACCCCTACCCCGGGGCAGGAACTATGAATACCATGTTGATATTCTAAAAGTGTCTCAGAATTGACTGAAGACTGACTGACTAAGAGACGTGTCTGTTGTTGTTTTTCATGCAACGCTCTATTCATTTGAATTAAGTATGTTCCCTTTCATTAGCTGTCCCAAGTTCTTTGCCCGAACTGTTTTCGACTTTTCGTGGGGTCCCCCAACACGATCCTCACTTCATACGGGAACCAAATATGAGTGAGGCAATTACACAGACTCATGGTTCAAGCACATAGTGAACAAACACGACTCGACCTTAGCTAAAACAGACCTAGTCTACAAGCGCCAGCCCTAGCCCTTGTAGTTTCTTTGCCCCAGCCATGCACCACAGGTTGTTCTCATTCTTAAGCTCACTCCAAATCGTGCTAATCGAGGAGAAGTCCCCTCAAAACACATGCATTCCTATGTTTCCAAATAATCCAAGCCCCTATAATAATTAAAGAGTTCACACCTTTCGTACTTATCTGAAAAGCAGTAATGTGGATTATAGCACTTGATGTGTTATATGTGTTCAATTCATTGCAGTTGATGCCTTCTTTATCATATTTATAGGATTAATAAATCAGAAATTGTTTCTCATTTTCTCCATTTTTATCAGGGCAAGAAAAGGGGAAGGAAGAAAGGAACAAAGAATAAGGGCAGCGCTGAAGTTATTAAAAAGTTGGGTGATGCTACTCTACTTTTCGTTGAAGAAAAATTTAACGAGGTCTAAGATCTAACTTTGTTACTTCTATAAATTATATTTTGACAAATGACAACTAATTTGATGCATAGTAGGTTGATATGTTGCTTTCCCAATTCAATATAATGTTCCTACCAGCAAGGTCATGACCTTACTTCTTTGCATGCCTATTTATCCTGGGATTGAATTTCTGCACCTAAAAAATTATGTCGGTGCACTAAATAATTGTCCCGTTGGATTGTTTGTTAAGATGACCAAGATAACTGCTGCTATTTTGCTATTTTTGACAAATAGAAGTTGACATGCATATAGCAACTAATCTTCCATTAAGCAAGTATATGATACTGCATTAGCCCGTTATAGACATCCAAACTCTTAGCTTTGAAATATTATTATTTCTATGTATGCTATATTCACTGTGAGCTAGTTTATCTTGCAGCTCACATCTAGGAGGATTAATATTTTTATTTCTAAAAGAAATGAGGATTACTACCTCAAAAAAATTACTACCAAAAATAGGAGGACTACGAGCTGATTACTTAATATGTATTAAACTTCCTACCTCGAATACTGAAGTTTCATGGTTGTCCTTGTTTTTGAGTAGGATACTAGTGAATTCCTTTTAACTCCTTTTAAAAGCACCATCATATGTGGTGTCTTTACCACTTAGCCTGTGTGGTTAACTGACCTGTATGTTGTTCTGTAGGTGAACTCTTTTCCATCACCTCACTACCATGTCAATTGACTTGAGACATAAGAAATGGCTTCCATAGAGCCTGGGATTGTTGAATAATAACTCCACTTGTTTTTTGATTTCAGGATTATTAACAGTAGTGTCTGTTTGGTACTTTGGTTTAGGTTCTATTTAACTCGAGCTTTTGAGTAGCTATTTTTTCTATCTCACCTTTTTTTCTAGAACACACAGAAGAGCTGCATATCATTATATTAAGAAGAAAAAGAAAGGGGATTGTCCTTGTAACAAAATTCCACTCACTCATGCCTCACACCTTGCAGCGAATTACACACACCTGTTTTTTTACATAGACCACCTGACCACATCCTAGAGCCTTCTAAGGCGCTAGCCTCCAATTGGCTCAAGGGTAGAAAGTTAAGACACCCTGAGCCTGAGCCAAACTCCATAACCTTAGCCTTTTAATCCTTCCCTAGCAAGTGCCATCACCTCATCAAGTTTAGGTAAACTGCCATCTGGGACATGACTAGAACTGTGTCTTCTGCAATTTTGGTGCTCGGATCTTCATTTCCATTTGACACGTGACATTCTTTCATCTGAGTCTGCATAGCTTGTATGCCTGTTATAGATTATTTGGTGGACTTAAGAAAGTGATTGTGCCTACTGCAGTGCCATTGTTTCTTAGGATAATGTAAATGCTTTCTTTGTGATGTTTCAATTTGTCTAGCATTAATATTGTGCTGATGTCCCTTGTTGCAGGCAATTTCTATACTACATGAGATTGTGCGAATTGCGCCAAATTTGTCAGATTCATATTATCTACTTGGTAGCATTTATAATGAGATTGGTGAACTAGATAAAGCCATAAACTTCTTGATGCTTGCTGCATATGTTTCCCCAAAAGATGCATCTCTGTGGAAGAAACTCATTCCCTTGGCAAAGTGAGTTTACTGCATACTGTTTTCTGTTGACCTTGTCTTTGTGAAGAAGTGTATTGACGAGTTTGCCTCATAATTTTCTGAGAGAAATCTTGCATACACATAGTTAAATTAGATGAAATCTTCATACATGCTTGAATGTGGATGCACTTGGCATCGATACTATCATTTCGTACAAAATTGCATATGTTTAGAACATTTATTGCAATACAACCTTTCCATATCAGTGCGATGCTTGGTGGGTGAGTTGCAGCAATTAGTTATTTATTTGGTTCTCCTTCATTAATTATAGATTTGGGGTGATGGGGAGGCAGATTGGATTACTAGTTAGGCTTTTAGTTTTTGTTGTGTTCACTCTATATTAATACATCTCGGATCAGTCTTTAGGCAGTGTGGTAGGGATGCTGATTGCAACCTGCATGTTGGTAGTTCGACTCCCCTTTCTCAAAAAGGCCACTCGTGCTATTTTCATTGTTGCAGCATGATATGCTTGCCATCTGCATGTCCTGGATAGCTAGGCTTCGTGATTGTGACCTTTTATTGACCCTGTGGGAGAGAATCCTCTATGTTTCTGTCAATGCCTCTGCCCTCAGGGGAGGCTTTCCTCCAGGGATCGAGTTTTTTTCTTTTCCTTTTCCTTTTGCTCTTGCACCCTCAAGTTTTCTTTTGATATGTTGTAATCTATGCGAGCGTTACAACTTTAATTATTTGCTGATAATTTGACATGATTTGTTACTTTTTCTTTGAGCCATTCCGGATAGTGGCCTCATCGACTAGTATTTTACAGGAAAAAAGGGGATGCTTCTCTGGCAAGACACTGTATTTTAAAAGCAATGAGAGCAGATCCAGAAGATGTAGATCTGAAGTATCTTTGTGGTGATATGTATCTCAATCTTTGTGACTATAAGAAAGCTGCAGAAATATATGAACAAATAGTCAGAATTTATCCTGCCAATGTTGCTGTTCGTAAAGTAGCAGCACAGGTATGTCACATATGTCAGTTTGTTCTGACTATCACTTGAAACTAACTGTAACATTAATGATTAGTGTAGCACACATAGCACACATTGGTAACCGGCACCTTGTAACAATCTGATATATGCTGCATGGGAACATGTTAAAAGAAGTACTAGCTTATCTGTTCTTGGTCAAAGTTTTCTGAAGAGCACACTACATATTTTCCAGCGCCAATTTGCATGTTCACAATCCACATACCTTGTATTTCTTATGCATGAATCCTTACAGAACTACTAGGAAGTTGTTTTACATCAGAATTAGCCTGCTTTTATAATCCAATCAGAGACCAGTTTTTAGTCCCTAAATTTCAATTGAATGTATATATTACTGCTCATGCTCCCATCTTCTGTTTACTTGGTTTTGAAAACTTTCGATATTTCTAATTCAAAATGCATTAAGCAAACTGTTCCTTTTCTTTGCAACAGTGGCGGAGCCTGACTTGTAATATGGGGTGGGTCGGTGGGGGGGGGGGGGGGGGGGCGTTGTCAAATTGTCCATAGAGAATATGACAAAACTAGCTTTATTACCAGATTAACACAGTTTTGGTCAAGATAGGTGGGCCATGAGGCCAATACATGCGCAGTTTGCAGGGAGAATATTGAGCTCTTTAGATGGACTGTTTATTCTTGCAATTATACACGTAAGCCTTCATTACGTTGGCAGTATGGCCTCTACTAGGCTCCACCAGTTTTGCAACACAATCCTGCGTGGTTTCAATTAAGGGTGGTTATGTTCTGGCAACCTTTATCTCTTGCACTTTTTATTCCCTGAAGTATGAATTTAGTATTTATGTGTCATTGTACTGGGTTGATTTTGGGTTACTTGTTTGTTTCAAAAAAATTTTGGGCTACTTGTTGATTCATTCCTTTTCTTTCAGATGTACAGAGAGTGTGGTCAAATTGACAAAGCTATTAATTTGTTGGAAGACTATGCCAATACTCAAACTTCCAACATTGACTGGAGTGTTCTAGATTTATTGATATCACTTTATTTAAGAAATAATGTTCTTAGTGAAGCACTAAGGCAGATCAAGAGGGCACAGCTACAATTGGGATCTCAACAGAAACTACCTGTACAATTGCAGGCAAAAGAAGTAATATGCCATGCATATTGCGGTAACATGAAACCTGCTGAGGTTTGTTCCAGACTTTTCTGTTCTATATCATATGATGGAATTCATCCTTGTTAGATTGAATCCCCTCCCTTGCTCTCCTTGGTTCAAGTAAAGTCATGCCAAAATTCCCTAAATATGTACTCCCTCTGTCCATCAATGTAAAGTGCATTTTGTTTTAAAAAGGTCAAACATTACAAATTCTAACCAACAATTAGTTAAATTATATGCATGTTACATGTAGGAAAACTATGTAACATATTAATATTCAAAATCGCTTTAAAATGATGTTGATTCTGTAGCAATTGGCAGTATTTTGGAAGAAAAATCAATGGCCATAATCTACTTTTGATGACTTTCTTATACTAAAATATGCCATCCATTACTGGAGGGAGTGAGTACCGAAGAAAGAGTGGTAAATTTGATTGTTTATTATTAGCTTGCTTACATAATGTCATTTGTTCCTCCAAGCTCAATCTAAAATAATACGGATCTGATTACTTAGTTATCATGACGCATAGTTTCTGTGCAGATTTTCCTTCATGATGTGCATTTGGAGCCATCAAAAGAAAACATTGATGTGATTAAGGAACTTGGAAGCACTTTAGAAAAAATGGGACAATATGAGTATGCAGTAAAGTGTTACCTGCTGATTGAAAATGTTGCTACTCATAATGATGTGAGTGATTGATTTCCTTGTTTTCATCTCTCAATATTTGTACGTGAAGGTTGATTTTAAATCTGAGTGGCTGGAATATCTTTATTTTCCAATTCAACTTAAGTATCGTTGCATTTTTTGTAAGTCCTGTATGATGCATTTGAAGTTTTGAACTGGAACTTGCAATTGCTGTTAAATTTTCTAGAGAGTGAAAGCAATGAAGATTGCGTGGAAATTGTAGATTGGTTATCAAAGTACAGGGGTACATGTATATATAGTCCGGAGATCTTGGGTTTATAGAAAAATAATCAAACAAGATCCCCTCCCCTATTCCTATCCATAATCTCCTATACCTATACCTATCCATAATCAACAGAGAGAGCCAGACGGCTCAGGCCCAGCCCAGCTATATACACGCACATACATAAACACATATATGTCTAACAGAGAGCAATTGAATTCTATGAATCATTGGAGAGGGAATTAGAGACAAGTGTAGTAGCACAGTTGGTATTATATTAAAATTTTTCTCTGCAAGAAAGAGCTACGGTCATCTCAAGGGACATAAGTAAAATTTGAATCACCTATGCATTGCTAGAGAGAATGTAGGATGAACAACATGGGATGGAACATGTAAGCTAGTATACTTGTAGGTTGATATTGTACCCTTGAAGTCCAAGGCCCTTCATAGTTGGTTCAGAAAAAAAAAAGAACAGTTGAAAGCAGATTCTATGGTTGATCTTGAACGTAAATGTCATGAAATATAAAGTCCTGTGTTTGAGAGCTCGCTTGACATCATCCTTGATATACTAATTGGCTAAAAAGGTGTTCCAAAATTTATACATTGCCAACAGAAGTCTAATGGATACTCAACAATTGAAGTGCAAACATGTAGCTTTGTTTGCTCATAGACATGTTCATCAAATATTTTATAGATTACAGGTTAGCATATTGGTTGGAGCATATCCAGAGTGTCAAAGTCCACATGATATTTTCTTTTGTGCATATTGATACATAGATTGAAGTCTTTAGATCACCTTTTAATGGACTTTGGTTCATTAACTCCTGAAGAGTTTAGAAGATTTCTGGAACAATTTATTCATTCCATACGTCTGCTTCAAGTTCTTGATTTTTTTGGGGTTCAGTTGCTTCTTTGCTTTACATTCTTAATTCTTCTCAGCTGATTATTCTTATATACTCCTACTTGTTCCAGGGTGGTTCGTACTTTGATCACAAAGAAATGGGTACTTCATATGTCAAAGTTGCTCAGTGCTACATGGTCTTAGGGGACAAAAAAAATGCTAGTAGAGCTTTACCGCCTGTGACCAAGAGGTCCAGGGTTCGAGCCCCAGCCTCTGCACATTTGTGCGGGAAAGGCTGCGGGTTATTTCCCTTCCCCAGACCCCGCAGTGCGGGAGCCTACGGCACTGGGTACGCCCTTTTTTTTTTATTTTTATAAAGGTTATGTTTCATTACCTTGAGGAAGCACTTCTCTGCTTGACATTAGTTACAGATGGATTCTAAAGGTTTATTGCCAGTAGAATTGCACCATAGTTTTGAGCATTAGTATACCGGATACCCTTAATTTGGGATGGCTTTATGAAAGGGACTTTACTTCTGTGGCTACCTTTTTTTTTAAGCAAGGACAACCCCATTTCCATTACACTTCTGTGGCTACCTAATGGAGAGGAGCTATGCCCAGTGTTAGATGTATATACACCTTTTTATAATTACTCACTAGTGTAGGGTGCTATCTGCACTTTGTTCTATCATAATTGAATTATTATGATTCTGACTACTTTAATAATACTTGACTCTTATCTATGTATTGTTGGATGCATAGGCAACGTAGGACAAAGTTAAAAAAGGCGCTAGGCGCTAAGCTGCTCCTGCCTAGAGCTTAGGCTCGCTTAGGCAAGCCTAGGGGTTCCTAGCCGTTTTGCTAGGCGGTGCCGAGGAGACGAGCAGACCGGCGGGAACAGCAACCTGGCGGGGAGGAGCGCTGCTGGCGTGGAGGAGCAGCAGCCTGGCGGGGAGGAGCCGCGCCCGCCTAGGGGTCCGCCTACCCCCCTAGGCGAGGCGATGCCCCTCCGCCTAGCGCTGAAGCGCGCCCAGGCGAGCCTTAGGCGAGCGCCTTTTTGAACATAGACGTAGGAATGTATGATACTGTTGGCACGAAACACCCCCTCCAGTGCATGGTGACATAATCCAGTATCTAAGTCAGCCTGTGTTCACTAATTGCAGCATGTGATATTATCAAATTTGTAATGAACCTTGTGCCAAAGATACTGCTACACCCTGATGCAGTAATGTACAAACGGCCAAGACATTGGATACTGAGACCAATCAGTATCTCTAGTATGTTACATATTTGTTTTCTGTCATTGTAAATCCTATGCCATCAGCATTTTATCCTAAAAAAGCACATTAAATGAGTATGTTACCATGCACTGGACTAGCCTTAAGATTCGTCTTTGTTAATTTCATCAATGATGGACCTTCTAAGGGGTCCATGTTTGATGTTTCTGTGCTTTATAGTATGTTTAATACCAGGTTCTGGCATGCACAGTTATCAAAATAATGAATATTTGTGTGTTGCTTTAGTTCTGTGTAATTGTTGACATAGTGTGTCTTTTCTTCTTTTTCCCCTTAGCCTTGCAAAGCATGAAGGACAATATCGATATACGATTGACCTTATCATCCCTTCTTATTGACGACGACAAGACAGATGAAGCTGCCACTTTGCTTTCTCCCAAAATTCCAGGTATAGTACTTATTAAGATGTTTTATGCAGCTAATTGGCGTCTTTTTTAGTGTTTTTCTATGCAGTTGTCACTTTACTTCATCCTCCCAAAAGTTCGGGTATAATACTCTGCTGTTTTTATCAAATAATGCTGTCTTTTGCAGAGTTGCAGTCTGCTAATACTCTAGACCAACAGAAACCTTGGTGGTGTGATGGCAAAATAAAGATGCAGTTTGCAAAAATTTATTACAATAAAGGCATGCTGGAAGATTTTGTGGACACAATTTTTCATCCTATTCTAGAAACTTTGAATGTTGAATATGCTAATCGAAAGGTACATATGATCTTTTCCATATATGGTTTTCATGTATTGCTTGATGAAGATGTGTAGCATTATTGCTATTTCTTCATCTCTACTGTTTTTTTACCTCCCTTTTCAATTGCTTCCATTTTAATGGAAAATATGCCTTTTATTTTTTCGGTCATGCCAGGATTGTACTCTATGACAATAGTTACTGCAGCAACATTTATCTTGAAATGGCTCCTGAATTTATGAATTTTTTATTCAAGTAGTTTCGATCTGATTCAAAATCGTGATTGTAACAACCTTATAATGGATTCTCATCAACTCATCGTGGTCCATGGTATTCTTAACCCAAAAAAAAAAAGAAAACTCATATCAAAGGCTGCAAATTCTACTAATGGAACAGTTTTGGTGTTTTGCACAAAACATCATGAAGGTTGAACTTTGTGAACTGTGTTGAATGGCTGTTCTACTGAAGTGAGTATGGGAACTTTGTAAACGTATAGTAAACATCAGAAAATTGGTTACTTATATATTTTTTTAAAAGTACTCCCTCCATCCCAAATCATAAGACATTCCAAGAATCTTGAAAAGTCAAAGTATCTCAAGTTTGACCAAACTTATATGATAATATAATAACATTTATGATACCAACTAAGTGTCATTAGATTCGTTATCAATTATATTTTATAGTATGCCTATTTGACGTCATAAATCTTTATAGTTTTCTCTATAATTATTAGTCAAACTTGAAATGTTTTGACTCTCCAAGATTCTTGGAATGTCTTATAATTTGGAATGGAGGGATTATAAGATACATAAGTCATGTTTTCTTGATGAACAATGTGATAGCCACAGTTCTAGAAATATTTTGTTGCTGAGTTGGAAGTTTACTGTGTGCTTTCAAAACATATAGCTTATTTCTAGTTGAGCAGGTCAGGCCAATGAAAAAGCTTCCAAACACTGTTCTGCATGAAAGAGTCAAAGTATTGGGTGAGCAACGCCCGGATAGTCTATTTCAAGGATTAAAGCCAATAGCATCACCTGATGAATTGTAAGTACAACATTTGTTCACGGCCATTTCTTATGTTTAGTTGATGATACTAATTTTCTACAAGCATAGTTAATACTGAGTGTTTGTGGCATGATTCCTAGTACCTGATGCTGGGCATAATTTGCAGTTATTCATTGATTCCACAATTGGTTATAGCATTTTGTTTGCATAAAATCATGATTTGGTGAATATGAGAGGCAAATATATCTGTATTATAGAGTACAGACTATATCAAGTAAAGATAAGCACTTCATCATGCACTATTCATGAATGCTGCTGTTCCTTTGGTTTTGGTTATCCACAGTATGAGACTCAGGTTCCTTTGGTTTTGGTTATCCATAGTATGAGACTCAGGCCATGATATTTTGCATTAGGTTTATGGTACATCCATGCTTCTTTTTTCTTGTAATTACTGGAACTATGTGTCATGCGTTCCTCATAAATTTGCAGGAAGAATACCAAATTAAAATTTGAATTTTGTACTCCCATGATCAGTACAAATCCATATAACCTGACGAGATAGAAGCTGGACTGAGGCACATGCACAGAAAACCCAGAAAATGGTTGTCCATGTATTTAAATTTTCAGTCAAGGACTCATGTAGCAGAATGCACATGTGTGTACCGTGACAATTGATTATATGTTCTGAATGATATTATTTATGATAAATAAAATAAGTAGCCTCCTACTGTTAAAGGTAGATGTGTGTGTTGTGTTGTACTCCCTCCGTCCCATAATACAAGACGTTGGAGAGTTGAAATTTTGTCTCAAATTAATTGACGCTATAGGCTCAGTATACCAGTGTCAGACTACCCAAATGTACTAGACATCTATCCATCATGTCTTGGTCTGCATCCAAGCGCTGGCCAGATGCTAGTGGTGCTATCCCTCCATGAACACATGGTTCCATGCTCGAGTGTCAGAATACGCCAGGGATAGTACAGCATTAACGCACCAGCTCTGCTTCTTTTGTAGGGGCTTTTAGGTATTTAAACTTTCACCTTGGTAACAATGACACAAGCTAAAACGACATGCATTGTGAGACAGAGGGAGTATATATCTGGCTATAATAGTGACACATGATCATATTCCTGTGTTGTTCCATGTGCATGATAGAATGTGTTCCACATGTTCCTTGTTCTTTGTCATTGCATAGTTTTTGTGCTATATTAACAGTCTTAATCTCTTTCAATATTATATAATTGACCCCGTTCTATCTCTGGTTGTTTTTTTAATTATTTGTTTCACTTTTCCATTGATGCTGTTGATATACTGTTAAATTCAAGAGACTAAAGGCAAACAGAGCAAAGAAAATAATTGAGAAAAGGGCAGCTGCAAATGAGGAGTTAAAACCTGATGATCCGGTATTTTGTTTTCTTCTGTTTCTAATATTATAGTTAGTTTCCCCAACCCCAATAAGATCTAAATATCTTTCTTGTTCAATGTTTTTAGCCAAGAACAAAGCAAGTTCCTCCTGTTCCTGGTCTACTGACAAATATGGAGCATCATCAGCTTGTGTTAAATGTTTGTATTTGCCAGATTCTCCTACCTTTTTTTTTTTGCCTAAGTTTCATCTTCATAATTGCCTATTGTACATTACGTAGCCAATGGTCATACAGTTTGAGTAAATTACACCAGAGGTTTCTAAACTAGTTTGCAGTGTCTGGCCCCCGCGTCGTCCGAGCGGGCGGCACGGACGGAACCCCACCCCGCGCCGCGCACTCCCGTCTCCTCCCTTCCACCTCGCTGCCGCCGGAGTGCTCCACCGGGACGCCCGCACAGGCACAAGGAAGGTGGCGTCGGGGTTTCCTTCATCCTCTAGCACGCACGACCACGAGCGTGACTACCGGCCATGGTGACACCGGCGGCCGAGGTGCTTGGGACGACAGATCTGGTGGCCTGGAGGCCGGATCCAGTGTCCCCGGGGCCAGATCCCGGTGGGCTGCTCTCCACCTGATGGCGGCGAGGGAGGTCCTAGTGGGCTGCTCTCCATCCTGTGCCCAGTGCTCATCTTCGGCTTGAGGCTGGATCCAGCGGCAAGGACGCGGGCCCTTCTCCTCCGACCATCCCTACTCCGTCTATGGCAGCGGCGGCGGATCAGGCCCGCAGCGGCGGCGGATCAGGCCACCCGGTTTGGTGCCCGGGCGGCCAGATCCAGTGCCCAGTCGGCTGTTGAAGGGGACGGAGCTGCGGTGGTGAGGTGGCGCGGTGATGCAGCGGGAGCACGGTAGTGCGGTGGTTCGGCGGCGCGGAGGCATGCGGCTGGCGCAGCGGACAGATTGTAGCCTTTGAAGTGCATGGGGTTGAGGCACCATGGCGAAAGCTTTGTCCCTCTTGGGCCGATGACAGCGACGCCTACTAGCATCGTTCTCTTCCTTGGAAGCGTCTATCGAATGGTACTCTCCCCTTTGCACGTCGTGTTCTTCCTGGGTGAAAACCTTTGACCTTCTAGTCAGGCGACAGCGGCACCGGTGGCGTCGCATCCCTCCTTGGAGGCGTCGTTTTTTGGAAGCTCGTGCACGGTCAGTCTGCAGTGACGGCTTGCGTCGTGGTGGGGAAGGTAGAGACCTAGTTGAGGATTCAAGTTTGCGGTGTCCACGGCAGAGGAAGGTAATTAGGAGGGCGTTAGCGCGGCGATTGGAGGGCCTCGCATCTGCTTGCTGATGGAGGGCGACGGTTTCTTGGGACCGTACGCCAGTTGTGACCACGAAGTTGGCAAGGAGGCTGGCGTGGGAGGCACCCACAGTGTTGGCGATGTGGCCAACGTCGGAGGTGATGGATAGTAGATTTGCGTTGCCGAGATGACTTGCGTTGTATGGCGGCAGGCGGTCCTGCACAGCAGCGACTATTTTCGGTGCAAGGAGGTGCTCTGACTAGCAGCTGGAGGATGTGTGTGGCTCTTCTACCTTGATGAGGTAGCTAGGCCCTGAAGCTACAATGTGCGTGATTGGATCTTGGCGGACAGGTTCGGCTTGGTGAGCGCCAGAGGCAGCTGCTCACCCGTTCGGTTTGGCGGCTTGCAGCAGGCTACGGCGGCTAGCACTGTGCTAGCTAGCCCTGTGTGGTACATCGTCTTGACAGGCGGCGCAAGCGGATCCGATTGCGGGAAGGCTACATAGCTTGCAGCAACCTACGGCGGCTAGTCCTGCTTGGCAGCAGGCTAGTCCGGTGTGGATCATCGTCGGCAACGATGGCGCGAGCGGTGGCGATGGTGGTTTTTTGCCCTGACGTCCTTAGTCGTCCAGGGTTTGGCAGTGCAGTGTTGCGGTTGGAGTTGTTGGTGGTTCTTTTTTTCTTTTTCCTGAGTTGAGCTTCGGCGTTTGTGCAGTTCGTGTCGAAGTCCCAATCCGACCGACTAGAGTTTTTCTTTCGGCGTGGTTGTGGATCGTTGTTGTATCGTTGTGCTCGTTTTGAGCTCTTCTTCTTTTTAATATAATTGGCAGCTCTCCTGCCTGATTCATTTCAAACACATAAACATTGCTTATGCTATGTCCAGAAACATGCATCTGTTGGATACCTCAACACTCATAAGTAGAGGTTTTGATGGGATTGGGTGGGGCAGGAATGTTTCTTCATGACCAAAAAATAATTCTATTAATAAATCAACATCCCCTGCAACTTCAATTTCCAATAAGGATGCATTTACTTGTTGTTAATAACTTCTGCACTAAAACCTAATAGAGTCCTTGCACTAAAAGGATGCATATGCTTTTGTCTTAACCCCATTCTTATTTTGTTCACATGTTTTTTTGTTTTTGCTTGTTGGTACTTTTTTCTAGTAATTATCCTAACTATTTAATGTTCCCTTTTCTGGCCTTTATTATCTTTTTAGCTCTGTAGAACATTAGCGTTGCTGCAGCGATATTGGGATGCATTGCAGATTATCAACCGAACTCTCAAACTTGGAAATGACGCACTCACTGGTGACAAAAAAGAGGAACTCAGATCATTGGGTGCTCGTAAGATCTATTCACCTTACAGTAGCATATGATACAACATCGTAAAATTGGATCGTTAAAGAACACCATCTTGTGCTTTCAACTTGAGACCAGATATTCTCCAATTTTTTGGAAAAGGGTTTCAGACTTACTCCATCTGTTATTGACATTATACCAATATTTTGCACATCTTTTGAGGGCTGAAAGTAAAAAAAAAAAAAAAGAGTAGCATAGGAAAGAGCAGGTGGAACAGCATTTTTAATTCGATAATATTCAATCTGATTTTGCAGAAATAGCTTATAGAGCTCCAGATCCCAGTCATGGCTTTAAGTATGTCCGTTATGTTGTTCAGCAGCACCCATATTCTCTTGCTGCATGGAATTCGTACTATAAGGTGATATCAAGGTGACTAGTTAGAACACACATTATTCTGTATTTATTTATGTATTACACTAGTGAGCATTATTCTGTATTTATTTATGTATTACACTAGTGAACATTTATGTTTCTATAACACACATAATAACTATTTTTTTTCATTCTTGTTGCCTTGCACATATTATGTACAAGTTAACTCACTCACTAATTCTGTAAGATCCTAATCTACCAGGAGGTTACTTCAACTGTTTGGTAATTGTTAAAAGGCTGATAATGGACCTGTTGTGACTCGTTCCCCAATCTTTGAATTCTGACGTTGAGAATGAAAAGAACCCACCTGAAATACTGGCACAAAAATATATTGACCTAATGGTGACTGCACTGTTCAACATCCAATTTTTTGGCACATTATGGAATTTATGCTGATAAGTAAATAATTTACCTGATCGCCATTTCAATGCAATATATTCAAGGACCCTCGAATTTGCCTCTTGATTTTCAGTGGCATTGAACTAATGAACTCAAGACACCTTGTTCATATATTTCTAGCTGTGGGATAAAAACAAATGAATGAACAATATTTAGGCGTTCAAAATTTACATTTTATATTGGCATTTGCTTTTCAGAATAGAAGACAGGTTTCCACATCATTTCAAACATCTTCTTCGGACAAGAGAAACGAAGCCTGACTGCGTGCCTCCAATAATCATATCTGGGCATCGATTTACTGCTATAAGTCAGCATCAGTCAGCTGCTCGGGATTACCTGGAAGCTTATAAGTTGGACCCCGAAAACCCTCTTATTAATCTTTGTGTAGGTATGTCACCAATCACCATAGTTGTTATCAATATGCATCACTGTACAAGATATCGATCATGTTTTTCAATCTTTGTAGGCACTGCCTTGATTAGTTTGGCCCTTGGCTTCAGGCTTCAGAATAAGAACCAGTGCATCGTCCAAGCTTTTGCTTTCCTGTACAGATACCTTCGCCTTTGTGATAACAGTCAGGTTTGGCATGAAATTTCTGATATTCCTGTGGATAATGCTCTTCCCTTAAGTCCCGGACATAGTAGCCAGGAACTTGGAATGATGCCACATTCCTTGGCCTGGGAATGTCGATCCAGGAACAATTATAGTCCTGCAGTGCAAAAAACTTCTGCAAGTATCGTACCATGTTCCTCGATCCAAGTTGCTCCACCCCGTCCATCTAGGAACTTTTTAACCATGGTCCCAAGAATAGGAATAGGATTTTCTGTTTTCATACTGATTTAATGTATTGATTTAACATGTTCCTAGTTTCGTTGTGGAATGCCGGCAATTTGTTGAGTGACAGTGGGATTTCGTTTTGGTCTCGTAGGAAGCCTTGTACAATATTGCTCGGGCGTATCACCACATTGGCCTGAATACCTTGGCTGCTATTTAATACGAGAAGGCTTTGGCAATCGAGGAGAAAGATCATCCCATCCCTAAGCTTCCATATGAGGCTAGTTCACATGTGCCAGAGGATCTGAGGCCAGGGTACTGTGACGTGCGTAGAGAGGCAGCGTTCAATCTGCATCTAATCTATAAGAAAAGTGGAGCTACTGATCTTGCAAGACGGATTCTGAAAACTTACTGCACTGTCTAAGGGCCTGTTTGGAACGCAGGAATTTCACAGGAATTGCGCAGGAATTTTACATGAATCAGTTCATTTTCACAGGAAAAAATTCATTTTCACAGGAAAAAGTACAGGAACAGGAAAAATTCCTGCGTTCCAAACATGCCCAAAAAGTTGGTATTGGACAATGTTGTTGGGATCTGAATATCAGAACCTTCAAGGTTCCTTGCATTAGCCTAGAATCAAGCTGATCTATAAAGCTAGAACATTGATGTAACATGTCAGTAGTGACTTTAGATGTGTAGCTGAAGAATTAACAACGTGCTCGATCCAGATATAAACGTATATTCTGGTTTCACAATGCTGTATTATCAGCAAGTGGTTCAGCAATGCTTTGCTTCATCTAATTGATGGGCAATTCATGACTGAATTTTGATATATATGAAAAATATGAACAAAGTTAGATAGAATCTCTTCCTTGTCTGCCATTCGAAAAGATCCTTATTCCCCCACGTAGAAGCTTGTCTGCCATTGGGATTTGGGAAAAAATTACGGTTGTTAAGTATTCATACCTTCAAGATTCGGATCTGTCTGGATAATACCAGTGGATTTGATGGTTGCTGTGATGACTTAACGAAAACTGCAATTTGCCCTGAGTACAAACAAAACAGAGCAGATATTTGTGGGGTCATATAATTTGAATTTTGAACTGTGAGTCATAATCCATTGTTCATCATGCAAATAAGCAACACTTTTTGTTATAAGAGAATATTGCAACTCTTGGTGGAATCATGCTGGGATGCACAGTAGTAAACCCTAAAGTTAGGTTGATTGGTGTTGATCAACAAATGGACTGGATAAGAAAATGGAAGGAAAGAATCAGTGGCGATTTATAGCACGGGGATATTCTAGGAAAAGTGAAGTGGAATCTTTGGCACTGAGCCAAAAAGCAGCTGCAACTTGCATTATTTGTACTGCTTCAGGGCCCAAGCACTCTCAGCAACCATCACCAGCGTCACTAACGCACTAGAAATCACTAATCTACTGACACTGACTCAATGTCTCTTTATCTTTCTCATATGCTTTGGCATATCCTAATCAACTTTTATAATTTGGTATTTTTCAGGGGATTTTTTTTTTTGGCTAAGGTAGTGTAGAAGTTTCACAATGTGATGGCCTGAGGAAACTATTCAATTACCATAGGGACCAGAAAAAATGACCTTGTTCCAAATGGATCCTAATTTATGGGGAAAAGGAGTTAGGATAGTACTTAAATATCTTTATCTGTGGTGCTACTGACAGGTAAACTTGTTTTTGGAGTTGGTGGGTGAGAAAGAGAAACCGTTGGTGAACACAAATGTTGTACCCAGTATTATGAAGTAACAAATTTCACTACGTCAAAATAGAGCTTCCGCAGCGGGCGAAAATGGTTTTCTGTAGCGGACAAACGCGCCCGCCGCGAGAAGGCCACGATTTACCGTGACCTTAGCATCGCAGCGGACACGTTTGCCCGTTGCAGTAAATTGATTTACCGCAGCGGGCACATTAGAACGCCTGTTGCGCTAAATAGTTTCGAAAAAACAAAAAAAAAAGAAAAAACACATATGGGCTACGCCACCGAAACCCTAGCACCGCTGAGCCCATCAATGGGCCCACGCCGCGCGCCGCCGCGTGCACCACGCCACGGCGCCGCCGCCGTGGCCTCGCGCTGTCCGCGCGCCGCCGCACCGCCCAGTAGCGAGTGCGTCGTGCGCCGCCGGAGCCCCGCGGCCCCTTGCCGAGCGCGCCGAGCGCCGCCACGCGCTCCGCGCGGCCCCGCGGCCCCTTGCTCCGAGAGCCGCCGTCGTGGCCCCGACGTGGTGGTCCGCGCCGCCGCCGTGGTGGGACTCAGCGAGGGAGGCGCTGAGAGAGGGAGCAGCCGAGGAGGATTGGGAGAGTGGGAGGCGCTGTGAGAGAGAGGGAGAGAGGGAGGCGCTGTGAGAGAGAGAGAGAGAGGGAGAGAGGAACCCAAACCCTAACTCGCCTTTATATAGCAGAGCGTGTTAATGGGCCGGATTGGGCCTCGCCTGGCCTATTTGGGCTGCAGCGGACACCTTAAAATGCCCGCTGCGGTAAATCGATTTACCGCAACGGGCAATTGTGGTTGTCACGGTAAATTTTTTCAGTCCGTTGAGGTAAATGGTGGCGATTTACCGCAGCGGGCAAAACAACAGTCCGCCACGAAGGGCTTTTAGGCAACGCTGCGGAAGCTCGATTTTAACGTAGTGTTTGCACACTAAATAAAATTTACTTGCCTCGTTGTTTTCCTTAAGCTCCGTTGTACAAGTGCGGAGTTGAGAGTCTAATTTATGTGCATATATGTTTCTTGCCTTTTAGTTGCCTATAATTAAAGTTGCCATTTTCCAACACTCACCACTAGCATCTTTCTCTTTCTTCATTTCTATCGAAGTATTTAATATGCATATGCATAATTTTTTATCACTCACTGATAAGATCGCTATTCATTTTTTTAATTAAACGATGAATGAAGGCCAACGGTGTTGTTAGGCCCTAAATGCCATCAAATGGTGAACGTAGATGTGATTAGACGGATTAAATGGCTTATTGATTGACAATTTATTTTATTGGAGGATTTCAGCCATCCACACTATAGATGGTCATGCAGCTCATGGCCCGCCGGCCCATGGCCCGCCATTTTGGCACGGCCCATGGCCCGCCACGACCCGGTGGCCGCCGTGCCCGTGCCGACCCGGCCCGAGGCACCAGGCCGTGCCTGGGCCGCCACCCTGGCCCACGGCACGGCACGGGCACGGCCCGGTGGAGAAGGTGGCCCGGTGACGGCCCGACCCCCACCACACCACACCTGCTGGCGGCCTGCTAACTACTTCTCTACTCGGCCGGCCCAAGTGCAAACCAGCCCATCTCCCCATCCCCACCCCACCGGCCCACCCCCATCCCCTAACCCTAGAAACTAAATCGCCCCAAGTGCAAACCGGCCGCCGCACTCGCGGTCTCGCGACTCGCGCTAGTCGCCGCGCAACGCCTCGCGCGCTAGTCCCCGCGCAGCGGCGCAGCGCCGCTCTCGCGCCGTCGCGCGCTCCTCGCCTCCTCCCCCGCCGACTCCTCTCCTCCGCGTGCCGCGCGCGCCGCCGGCTCCTCTCCTCCGCGCGGCGCGCACTCGCCGGTCGCCGGCGGGTGGCGGCCACCTCCTCCACGCCACGAGCGGCCGAGCTCGGCCCCCTGCTCCACCTCCGCCCCGAGATCCACGCCTCCACCTCGAGCTCGCGGTCGCAAGCCGAGCCCCGCGCGGCGGCGCCGGGACCCTCTGCCTCGGCCTTCTCTCCCTCTCTGCTGGAGTGCTGGGTGGTGGCCTCCGTGGGCCGCGGCGCGGCTCGCCGTGCCCAACAAGCGGCATGGCACGACCAACCGGCCCACGGGCCGTGCCTTGGGCCGAAGGCCAGACACGAGGCACGGCACGGTCGGCACGTTGGCCCGTAGAGGCACGACGCCATGTCGGGCCGGCACGGCCCGATGGCCATCTATAATCCACACCAGCACTCAACTAAGTAATATCTAAATATATTATGGGTGCACTATTTAATTTTCTTCCCAAAACTGTTGTGTTTTCTAAAATAAAAACTCACATAAATTTAAGTGGTCTATGCAAAATCATTTAATCCATTTAACTCCACTTAGGTACCATTTATACGGTCTAAAAGATAAACGAATGATGATTGTTTGTTTACCGTTTAGATTATTTAGGATAACATTGGATAATATCAATCAATCCAGTCTATAGAGGATGTTGTACTAGCAAAGTTAAAAGTAAACTACGAGATGGTTATTTTATTAATGTTGTAGTGAACTTACTAGTTATAGGAATAATTTTAGTCATGTACATATCATTAAGCCTTTTTAATATATTCTGAGTGTCTAATGATCCGTTTTCACCTATTCAACACTTATTATTATTTTTTTGCCTCAAATACAGTAAGTTGTGTCAATATATATGGGCAAATATACGTGTACATATGCGTGTTGGTTTAGTGCTAGTTTAAAAATGTATTTATTTGAACGTTTACTTTTTAAGAAAATATGTTTGTGGCTCCTTGAAAAGCTAGGTTTCGAAAACTTAAAACAATTTTTATGAATTGGATTTTGGATTAATGAAATGTGGTATCCCAATGTTTCAAATTATAACTCGTTCTGACCTTTCTATTCATCTATTTTACTATGTATATCTAGACACATTATTATATCTATATACATAGTAAAGTGATATAAAAAGAGTTAAAGTGACTTATAATTTGAGATAGAGAAAGTAATAAATTTAATATCCGTTTTCACTTCATAAAATCATAACCAACCATAGCCGAACACAAGCTAAATTTCAGGGCAGATTCATTGTATATGCACGTACGCGTGTGCGATTCCAGAATGGACGTAGCAATCTTAGCCCCGTGTCCCCCGGGGCCCGCAATTTTCGTCCGCGACAGATATCGACGGGATAAAATTCCACCACGTCCCTGTCGTCCACCCAGAGCTTGTCCCTCTCGCTTCCTCCCCACTTCCAACTTCCAAGAACCCGTGAAGTGAACTGAAGTGAAGTTAAGAGGTTGGCGGAACGGAACCGGAACCAGGCGAGTCGAGATGATCGCACAAGGCCTCCGCAGATCCAGTGCCGCCGCCTCCCAGGTGATGAGCTCTCGATCAAGGTCGCTGTTCGCGGATACTGGAGATAGTCGGCTGTGTCCTCAACCATGTTTGGTTTTTTCTAGCGCTAGTGGTGTGCACGAACTTAAAAAAGCTGATTTCTTTTTTTTCTTTAATAAAATCGTCTGGGGTTCAGAAATGAGATGTAGATAAGGTTCTTAGTTAGGTTAAGGGCAGAGGAAAAAAAAAAGAGAAGGGCTTCTTGTTTTTGTTTCTTCGAGCCGATGGAGCAGAGTTGAGCAGCTTATGTGGACTGAATCTTTTGTGTTGATGCAACTAGTTCCATTCCCTATATTGTTATAAAACCTCCTTGCGTGAACTGAAACTGCAATTGCATGGTTCAAGATCATGACATCCTTTCGGACAGTTTTGACACTCGACATCGAGTAGTTCAGAACACTGCAAATCGTTTTTGTTCCCGTCAGTGTGTCTTTTTTAGATATCATATCTGATCCCCTCTCATTTTCCTTTGATCACTTTTCTTCACGCCGTCACTCAGGTTAGCAGGCTGGTGAAATACATTGCTAGTGCTGGAAGCTTGCAAGGGGGGCATAGTTTTTCAGAGTCACCTGCCAGATATTACAGTTCTGAACCTTCACTTCAGGCAACAGAAGAAAATGGGTGTGTAACATTTCCAACTGCAGGATTTTGACAGTTTACCGTGAGCTAGGTTGTTTTGACTTGTCTGCAAATATGATTTGTTCCATTTATGATAATTTTTTTTATGTCAGGTTTAAGGGGCATAGTATGCTGGCTCCATTCACAGCAGGATGGCAGAGCACTGATTTACATCCATTGGTTATAGAGAGATCAGAGGTTTTGAGATCTTGCATTGTGCAATTTATTGGTTCCTTCTTGTTACATTACAGCACAAGAAAGAATTTCAAAATGGATACTGGCATGTTCACTTTTTGTCACATCGCAGTGGTTGTCAGTGTTGCCTTACATCTTGTGGCTCATCTGCAGGGTTCCTACGTTTATGACATCAATGGGAAGAAGTATATAGATGCTCTTGCAGGACTGTGGTGTACAGCTTTAGGTATGTCGAAAGTTTGATGCCAGATTTGATGTGCAATTGGAGAAATCTTTATATTGGTTCCAAGATTCACCATGTAGGGAAGTAAAAAATAGATAGTATAGGCATTGTCTCCTGATAAACTTTCAACAAAAGAAGTAGAACAAAGATACTTCCGAAATTGACTGAAGCTGTATTTCAATGGAAATTGACTGACACTCACTGACTGCTCACACTTAATAAAACTCAGCTGCAAATATAATGAACAAAATTATCAGCTAATACAAGTCAATTGTAGACCTCTAAATACTAAAGATGCAGTATCTTTTATTACTGATGTGACCGTGATCTGTGGCCCACAGACTGCATCATGGTAACTGTAATATATTCACAGTGTTACTTGGGCATCGTGGTGGGTATTGGCTCCTACACGGGTGCGTTTGTGTGATTTTTTTTTCTTAAAAACACAAAAGAGCTGCAAATAATTTATGTTAAAGATAGAAAACATGGTCCAAATACATGCTGAACTGCACCTACCCATGGCCTAACTTTCAAATCCTTGGCCCCAGGCCTGACGATGGTCAAGGCAGCTCCTGCTCACCTGCCTCCTGCATGGCCTGCTGCACCGATGGCCTGTGTCCATCAAAAGATGCAGTTTTTTTCCCCAAAAGGGCAGAAAGATCATTGCTGCAAAATTTATTAGAACAAAAGGATTTGACCCATTTTTTTACGAAAAAACAGCATCAAAGGCGCTGTGGTTTGTGTGACTTGAAAAGAATGTTTTGAACATTGCCAACAACACTTGTTTGCTAGAGTACATTTCATGTTGTTAGACTTCAAATTTGTATATACACTGTTCACATTGTTTTCAGGTGGTAATGAGCCTCGACTAGTCAAGGCAGCAACTGAGCAGTTAAGCAAATTACCGTTCTACCATTCCTTTTGGAACCGTACAACCAAACCGTCATTGGTAATATATTTTTGACATATTATCGTCCATCTCCGGATAGCATATTTTTGTTTATGATTTTCTGTTTCAAACTTTTCCGTTATCTTACACATCATTTCCATTAAAGAAACAAGGGATCTTAATGTGGACCATTGCATCTCTATGGATTTCTTATTAGTTGATAAATTGCTAGTTTGCAAGCCTTACTACTGCCTTGCCAATATCATTACAGGACCTTGCAAATGAAATTCTCAGCATGTTCACTGCAAGGGAAATGGGAAAGGTGTTCTTCACAAATAGTGGTTCAGAAGCAAATGACTCCCAGGTATAATCATCAATCAAATAAAATACTGACCATTTGTTGGAGTTTATTTCTAGTAATATTTGAACAGTGGCCCTTCATCATCTCTATAATCTCTTCTCGAGTGTAAATAATATGAAACAATGTACATTTTGTAAATAACTTTATATTCTAGTTTAACCATGTAGACTACTAGACTTATATTCTATTTTACTGAAACATTACCAATATGATGGTTATGGTCTGTACACTTCTGTTCAGGGGCAGAGATAGGGCCAGTGCTGCCGGGGCTGCAGCACCGTCCCAAGAGCACAAAATGTTCAATAATATGTTATTTTCGTAGCTTGATGCAACTCATTTATAAATGTAATCAAACATGTTTTTAATCATTTTGTTGTCAGCAGTGTACTTGGCACCCCTCCTGCCTTAGTTTTGGCTCCCTGCCTGCTTCTGTTTCGTCCGTTTGAGCAATTATGTGTACATGCTAAAAAGTGCTACATTACTGATTCCTGTTTATGACTGCTGCTTATTTTCTCCATTCCTGATGATCTTCCTATGGTATTTTTTCTCAGATGGGCTGACATATGTGCTTTCTTTAACAGGTTAAACTAGTGTGGTATTATAACAATGCACTGGGAAGGCCAGACAAGAAGAAATTTATTGCTCGCTCAAAATCGTGAGATCCCATTTTCTCTCCAGCCTACTGTCTTCAGCAGATATTTTTCTGCAAATCTTGGTCTATCTTTACTTAATAATCCAATTCAATCACTTATTGGTTGATAACTTGGGTAGAATATATCATATTGACTTGAAGGCCAGCAGAATTGCTTTGTGTATCAGTTCCAGATGATGATCGGGTCACAACATGCACCTACGCGTGTTTGTTGTATTGTAACTAGTAGCAACAAAAAGGACCCTTCAATAATTAAATTGTACTTCTTAATTGTTATCCATCTGCATTCATGTATTATCTCAGTGCCAATATTTTCTAGTCTTGAAGCTTTCTAGTTTGATTTTAACAAAATCTTGAAGTATTTTGAATGGCATTACAACCTTTCTTCTTTGTTCTTACAGGTACCATGGATCAACCTTGATTGCAGCTAGTTTATCAGGGTAACCAAACTATCCCATATGTTCTGTTGTTCTAATTTGAGTCAGTTCGCACGTATTTGTCACAATTTTTTCTTTATCTCTAGTCTGCCAGCGCTTCATCAGAAGTTCGATCTACCAGCACCTTTTGTCCTGCACACAGACTGCCCTCACTACTGGCGATTCCGTCTTCCTGGTACCCTGATTCCACTGTTTTTATGTACAATACCCCCCAGGATGTTATGCTTACTAAATGACTCTGTTTCGATATAGATGAGACAGAAGAAGAGTTTTCAACTAGACTTGCCAACAATTTGGAGAATCTTATCCTCAAAGAAGGACCTGAAACAGTAAAATACTATTTATATACTTTTTTTTGATAATGGAAGAACTGTTCTTATACTTTTACATATGTTTCAAAAAATGTTTCTTGTCTTTGCCTTTTTCAGATTGCTGCTTTCATTGCTGAACCTGTAATGGGTGCTGGTGGTGTTATCCTTCCTCCAAAGACCTATTTTGAGAAGGTGATCTACAACAGTATGTGATATTTTTTTTTCATGACTTCTAAGAAAATACAGCAAGGGTTACTATGATTCTGTGCTTATCTTTTCAACATCACAAACATTGACTTTAATTGGATTTATCTCCGAATCCTACATGGAATTTGGAACCAGATATTTCATCCCATTAAGCACTTGTTTGAATAAACCCATTTGCCATGTGGATTGGGAGGGATTGAGGAAGGAGTTCATTTCCCTCTTTGTTGGAATGTGTGTGTATAGGCCCATGAGGCCCTTGTATGCGTACACTATATTGCTACCCTTCTAGGGTTAGCCCAAGTAATCCAATGAACCAGTTTAGCATGGTATCAAGCTAGGTTTCCTTTTTTTCTCTCCCCTCCTCCAGCCGCCACCCAGCCCCAGCCGCCGGGCACAGGGTCGCCGGCCGCCGCCGCCGCGGCCATGGCTGGCTCTACCTCTCCTCCCCCTCCTCCCACATACTTCCACACCTTCCCTCCCCTGCCTGGCGCCACCTGGGTGCAGGTCGCGAGCCCCTCTGCTCGACCCGCCGCCGCCGGCTCGGGAGTCCTTCCCGCCGGTGCCTCTGCCCGACCCGCCGCCGGTGTGGGCCTCACCGGTGCTGCGGCCCTCAGCGCCGCTGCTCGGGGGGGACGACGCGGCTACCGGCGACGACGTGCCCGACGACCTGCCCGCCCCCAACTCGACGGCTCCACCAGGCGCGCACGTGCTGCAGCCTCTCCCTGCGACCCGGCTCCTGGGCGCGAGTGGGGATGTCGCTGCCATCGCCGCCGCGGCTGCTGCAGCAGGCCTTGGGATGCCGCCAAAGCTGATCTCCCCCGCTGAAGCCGCCGCGGTTGCTGCTGCTGGCCTGAGGATGCTACAGCCCCGCACTGCCGCTGCGAACGCTCCTGTCGCAGCAAGCCTCGGGCAGCCGGGTGCGGGTGCCGGGTGCTCCTCCTTTCCCACACAGCCCGCTCCGCGGTCGTTCCCGCACCTCTACACCGCGCCCGACGCCGCCCTTGCCATTGCCCTCGTCGCCGCCCGAGCCGCCCTGGACTCGACTACGACGAGACGTTCAGTCCAGTGGTGAAGCCGGCTACTGTCCGCACGGTTCTCTCACTGGCTCTCTCTCGCTCCTGGCCCGTGCATCGGCTGGATGTCAAGAATGCCTTTCTGCATGGTCATCTGACTGAGACAGTCTACTGCAGTCAGCCAGCGGGTTTCGTTGACTCTTCTCGTCCTGATATGGTCTGCCGGCTCAACAAGTCCCTCTACGGCCTCAAACAGGCGCCTCGGGCTTGGTATTCTCGGTTTGCTGCCTTCTTGTTGACACTCGGTTTTGTGGAGGCCAAGTCAGATACATCTTTGTTTATCTATCGCCATGGAGATGAGACTGCCTATCTGCTGCTATATGTTGATGACATTGTGCTGACAGCCTCGAGTCCGTCTCTCCTCCGGCGCATCATCACCTCTCTTCAGCAGGAGTTTGCTATGAAGGATCTAGGTGTGCTGCATCACTTCCTCGGGGTCACAGTTGAGCCTCGTCCCACCGGACTCCTCCTTCACCAGCGACAGTACACTCTTGACATCCTGGAGCAGGCTGGGATGACTGACTGCAAGCCTTGCTCCACTCCAGTTGACACTCAGGCCAAGCTGTCAGAGGCCGAGGGCACCCCAGTGACTGACCCCACTGCTTACCGGAGCCTTGCCGGTGCGCTTCAGTACCTCACCTTCACCAGGCCGGACATCACCTATGCAGTGCAGCAGATATGTCTCCACATGCATGATCCACGCGAGCCACACCTCACTGCTCTCAAGCGGCTCCTCCGCTACCTCCGCGGCACAGTCGACTACGACCTTCTACTCCACCGGTCCTCCTCCTCCGAGCTCGTGGTCTACACTGACGCCGACTGGGCCGGGTGTCCAGACACTTGGCGCTCCACTTCCGGCTACGCCGTCTTCCTAGGCGGCAACTTGGTGTCTTGGTCGTCCAAGCGTCAGCCGGTGGTCTCCCGTTCCAGTGCCGAGGCGGAGTACCGCATTGTGGCTAACGGTGTGGCTGAGGCTTCTTGGCTCCGACAGCTTCTTGCTGAGCTCCATAGCCCCCTCTCCCGGAGCACGCTTGTCTACTGCGACAACGTCAGCGCTGTCTACCTCTTCACCAACCCTGTTCAGCACCAGCGGACCAAACATGTGGAGATCGACCTCCATTTTGTTCGGGGTGGGGTCGCTATCGGCGATGTTCGGGTTCTCCACGTCCCGACCACCTCGCAGTTTGCCGACATCTTCACCAAGGGTCTCCCGTCCTCCACCTTCTCCGAGTTTCGCTCCAGCCTCAACATCACTAGTGGCTAGTTGCGTCTGTGGGGGGCTCGTGTGTGTGCTCTTGTTTCTTTCTTGTCCAGTTTGCAACTCCGCTGCGCCGGTAGTTGAGACTGCGGGGGGGTGTTGGAATGTGTGTGTATAGGCCCATGAGGCCCATGTATGCCTACACTATATTGCTACCCTTCTAGGGTTAGCCCAAGTAATCCAATGAACCAGTTTAGCACTCTTGAATCCACATGTAGGGCTTTGTAGGCCTGGAGGGGACTAAAGGGGAGGTTTGGGGGAATTAACCGAAGGAACCTGTATTAGGATTTGTGATGGAATGGGTTTATCCAAACAAGCACTAAGACTTAATTTAAGAAGAAAATCATAAACACGCTACATTCTTTCCATTAACTGTAATGCAAAAGTAAGTCTTTGTGTCGATTTGGGGAACTTACTTTGTGCCTCACTCACACACTCCTTTTATTCCACCGTTTGCACAAAGTCCTTTTACAGATGTTCTAATTACACCAACACTTTGTACCATTCTTCGCTACGGATGTCTGAATCAAGGGTTGCATCGAGGATCCAATTATCACTGCATGTTCTCTCCAGTTTTACTATCATTTATCTCTCACTATTGAAAGAAGGTGTTTCTGACTTTTATGTTGTAACAACATATTCCTTGTATTACCAGTTTCTTTGTATTGTTATACTTTTACAAAAAGAAAGGTGTTTCTCAGTGCAATTTGTATAGCTTTGGTTGTTTCAGGTCAAATGTTTTTCCTGCCATGCTGCATTGCTGCCTCTTTTGATCTTATGAAATTCTGTTCCTCTAAACAGATTCAAGCAGTTCTGAAGAAGTATGACATCTTGTTAATTGCGGATGAGGTAATATATGTCTCCAGAAAAATGGAAAAGACAGGATATTGCTAGGTTTAGAATTTACTAAGTAAACATATTGTTTAAGGTCATTACTGCATTTGGAAGACTAGGGACAATGTTTGGATGTGATTTGTACAACATTAAACCAGATCTTGTCTCCATAGCTAAGGTTAGTTCAATATAGAAAACTTATTGTTTACAAGGGTACTTCTTTTTATAAATTAATGGAGAACTTAATGCACTTTTCTCCTAACAGGCTCTTTCTTCTGCATATTTGCCAATTGGAGCAATTCTTGTTAGCCCAGAAATAACGGATGTAATCTATTCGCAGAGCAATAAACTTGGTAAATCTAATCCCATCATGTAAACCCATTTTTATATTGCTACTATATTGACAAGAGGCATTTCTTTATTAAAGGTTCTTTTGCTCATGGCTTTACATACTCTGGACATCCAGTTTCTTGTGCTGTTGCTATAGAAACCTTGAAGATATATAAGTAAATAACTCTCTCTAATGATGGAAAATAATCCAATTATGTTGATGTATGTGTCTGATTAATCCTTTATATTATGTCTGTTAGGGAAAGGAATATTATAGAACATGTTAACAAAATTGCTCCAAGGTTCCAGGAGGGAATCAAGGCCTTCTCAGGAAGCCCAATTGTTGGGGAGGTACACATTTAAACTATTAAATTCTTATTTTTACATATTTCAGAGGAGTCTTTGTTATTTATACTGATACATTGGGCACTCCATACAGATACGTGGTCTGGGACTGATACTTGGAACTGAGTTTGTTGACAACAAATCTCCAAATGATCCATTCCCAGCTGAATGGGGTTTGTTACTTTATTGATTCCGTGTCCTATTTTCAAACAATTTAGAAATAATCCAACTTTAAGGCTGCCCAAAATGTCCTCTTAAGACTTACATAATGTTCTTGAATTAGTGTAGCATATCAAGGCAAAGTTTGTCACTGTCCCAGAGTTAAAATAGACCTTGCTTGAGTTATTTAATGGTGATAGTATACTGATTTTATAATGATTGGTAACTCCAGGTGTTGGTTCGATCTTTGGTGCTGAGTGCGAGAAGCGTGGGATGCTCATCAGGGTGGCTGGGGACAGCATCATGCTGTCACCCCCACTGATCATGACTCCCAATGAAGTTGAAGAAGTAAGACCATTTTACATTGCCCAGTCACTTTTGCCTTAACAATATAATTATTTAACCAACATGAAACTAACAAAAGTCTGACTGACCTCTTAGATCATAAGCAAATTCGGCGATGCCCTGAAGGCCACAGAGGAAAGGATTGAAGAACTGAAATTCAGGAAGAATTAGCCAATGCTGCTGGTTCTAACGATGGTGAGGATGATGATGACAATGTTCAATGCACAGTGTATTTTCAAACTTTATTTGAATAATAAAGTGCAGGAACCTTGTAGTTGCATAGAATGACAATTCTTCCTTGTTGTTGAGCAACTGGGAATACATCTACTTAATCAGAGTAGCATACCCTTGACTTTGTGCTGGTACAAGTGTACGGGTTTTACAAATATGTAGTGCTATCTAACTTTGTATAATGTAGGGCCACCATTTTTCCTAAAACAAACTATTGCCCCTGTACATCCAAATTTTTGGCTAAGCTAACCAAGAAAGAAAACAAATTGAGGGCTCAATTTCTTCATTATATACGGTAGCTAATACATTATGGTTAGCATCAATATGGGTTGACATCCACTTGACTAGTACTGATGGTTGTGAAGTATCTACATAGCTTGTATATCTTATATTTAAGTAGGATCATATAGACATGAAGGCTATGATCTGTATGCTTGTCCCAATGACTGATGATGGGTTAGGTTGTTCTTGTGTTTGGGTTTAGTTTGGTTGGAGCGTTGGTGTTAGGTGGCTTGCTTGATCTTGTTTCTCTAAGTTGGAATCGGTCCATATAGGGTGCAAATACGGGTTGAAATCTGTGTTCAAATTCGTCTGTTTGAACAGACATTCTTCGTTGTCTGCCGAGGGTTGAATTCCGTTGACAAGGAATGTTCCTTTGATTGACCATTTGACCGTCACAGGATTTCGTCTAAAACGGTTGGGTTAAGCCGTTAGGGGACTAGGCGAAGAGAACAGGTTGAACAGGGATACTCACTTTCATCGCGTGGATACTTCAGCCAGACCGTGCACAAGCTGTGCATTTTTTTTATATCAAATGTATTCAAATTCTGTACCAAATTTATGACTGAATGAAATAGAATAACATATAGACAGGCAGCTTCACCAGATACAATTAAGAAAATTGAATCAGCAACTACCGAACACAGAAAGCTCCAGTCTATCATTATATCACAGGACTGCATGACCTTTGGCAGCAACACATTGCGGCAATGGACATAGGATAGGACAGACTGTATAATATTTTTTTTAAAAAAAGAGCACCAAAGTTAGCTACAGAAATAACAAACATAAGGCCTTTGGGTACTGATGATCTTATGTGCTGCTACAATCCTTAGGGCTCATTCTGTTACTTAGGAACAACGCCCTGGAACAATTCTCGGTTGTTGGAATGGTTCACTAATTTGTATAATCTTGATAAGGTAGAAATGTTTCTAGATCCAATCTTAGAAAACCGAACAACCGAATGGACCCTTGCGGTGTTGTGCTTGATATGCTATTATGAGTCCTCTGTTTTGTCGAAAACATTCATGCTCGCTTGAGTCCAGTTGAACTGTCAATGCAAAGCCAAATAATAGAAGAAAGAAATGAGGAACCGCATTTCATTTATTTGTCAAACAAATGCGTATCATTTTCAGTGTACCTAGCTATGATGTTTGGGAACTGCTGAAGTAGCTATGGTTAATATCTAATACACATTTTGTCGTCATCAACTTGTCTACACTGTGATGACTGAGGAGGAGGATCATGCGGTGAGAGCTTAGTGTTTGTCTCATTGTATGTACTCCCTCTGTCCCATATTAGAGGACGTCCTAGAGTCTATTCCCAAGATCAAGGTGGAAACCAAAATACGCAAACACCCCTATAAAAATTATTGCACTTGATCCTGACGTTCTGTAGATGAAGCTCGGGAGCAACGCTCCGGCCAGAAAGTAGTATTATTTATTTGGCTCTCCACACTAGTACGTGTACTTCATCCGTAGATTTTTGATCATTAGCCATCGGGCGACAACGAAGTGACAGCTGATGGTAGGATCAGAAGCAAGTGCAGGGCTATAACGACATGCATTGTGAGATATATTTTGAATCCTAAAACGACTAACATTTTGGGACGGAGGGAGTATGTATGTAGTGGGTTTGGTTGGTCTTGTGTTTGGGTTGAAGCAGTTTTGGTGGGTTTGGTGGCTTGCTCCCGTTGAATTTCCAAGACAGACTGCAAACAGTACGTGCACGGAGTTATATTTGTTTACTTGTATTCTAGAGGCCAGAGCATGGGCAGGGCAGGTGACATTTGCCAGTTTACCATGCTTTTCTTCTTTTCTGAGAGATGAATTCCTTGGGTGCTGTAGATTATTCTTCTGAAGTGATCACAGCGAGATGTCCAAAAAGTTGTCTTTCGGTCGTTGATCGAGGAGAGTAACAGGCGATTTTGCACCATGAAAATTATTAAAGTCTTGTTTGAATACACATGTATTTATTTTAATCTATACGTGTTTAAGTGAATTAGAATGAAATTAAATTAAGTTACACTACAATCCACTCTAACACATGTTGATTGAGATTAATACATACGTATCAAATAAGGCCTAAGGAGAAAACTAGAACTGCATGTGGTGTGGGGTTTATTACATTATTCTATTTTTTTCCTGTTTTTATTAGTTACTATATATGTTGGGACTTGGAAGTGTGGTCAAAATACTGGACATATATATAGCTGAGCCTGAACCGAAAGGAAATGCAGGTATAGGTAGGACCAAATTGAATGAAACGAAGTCAGATCTGCCGAACAAGTAGTGTGAATGTCAAATAGTATCATGGAACAGAGCACCATATACATATATATATTTATAAGCATCATAAAAGAATGTCTCAACAAATACCCAACACGCCGGTACAACAACAGGAATTGAATTCGAAGACGAGTAACTCTCTATGTGTAGTGTAGAATACATATATATGTATATATATATAAATGAGACTCAGGCCCTGGAGCAGAGAGCAGCACATGATGACCATCAACCGCCGTTCATCAGCAATTCAGCATGCTCTGCAGGACAGGGCGATGGACTGCACGAGCAGCTAGCAGCTGGCCCGGTCGATGGATGTCTTCGTCGTCGTGGTGCTCAGAAGCACATGTCGAGGACGCAGCAGCAACAGATGGCCGCGCAGCTGTGACCAGAACAAATTAAGCAAGGTGATCAGAATAGAAGCCATCATCTGGACTCTGGAATTAAGGTGCATGAAGTGGTCGGGTTGGTGCTCTCACCATCCTTTCCAGAAACTGTCGCCACCGCGGCTGGTGGTGGTGGTCTGCTGCTGCTGGCCGTAGTACGCGCCTCCGTCCTGGGTCGGTGGGTACGCCGGCGGTGGTGCGACGTATGCCGGCGGCGGGGGTGCGCCGTAGGCTTGCTGCTGCCCTGGTGGTGGGTACGCGGTGCCCGGCGGCGGGTAGCCTGCTTGGTAGCTCATGATCGATGGAGCTAGCAGGCTAGCTACCACAAGTCAATGCAATGCAATGCAAGGACTGGAAGCAGAGCAGGTGGAGGTGGACTGAAAGATGATGGTAATGGCCCCGTATATATAGAGAGGCCATCAGATGGAGGGCCGGCCGGAGAGCGTCGTCGACGATTCGTCGTTGTTGTGTGTTGCTGATCCGGAGAAACGGTTAGCTAGGGAAGGCGCGTTCAACAGTGGCGGCGGCTGCTGCTGCTGTGTCACTGTCATCTGGGCCCTAGCGTTTGGACGCGCTATTTATATTATTAAAAAACAAAAGAAAAATAGATACAGAGGAATGCGCCCTCTCTTCTCGACGTTCAACATTCGCCGGCCCGCCCTGGCCCCGCATTGGCTTGTTGCCTTGTTGGAGCATGAAAAGGTGTACGAATGTGACTACAAAACAAAGGAATAGAAAACATTAAAAAGGAGATAAAAATATATCTTTAGATCGAATTCATAATGTAGGAATAAAGAACATACGAGTGATAAACTGTAATATTAACTTCTCCAACACTAGATCAAGATACGGTTATTCTATAATTATTACCTGTGGCATTTTGTAGCCATCGACTCTTACATATGGGCCTCAGATTCTCGGCTCACCAGCTCCCCCATTCAGGGCCTATTTGGATCAAAGGTTATTAAAAAAAATGGAGGAATAAATTTCAAAGAAAAAGAAGCACTTCATAGTGTTTAGAATTAAGGAATGTTGAGTTTTTTTTCAAAGGAAAGGAGTCTATAGTAGTGCAAAATAAAGAAAATAAAATATCCACTTCAACTACTCAAGGGAAAAAAAATCTTTGCTCTTCCTCTTTTGCTATGCTTGCTCATGTTTCTATAATTTTTTCCTCCATTCCGAGCAGCTCAAAGTATTTATTCTCGTGTTTTAAAATGCTATAGTTTTTCATTGTTTGCTCTATCTTCGTTCCAAACACCTCAAAACCAGAAACAGAAATAAAATAAATCAAAACAGAAAAATCAGTTCTCTATTACCTCCTAGTGGACAACAATAAATTGGATTTTTATGGTTATTTTGGTTCCTACTCCTAGCTAATCAACATTGACTGAAGGAACAGAATTACATGGATGGTACTTCACTTATTTATTTTGTAAGACTATGCTTGGAATATGTTGGATGTAATATATTTGAACAACTATGTATTTGTATCACTATATTATTATTGTTCCCTTTTTAATTGTTACTATCTAATACGATGGAAGTGTTACAAATTTTGCTTTAGAACCATGCATATCTTTTTTTTGTTATCTTAGCCTCTGCTAGGGATGGAATGGGTTCATTTGGCCCATTATAAGTGTCAACCCATAGCAAGTCAATGGTTCATTTGACCACCCCATAGCAAGTCAATGGTTCATTTGGCCTATCATGATGTTGGGCCGCAATGTGAGGTAGAAGAATTTTTGAATTTGAAACAATTATATATTAGAATTCCATATACTAGTGGACCTCTATCGGGCCTAAAGCTTTTAACGGGTCGTGTCGTGCCAGCCCATGTGCCTAGGGTGAGGCCCAGACACGACCCGTACACCAGGACGGGCCACCCGAGCCCGCAGTACACCGGGTCGTGCCGTGCGAATTAGTCTAGATTTCTCCTCACCTCTTGTGTTCCTTCTCTTCTGTTTTTTTTTGTCCCTTGAGAGCTTCCCCTGAGTTCCCTTGTACATCCTTTTGTTTAAACTTATTTTTAATATAAATTTGCAGTAGGGGTGTAAATCCGTCCTGTTTAACGTAAACAAAACTATACTCGAGCAAACCATAAAATTGTTGAGTCGCCTGGTGTAAATAAGTTTTCCTTTTATCCTGTGAAGCTAGTGGGCAACCATTGGCTGAAGGATGGCAAAGCTGCCTTTTCAGAGTTTGCGGCTGGGCTTGACTCTATTTTGCCAGAGCATCTCCAAGAGTTCCCAAAATACTCTCCTAATCTAACAATTTTAAAAAGATTAATAAAATACATCTCCACCAACTTCCGACACTACCTCCCAAGAGCGCCTAAAAACTTTTCCCCAAACCATGCCGTTTTTCAAACCCCTAAAATGTATGGGGAGGATAAAAGAAGGTTTTCTCCAACAATTTTCAAAAAACTACTCCTGAACTTTCTACGTGATGGTTTATTTCAGGTATAGTATGTTAGTTTAATTGTATTTTTATAAATTCTATCATCTTCTTCCTGAGAAAATGTTAGTGCATTTTTGTAAATTCTATCATCTTCTTCATGAGAAACAAGCACGCGTAAATTTTTTTTACTGACTTCTGTGGCTAGCTTCTTGGTAGCTCCAGAGAGAGGAAAAGGATGCCATCATGCTGGAGGTCTAGACGGAGGCTTTAGAGCAACTCCAACAGATATGATATTCTTATTATCTAAGCTATTTTTAGATTTTTATAGCAAAAATTGAGGTCCAACAGGTGTGCTATATGGTTTTCTAAAATATCATATCGGCTATTCCTAAACTTTCGCTTGGCATAGATAGCACATCATGCTCGTTTGCTATCCCATCTCATGCGTATCCAGATGGAGGATAAAAGGTCACAATCAGATCTTCAATCATGGCATGTCAAGTTTAAATATAGACAAATGAAAATATATCAAGGCTATTGTGAAACTCTACATTTTAGATGTGTTTTTTATTTTACAAAATGGTCAAATCTTGTAATTTACAATATAATTTTAACAAGTCTCTTGGAGATGCTCTTAGGCAAGAAAACGGCTACACTTATTCGCAGGTGAGCGTGAGAGGCCGGAATATTTCATATTCCTTAATTAAAAAAAATCCTTAGATGAGAAAAGGAAACCTGCCGTGCTTGTTTCATTGTCCGGTCTGTGTTTTTTTTACAATAACGTTGGGTTAGGTTGACGTTGTATTGGGTTTGTTTGGAGTTTTGTTGTGTTTGGTGGCTTGTTAATGTTAATTTTCAAGGTTCGAGTCGGTCAAAATAGGCAACAAATGTGCATAGATTTCTTTTCTCTTCCTCCCTTCATTGCCCCACGATCATCGGCCAACGTGTAACGGTGTACTAAGTGAAAACGGGAGCCCGAAAATACATGTTCATATGTAGTAGATCTGGAACTATATATTGTGGTTTCTAAAATTTGTGACGTGAAGGTGCTGTTGATTTCCTCGTAGGATCTTAGTGGTATGGTAATGATAATAAGTTTCGTCCACGTAAACCACAGAAAAAAAATAAACACTATGGATACTATCAACACTTATAAAAAAGATGTGATAAAAGATTGAAAAAATATCATGATAACATATTAGGGTTGTCACCAATACACATTAAATTAGCAAGTTAACCATGTTTTTGATTTTATCAATTGACTTCCAAAATATGATATAATCCTCAATCTATTTCTAAGCATATACGTGCTTACAAGTGTAACACCATAAATTTGCACTTTTGAGAATAAAGTTAAAATGATTTATTTATGGATTTTTGGTGCTCATGAAACTCTAGAAAATAAAAATAATTTTGTCAAATTAAAAAATTTACCTAGGGTTAGTGTGCATTCATGCCTAGCATTAATTTATTTGGTTGATTGGTTTTGATCCAAACTCAAAAGGATTCAAAATTCATTTGAAAATGATTTTGGAAAATCATTTTACAAAAAGAAAAGAAAAGGCAAACCTCTCCTCTCCTTATCTCTCTCTAGTTTCGGCCTCTGTGCCCCAAAGCTTGGCCCAGCTCTAGGTGGGTTCCTCGGATCGAAGGAGAGTCCTGAATTCGGATTCTGACATAGCTGGCCCTCCTTGCCAGGCCGCCGCCGCCCCCTCCTCCTCCTCCTTCCTGGCCGCCGCCCAAAGGCAGAAACCCTATACATGGGTCATTAGGGTATCGTCCTTCCGGCCGCCGGAAAGAGCGGCGGCGCGGGCCTGCGGGCGTCTGGAGGCTTGCGCCGTGGAGATTGAGCGGAGCTCCGCCGTTCCGCAACAGCAGCCCCGCAACCTCTCCGTTCTCTCCTCGGATACACGGTATGCATGCCTTCTTAATTCTTATCATTCTTCTGATCTCGTTGCCGCCTCGAAGCCCAACTCGAATCCCCCTCCAAACCCTAGCAGGCGCTGAGGACCTCAAACCTATATCCCTTCTCATATACTGAGTTTACCGCGTCCGAGAACCCTATTGTTTTTCCCTGTTACCCTAGTTAGACACTGACGCCATATTCGCCATATTTATTCTGTTATAGGGTCCATGTCGCGCCACAAAACTGCGATGTTCTTCCACCGTGGCGCCCGTAAACTCATATTGTGCGACAGTCCGGATAGGCCTTCTGCCATCACGGCCCTGTACAACTGCCTCTCCCTCAGCCACCAGGAATATCGAGAGTAGCTGCAAATGCCATACATGGAAGAGAGCCATTTGAAAGGGATCTTGCTTAAACTGTTAGAGAACAATGTTTCATTACTGTCACAGATTGGGGATGCAAGTGTTGATGATTTGATCAAGAAAAAACCGGATTGTGAGACTCATTAATGATTGGAATCACAACACTAACATAGAGTTATCTCCATATCTTGAAGGGTGAGTGGTTATTGTGTCAATTTGAGTATTGTTTTGGTTCATGCAATTTCAATTCATACAAATTGTGTTGTGTTTCTTCATTGCAGCATTGTGTCATTTCTGGAGAGTGACTTTTATTTTTTATCTCTACTTGTTGGAGAAAAATTGTTACATGGCTGGGTGGCTAGCCCTACAGAACATGAAAGGATCTATGGTGCTGTCAAACATCACACATTCGATGATTTGGAGGTGCATTTAGATCTTCTGATGAGTATGAAAGTAAGAGAGACTGATTCGGAAGAACTGACTGATTTAACACTTGAATGTGAGATTTACATCTTCAAACTATTTCCTAATATAGGTTTCAGAAAGAAAAACTATTTCCTAATGTGAAGCTGTTGCTGTTTTATTAATTCATTTGTAGGTGAGCTCGTTCAAGATCTACTGAATGCTGTGCATAAACAGTCGACTAGTCAAGGGTATGGTTTTGGTTCTTAGGACCACTTTGAAATTTATATAATTCATAGCTCTTCTGCTGTTATAACTTCTTCTCAACTATATACTTATAGATACACATCATTGTGCTATGAACTAAAAGATGGTGACTTTTCTATTTATTACTGGAACAAGAGGTTCAGTGTCATACACAAGGTATATGGTATCCAGTCTTACAATTATAGTAATGTTAATGTCATCCTATAAATTTGTTGTATACTGTTCTTAACTTCTTATATACACAACAGTTAGAAGAGGAAGATCAGGGTAGAGGATCATCTAGTAAACAAACTGATGGGGATAAGGATGGAGATCAGGGTGGAGGATCATCCAGTAAACAAACTAATAAGGATAAGGATGGAGGTCAGGTTGGAGGATCATCCAATGAACAAACTGTTAGCGATCAGGTGAGGGATGGGACACAACTTGTTAGTCGCTGAATTCTCACACTAGGAAGTAGCAGAATTCTTACTCTCATCGGAGAGAGGATGACACTGAGTTTGGGGCAATTTTCTGTTTTCTTACTCACAAACACAAACACAATGCCATAACCTGCCTGAAGGGTTGGGGTACATACTTATAGGCTGCTAGCCAGCCCGGAATATGCCAAATGCTAGTCTGAGATGCTAGTCTAAAGCGTTGTCCTCTGTAGGACAGCAGCACTGTCCTAGTGCGGTTAGGATGCTGTCCTAGCAGGGACAGCAGTATAAACAACCAGTCCAAGATGCCAAGATGTTGTCCTCGCAGGGACAACACCTTTACAGATAGTTAGGATGTTGTCCTAGCAGGGACAGCAGTACAAACAACCAGTCTAAGATGCCAAGATGTTGTCCTCGCAGGGACAACACCTTTATAGACCCACACCAGGCCACCAACAGACTTATCCATCATTCTCCCCCTAAGTCTTGTGCGCCGTCTTGTGGGAAGGTTGGACCATCCCGATCCCGGAGCAAAGCTCGAGAAACGTGATCCTCCCAAGGGGCTTGGTGAGTAGATCCGCGAGCTGATCCTTGGTGTTGATGTAGCTCGCCTTGATGCTCCCATCGTCCAAACAGCCACGGATGAAGTGATACCTCACCCGGATGTGTTTGCTCCGTTCATGGAAAACGGGATTCTTTGCCAGGGCCAGGGCGGATTTGTTGTCCACCCTGAGTTCCACCGCTTGAGCATCTCTCTCGAGGAGATCACCCAGCAGCCGAGCAAGCCAGAGTGTCTGGGTCGAAGCGGTGGAGGCCACTATGTACTCGGCCTCACAGCTGGACAGGGCCACCACCTGCTGCTTGGCCGACTGCCAGCTAACAAGGCACTTGCCGAGGAAGAAGAGAGTCCCACTGGTGCTCTTGCTGGTGTCGATGTCGCCGGCGTGGTCGCTGTCGCTGTACCCGATGAAGTGCGCCGCGCCGGGACACCTCGGGTAGTAGAGACCGTGGTCGAGGGTCCCCGCAACATAGAGGACGATCCTCTTCACAGCCTGCTTGAAGAATCATGACCCTAGTTGGTTTCGGTGATTAACGACAACTAGCGATTATTATGGCTAACGTGTGTTTTGCAGAGGCTATACGTAGCTTAGCCATAGTGATCAACAAGAATGGACATTAATGGTCATCACTTAGCCCCCAAGATGGATATCGTTTCGTATTTCAAGGAGACATGATGAAGACCCTAGAATGATAGGCTAAGTGCCACAAGATGATGAAGGGCACTTAGAAATAGATAGGGCTTCTTTTTTATCTTTGACCGTACTATTAAGAGGGGTTGAGACTAGTAGCTTGACTTAGGAAAGCTTCATGAACTAGGTGTGGTGCACACTTGTCTTACTGAGTTTCAGACTTATGCAAGTGTGTCAGACTTATGCAAGTGTGGTGCTTGTGTGCTCTGCTCAACTCCTTCTACCTCTAGCCAAGTGTGTGGGGGTGCTGGTGGGCTGATTGCTCACCTATGTAGGGAGTCTAGGGGCCAACACCATTAAACGCAGGTTCAAACATTTATACATGAAAAGAACACAAGTTTAAAGTTAAGGAAAATGGTTGAACATGAACATATTGCATATTCTCATAAATACGTGTAATTTTCATTATTGCTGATGGCAATTATGTATTTCAGTGTTTTATTTGTTTAATTTTCATCAACAACAACTATTAATAGGAATAAAGCACATCAACTACTATGTACAAGAAAATTAGGATCACATAGCAACACAAGAAAGACTGAACTAGCATATGCAATCCAACCATAGTGTGCCCCTCAAAAGTCAACTACATCCTATAATAATCAATTCATGACAAGAGCATGTGAACAACCAAAGAAGGCTCAACTAGAAAATCCATCCACAACTAACACCAAATGTAGCCCAATATTGAGGCAAGGATTGAAATATTTGTTTCTGTACATATAGAGATTCAGGTTAAAACTACACACAAGAACACAAAAGTTTCTGCAGCCCAAAACCTAACTAGACTGGTAGTAGACTAGATTTATACATTTGCATGCTTGCTGGTCTCACATGAATTGGTGCAAATTAAAGTCCAGCTAGAAGAAAAACACAAATTACTCAATAAGAAAAACTACCACTCTCCCATCTGAACTTTTGTTTTCCCACGATTGCCCATCCCCTGTCCTGAATCAACCACAAATATAACTACAATGAATTAGAAATTGAATATAGAACCTATCAAACCCTCACACAAAGCACTTTCTACTGGTACACTTCATAAAAAATAGTAGAAAATAGTGTCAATTTATTACCGTCGAGAACAATTTGCTTGTCCATCTTTACATAGTTTTTACCAATGCTCTAGTCAGTCACACACATTGGGCCAAAATTGTGAAAAAAAGAGTTCACACACTATAACACGAATAGAAATGGAAGACTTGCCATCTAAAAAGAGTGGATCGGAGCACAGCACAGCAGGAAAGCTGAGGGTTCCATGGCAAGCCTTCTAGATGGATAGGCCACAAAGTTCTAGATTTCCAACGAACCTACATCACGTGAACACATTTGGTCGGGACATGGCCAAATGTGTTAGAACAACCCCAACGGTTTTGCAAATGGGTTGTATAGTGTCACCTGGCACGTTAGCTGCACCGCCATGCATGGTGTGACAACTTTGGTCGGGGCATGGCCAAATGTGTTAGAGCAACCCCGACGGTTTTGCAAATGGGCTTGACATTTGTTTTTGCAAATAAGTCTAAAAATCTCATATCCAACGGTTTGACAAATGAGTTTACATTTTTATTAACTTGGCAAACACCGGGTGATGGTGATATTTGACATATATGTCAAACTGTGGTTCGCTTGACAATCACCCTGTGCGCTACTCCTGCGGGATATTTTCCGCCTCGCGCGTACAATTTTTAGTTTTGTCAAGTGAATAATGGGAAACCGTTGGAGATTGACTCTTTTTACCTTTGCCATATTCATTTGAGACTTGACAAATTCCTAATTTTACCAAACAAAAAATACAAAACCGTTGGAGTTGTTCTTAGTTTTGAAAATAAAAAAGATTTAAATATTTAAAAGTGTTAAAAATAAGAGATTTGCTATATTTCATAAAATATGCCTTTTTTTCAGGCGACGCTACATGCCCTTGGATGTTGTTTTTGTTACCTAGACGGCTATAACGGGTCCGCGAATGAACCCGCAAATCAATCCAAGCAACTACCGAGCCCGCCATGATCCGATCCCCGCTAACTGAAGCTCATTTGGGCCAAAATTGAAACTAACGGTCTATTAAACAGACACCGACCAATTTTCCAAAAGGCATGTAAGTGGAGAAAGTGACGAAAATCAGTAACATTTGCACACAAAACAAAAAATGAGATTTATATAATTTAGTCACAATGGATATGATGGGATGTTCTTAAAAATGTTTATTCACACAAAATAAGATGTTCTTATAGGGCGTGTTTGGTTTCGTGGGAAATTTATTTGCCATGTCACATCGAATCTTTCGGCACTAGTTTAGTGTATTAAAAATAGACTACTTATAAAACTAATTACATGCCCATGCGGGAATTAACAAAACGATTCTATTAAGCTAAGTTAATCTATAATTAACAAATGTTTAGTGTAGCACAACATTGTCAAAACATGAACTAATTTGTATTAAAAGATTTGTCTCGCAAAGTTACCTCCGACTGACAAATTACTTTTTTAATTAGTATATTTTAAATAGACCAAACTAGGGACGTAAGATTCAATGGGATGAGGGTAAAACTTTTACCGCCCTATCCAATGAACAATGAATATGGTCATAAAAAAATGACAAAACGCAAATATAAAAATTGCACATTTCAAATAGTGCAAATACTACTTTTTAATAAAATTATATTGTATATGTAACGCATGTCACATTTTTGAAAATTGCACGTTTCAGTTAGTCATACATGCACAACTCCAAACAAGACAAATGACAAGTCGACAGTAATAACAACTACTATCTATCTAACCACCTTAGATGAAAACGCAACCAACCACTTTAAAATAGTACATTCGAGAAACCTAACGTGATACAGAATCGCCTTAGACTGCACCCCGGCAGTTTGCTTCCTTGGGGTGACACCATTAGCAGCCATTCTCCACCACAACATTTTATTCCGCCATGGCCTCTGCACTCTCGTTTCCCATCAGTAGCTTGATTTTTGGCATTGTTGGTGGCAACCAACTTTCCATTCATGATCTAGAGAGTGGAAAAATGACAGTTGAAATAGTTTATCAACATCCAAATAAGGGTAAACAATACTGATGGATACCATGAAACAAGCTGAATAATGCTAAATTGCCAATCCACATGAGCTTGCAATATGAAAAATGCTCAAACCAACCCGAAAGGAAATCTTGGGAACAGATGCTAGATTTTCATAACTCTGAGGTTAACAAGTGAAATGAAAGTGATAACATTCATACAAGTGCATTAAAGGAGGGCTCATTACACAAAGTCGATTGGTAGTCACTCACACACCTCAACTAGATACTCACACTTTGATTTCTTATGCTCCAATCTTTTCACGGCCATCATAAAAGCTGAAGTCATCCATGATGGATGTCCATGATTCTTTTAATCTTTAAAACTTGAAGGCCTTGGTCAAGCTTAATCTGCATACACCATGAAAAGGTATGGGAAAACTTAGGTACCGCAACATTAAAAGACTTGACATAACAATTTCCCATTTCTCTTAAGAGAGTGCTGGCTTCCTAATTCATGCATATCAAGAATTTCTGCTACAATGTGAAACCATCAACAATCATTGGAGAAGCTGACAAAACAAGAGAAAAACTAAGCAACTTAACTCATCTCCTCTGTTGTTTGTACCGAGTTTGTTTTCATTATACTAAGAATGATGTCATTCAACAAGCTGCTAGGATGTCCTTCAAAGCAAACAATCAACTTGTCCTGCTGCCAGTATTCAACTAACTTGTTAAAAGCAACCCGACCCACCATCCAACAAACTGTCCGCTGGTGTTAACCTGAAAAATCAAGGAAGACAAGTAAAATCACACATCCAACCTTATTCACAGGTTCACAAAAGGGAAAAAAAAGGCTCTTTAGTAGAGAATAAGGATCAAACTTACTGAAAACCTGTGCATTACAGAAACTGAAAGACCGTGCTTCCTAAATGCATGTTAGCCTTCAAAAGCAGGTAATGAAGCAGCCAGCCATATAAGGCTTTAGAAGAAGAGCCCACCTTAAGCTCAAGTGGGCTGCTAAGCCCAGCTTGCAACCATCAAGCACTAGGTGCAGTGAAGATGAAAACGTTCAACCTCTCCCTATTCACTGGTCCCTACGACCTAAGGCTGTTAATGCCCAGAGTGCTCTTTTGCCTTCCTGCTGCTCACAGAAGGTCACTCTTCACAATTCACATCCCAACCCGGGGAAGGCAAACACAGAGTAACCAGAACAACATGAGCCTTCACTTCCCCTCGCCTCCACAAACAGCGATCAAGTCATGGCAAACTTTACCATCCATCCAAGGCGCTCCTCTCCAAGCGCGATGATCCTTGAAGATGGTGGACATCACAACGTCGTCTCAGGAATTGTCAAGAGACATGAAGATTGTGCCATTGCGATCACTGAAGCCCAGCAGCTCACCCCGGCACAGCAGCTCCAGTTCATGCATCTCACCAGGGACTACATAGAAATGGAGGTACCAAAGAATGTCTTCTACTTTGCGCCGCATCCGCATGGTGTTGGAATCTTTCAGCTTGGTAATCCGTGCCAGCGCGATACGCTTGTAGTGGACGGCTTTCCCAGTTCCTATTCACACCTGTGCACAGTCCTTATTTAGTACTGCTATAGTTTCAGTGGTTGGTAATGGAGAAAATACAAAATTCTGGACAGACAGATGGTTGAATGGATGCTCCATTGAGGTGTTGGCCCCTAAACTTTTTGCTTGTGTCCCCAAGAGGAGAACCAAAAAGAGAACTGTTCAGGAGGCCTTGACAAATAACAGATGGCTTGAAGACATCCAGAGCCACTACTCGGTAGCAGTCCTTTCTGAGTTCCTTGACATTTGGGACCTGGTACAGGAAGCGGTGCTACAGCCAGAGACGGAGGATGCTCATAAATGGCGCCTTGAGTCCTCCGGTAAGTTCTCCATCAAATCAGCCTATGAAGCCTTCTTCCATGGATCCACTTATTTTGCGCCAAGTAGTCTGATCTGGGAAACTTGGGCTCTGAGGAAATGCAAGTTTTTTCTATGGCTGGTGGCGCACAACCGTTGCTGGACAGCGAACAGGTTGGCACGCCATGGTCTTCCCCATCCAGATCACTGCCCGCTTTGTGACCAGGAAGATGAGACGATTAACCACTTACTCTCAGCATGCATTTTTGCTCGGCAGTTTTGGCATCAGCTATGGAGTTATTTTGGGATTCCGGATGTCACGCCCCAAATGTAGCAATTTCTTCCTATGGTGGCAACAAGCAATTGAGCATGTGAGCAATGGGGTGCGGGACGGTTTCAACACCTTAGTCATTTTAGGGGCATGGACACTTTGGAAAGCAAGGAATAATATGGTATTCAATGGGATCACCCCTAGAGTGGACAGAACATTTCTCATGGCGCAGGAGGAATCTGAACTCTGGATTCTAGCTGGCGCGAAAGGTCTCGGCACCTTGGTCGCTTCTAGTTCCCCCCTCCCTCCTGTAGTTGGGAGTTAGTCTAGCTGGTCGCAATTTACTTTTCCTTTAGCGTGATGTAATATGCAAAAGTAGTGACCGAGGATCATGGGCATGTGGTGTAGGCGTGTGTGGGTGTGTGTGCTCCTGCACTGTATATGGCTATTTTGGCCTATCTCTCTTTCTCTTAATGCAATGATATGCAGTCCTCCTGCATATTCGAGAAAAAAACAAGTCCGCATTGGATAGGTGGGCATGAAGTTCGTTTCGTTAGGCATGATGAGACCCCAATGAATGTGCGCAACTCCCCCTATACTAGAAAGAGCTGGTTAGTGTTGCTGGGCTATCCTCTAGATCTTAAGGATCATTTGAGCCTTAAGCAAGTTTGCAGTGTCTTTGGGCAGCTCCTGTTTTGGAATGCTGGTGACCGTTCTCTAGCACGTGTTCTGGTTAAAGTGATGATTGATAACCCTCTGGAGGTCCCTCGCAGTCTAGTGATCAAGCATGGTAAGGAGCTTAATGGTGCAGGTCAGTCTTGGACTTCCTGTGTACATCTTTAATTCAGAATTCAGAAAGGTTCAGCCCGTTCATGAGGAAGACCCACCTGCTCACAATGGTAATCCTCATCCTTTCGAGGGGCCAATAGTCCCTGGGGAAATCAACAACAGAGTTCAGGTGGCAAAACTCTACCGTCATTGGTGAGGCTATCTCATCCTTTTCTGTCCCCACTTTGCAAGCTGCGCAGGGGGCAAACAAAGAAATATCCATTGAAGCCCAAGGAAGGGGCCCAAACTCTCAGGGGGCTGATCAAGATGAAAATAATCAAGAGCAGCTACCAACTAAACAACTGCAGGTCCCTGTTCCTCCAGAGACACAGAAAGACATTGAGCAGAAGGAAGCTATCTCAAAATTTCTAGCAGATGGGCTCAAGGAGTAGATTGGCACTCAAAGCATTGATGCCTCTTCCAAGATAATGGGCAGTCTCAGTATTCCAAACTCTCTAATTCACATTGATGTGGCTGCCCTTGGAATTACATCTCTTAGTAGATCAATGTGATCCTCCTCAGATCAGCCCTCCTATACGCAATCTACTTATGCAGCAAAATTGTGATGATAATCAGTATCACCCAAATGTGTTAGCACCCACTGCAATCCCCCAGGTTAACCCCCATATAAGCCCTCAGCCGATGTTAATGGACCTTGGTGGCGCTCAGATCCACCCATTCTTGCCAGCTCCTTATGGTTATTCTCTGAGCAAAGGTACTCCAATCACTAGGGTCTACTACAGAAGAAGGTTCAAGAACAAGAGTGGAGGATATGATAGGCAAACTGTCATGACAATAAGCTTCATATTTGACAGACATCGGCCATCATTTGATTCTTGGAAAAGCTCCTTCTACGAAGAAGTTAGATTACAGGCCCATAGATTCAACTCTATTAAGCGTTCCGTTTTCCTTTCTTGCTCTCAGGGCATGCTACTTGTATAGTTTGTGGGTTTCTTTCTGTTTAATAAAAGTTTACAGTGGGGGCCTCCCCTGATATATTTTCTGTTCAAAAAAAAGTTTAGTTAAGCAGAATGAACAAGAGTTCAATTAAGTAACATGCTGCTATCTGCTATCTGCTGTTATAAGAACTAATCCTGCATAGAAGAATTTGCCAAAGCAACACAGAGGCAACAAGTTCCTAGGATTAAATAAACCAGAATTGACAATTATGTGCACAAATATCTTGTTCCAATGTTAGATATTCACACAAGGGGTAGTAATTGTAAGTAGGTAGTAATTGACTGAACCAAAATTTAGAGTTTACATATTCACGATATGGATAACCAGAAGAAACATACCTCATATGTAACCGCACCACCAGAGTCTGAATCTTAGAGAAGGGTTCTTATAGAAACAGCTCCAGTTGTTGAAATGATGCACACTTGCCTTAAGCCTTATTGTAAGTCCATTATTCTGGTAGCGTCGTCCTGCACAAAGATTCAGTGATATCAAAGCAATGTCCTGCCAAGAACACATTCAAACGTACACTTTAGTATTTTTGGTTAATGAACACAAGCAACCATTTTCAAACAAGCAAACATGCAGAGTGTATACAACTTGAAATATTTGCCATTCATTTTTCATAAAAATAGTTAACCATATACCATGGACAAACAAAATCAACTGAAGCATTCTCGGAATTGAACCACCCTATTACATTGCTACAAACCAAATTTGTGACCATCTTATTGCATCACTACAAAGTAAAAACCAAATTACTCTCATCCTGTTGCATCACTACAAACCAAATTACTTTGAAGCCATCCCCTTATATCACTACAAAGTACAAACCAAAATACTTAGGCTTGCGATCCTAAAATGAGTGAACAACGGAAAGCACATATTCACGAAAATTCTCAGTAAAAGGGAAAGTGGATGGATCGAACGTAGTGAGGCAGATCGGGCCAACAGATGCCGCGGACACCTCGGCCGCAGCAGTGCCGGCGTTAGGGGTTCAGGAGCAGTGAAGGGAACAGATGGGGACCCGGTGGAGAGGAGAGCGACGGTGGAGAAGACGACGACGGGAGAAGCTGGCAGGGCTTGCTTGATTCGCAATAGCACAGGAAGCCGAGCAGCAGTAGGGGGTGGAGGAGGGGAATAGACAGACCTGAGCAGCAGCGCCGATGTTGCAGCTTCCGTAACCAGCAAGGGCGCCTGAGGGAATGGGGAAGCGGTGGCTGCGCCCCGCTGTGTTCGCCGCATCCGCACCGCGCAGGAGGTTTCACGCTGCCATGTCGCCGCCGCCGCTTCTTCCCTGTGGACCTCGTGTCACTGTCAGGCTTCTAAACAGAAGCGGGTGCGGTCTTGGGTGCCGGACCCAATAACAACAATTCGCAAACTCCATCCAACGGCCCAAGCGTCGCCTGGGAAAAGTGTAAAATAATAAAAAAAAAACTTGACGGGAGCAGTTCTGCTGCCATGCGTTTTTGGAATATAATAATGGGAAACGTGAGAGGCCCTCGGCCGCGCGGGATGGAAACTACTAGAGCCTTTTAACTGTGTGCCATTACAAAAGTTCGATATTATCTGTGTAACATTGAATTTTTAAAAAGTTTCTCAGTACTCTTATCTGAAGTTTCTTTTATCTATGTACCATTTTCATCAAATTCACCTCCAATAGACAGTGGAAAAGACGATTTTACCTTCAGTTGTAGAGTGTATCAAAATTTTTGTTCTTTCCTCTAGTGACACTATAAAAACCCGGTAACAGTTATGTGCGTGCACGTGAATATTTTAAATAAATATAATAAAATTGAATATTTTCAATAAATATAATAAATTTGCAATTTTATTATATTTTTTGAAAGTTTAATAAAATCATAATTTTATTATATTTATTGAAAATATTCAATTTTATTATATTTATTAAAAATATTCATATGCACACATATCTGTTACGTATACAAACTGTTACATTGAATGAAAAAGTAAAGTTTTAGATAACACAGACGCTTATAGTGTCGTTATATGAAAGTATGAAAATTTTGATGTCCTTTACAACTAAGGGCAAAAATGTCTTTTTCGCAATCCGTTAGAGGTGAATTTGACGAAAATGACACACATGTAAAAGAAACTTAAGACAAGGGTACAGAGGAACTTTCGAAAAATTCAATGGTACCTAAGTAATATCGAACTTTTATAATGACACATAGGTAAAAGGCTCAAACTGCTACGACCTGACGGACGCGAGAGTAGATCCGATCAGACTTCTACCCCGTACGTACCTCTTTCTCCAATACGAGCCGTATCCTGTCCGCGCCGCCACCGTAATATCTGGCATCGCCTGTCCGTGCCGCCACCGTAATCCCTGGCATCGCCGGCGGCATCCCAGGCCTCTGCGGCTCGATCACGCTCGGCGGCCACTCTGGTCACTCCACCGTACCGTGCTACTGCGGTTAGCCCAAGCCCACACACGAAGGTACGTGATATTTGCGCTACCAACCCTTGTCGGTTTTGGTTGCTTGGTTGAAGTTGTGCACGCTTAACAATAACGCTAATCAACATCCTCATCGTTTGTTGCAGCGGGGATAGGGAGTCAGGCCGGTACAACTGGGTGTACGTCCTCTGCGGTTGTCTACGGCAAGATAGGGGACGGCGAGGATGAAGCGGCCCAGAGATGATTTTTTTCTCACGCCAGGCACGTGACCCACGGTATGATGAATCTTCCTCACACCAGGCAGATAGACGCGACCCACAGTGTGATGATGCTTACAACAGAGATTGGAACCGTCAATATGATCATATAGACAGATTTTTGCAAGATGGACGTCATGATGGATCCCATGCTAGGGGTCGTCACCATGGATCCCATGCTAGGGGTCGTCATGATGGATCCCAACAGCACTATTTTGATCATGATAATCAATATTCTAGAGGTCGGGATGCTAAATTTAGGGTGGAAGAGGATCGGCATGAGCTTTGGATGATAACCGCTTTAGCCAAGATGGTGTGTATGGATTTGAGCGTGTCAAATCAGCGCCGCGTACTTTATATTGCTTCAATTGCAATGGGAATGACCACTTTATAGCATCTTGTAAGAACCCACCATTCTGTTTCAACTGTCAAACTTCAGGCCATAAGTCGAACAAGTGCCCTCGCAAGAAAGGCTTGAGAGTGTGTAGTCATGGTTTTGATGGTCAACCATTTTACAGCATGCACATCCCTAATAACGGGGCTAAGAAAGAAGTTGTGCGATTGTTGAAAATTGAGAAAGGTGATGCTTCCGTTGATATTGTCAAAAATGAGATGGTTAACATTTTTGAAGGGGAAAAAGAAAAAAGATTGGGATTGGAAGATTAAACAGATGACTGATGATAATAAACAGTTCATGATTTCTTTTCCAGATACTTTTCCAGATAGGATACGGACAGACGTCCTAACAAATACGAAGGGGTTTAAATTTCGAACTGCAGCTGTTGAAGCTACTATCATACGTACTAATATGTCTTATGGAGCCACCTGTTGTTTACCGGTAGTGTGGTGGCTTGTTTATAATGTGCCCTCTTTTGCTAAACTTGAGGACACAATTATGGACATGGCTTATATAGTGGGAGACCCAATAGAGGTGGATCTTAGTAGCTTGGAAACATGTGGGCCAGTTCGAGTCAGTTCGAGTGAAAATTGGTTGTCGAAACTCACAAACTTTAGAGGAGATGATATTTATGAATGGAGAAGGTCATATGATAAGGTTTGAGGTGGAAAAATGTGATGGAAACAACAACCCCCCTTCACCGGAACATTTGTATAATGATAGGCCCAGAGATGAAGAAAATCAAGAAGATCATAGTACTTACTCTTTTGCTAAGCCTACAAACACCAAACAAAAGAAGGATGGGGATGGGAATAAAGCTCGACAAACAGACACGAATGTGAAACACAAGGTTGGTGATGGTCAACTCATGGGTGTCCATATGGAGGTAGCTGAAGATGGCCTTGTCGAGGCGGTGGAAGATGCTACCAATCTTCACACACCCAAGGTTTATCTCTTTAAAATCTTTTTGATCTTTTTTATTTGATGATGAACACTTGTCTAATTTTACCATGATTTAGACAATGCCTAAATACTTCTCTAATTTGGATCTTATTTTAATTTAACTCTAATTCTATTCATATAAATGTATCACACAAATCCCAGCTCTTATGCAAATTATATAATGCAGGGATGGAGTTCAAGAAGGATGACGTTGATACTAACAAAACAAAGATATCAAGTGGCTCAAGTAAAAAAGAGTTTGTAAGCCCATGTGCAACAATGAAGTCAAATTTGAAATACTACTCCCGAAAAGGTCGTTACTGCTTCCTTTTTATGTTAAATTTAAGGTTGACTTAATCACCACAATTTATTACTTTTATAAATACATATGATCACAAAAGGTTACTACCGTATCTTTTTATTTTAAATTTAAGGTTGTCTTAATCACCACAATTGATTACTCTTATAATTAAATTTGCATAATCACAGCTAAGAGACCTACAATATCTTTTTATTTTAAATTTAAGGTTGCCTTAATCACCACAATTGATTACTCTTACAGTTAAGCGACCTAGTAATGAAGTGGTGATATGTGACAATGAAGCATGTGATATACCTAGTGATGAAACCGCCGCCACCAGAGGTAACGAAGATGCTAAGGACTCTAGCAAAGAGATTAATAATCAATGCCTGTCCACCCCTAAGCCAAGTCCAGATGACTTTATTAAAAAAGCACATATCCATGGTGTACTTGAAAGACCTCAAGTGCAGCGTAAACTCAAGCTTGGTGAAGAACTCAAGCTTGGTGAAGGACATGGCGATTTGAAGGAGAAACTTCTTAGCTTCATGAATAATGTGGGCTCTATTACTGATAATATTCCACCTTAATGTTTCCACCTTAATGTTTTCGCTCTTATATTATTTGGTAGGCGAGGTAGGTGATACTGTTGTTTTCGCTCTTATATTGGTAGGTGAGATAGGTGGTAAAGAATCATCACATTGGAAAGGAAGTGTGGTGATGTCTGTGGTGGGGGCAATTTTAACCCAGAATGCTAAAGATCACGCCTCAAGGTAAAGTAATACATGATTTTATCTTTAGTAAAGTAAATGGAATCTGGTTTTGTTGGTAGAATCCCTCATTGCATGTTTGGTCTGGTTTTGTTGGTAGGATCCCTCATTGCATGTTTAGTTGGGTGCAAACACGTGCATCTAAGAATTATATATGAACCTTTGAATATGAGATAGTTTATAAAGACGAGTGCAGGTACTTTTATATACTTATATGTATACACACTCATCACATTAATGAGTGCAGGGCATCATATACATATATTAACAGTAGGCTATCTTACGAATGAATAAGCATCAAAATAGACTCTTCAAGGGTTAAAAGCATGCTCATTTGGCCCAAGCTATTCTCTCTTAATTTGCAATCGAGTAAACCATCTTAATTGGCAGAGATGCCACTGCCTTCTCTCTTAATAATGTCTTCTCTCTAGATTACCATTCATCATTTTTCTCTTGATTATCAGTCTCATATGTCCCATGGCGCTGCTATTTTCCCAACATTCACATGATGCAATCATTCCCCCTCCCATCATTTTTCTTCCTCTTAAGGGGGATGATGTTGAGTCGATAGACCCCATATAAGGATTTTCCTAGAAGAAAATCATAATAATACTTAAGAGACACGATCATATGGATAGCATATACCTTGCATCTTCTATAAATTCAGAATTCAGGATCAGTGACTTCCTCCTCACCCTCTCCTCAAGCTCTACTTGCATTAAAGACATATATTTTGAAACAACTTAATTAGGTGGAAAACAACTTCTATCTAAACATCAAAAAATGAATCACACAAAGCTCTCGGGTTAATTTGTCATCATTGAATAAATGAGTTCAAAGCTCAACACAATAACACACCACAACAAATGAGCCAAATGATCCCATATTTTGAGCGTACGACCATCAGGCCCATGGTATTTGGAAAAACTGGCCGAAAATTGCAAAAAATAAAACTTCAGACAAATTTCAGAGTTTAATATAATTTTAGCCAAGTACAAACATGACATACCACAATATAATTTTGCATTAAATATTTGCATTTTATATTTCTTCCAATATGCAAAGTACAAAGCACAAACATGACATACCTGCAGCAGTACAATTTTGCATTTTTTATTTCTTGGCTCATATGCAATATGCAATACCCTATACAAACTGAACACCACCATCAGAAGCATAAATCACACCTAAGATAGTTCTACTCATCGTCAGTTTCTCATTCTTTATAATTCCATAAAAATTGATCTTTCAAGCAAGCCCAAAGAGGGCCCCCAAAACTGCCAATCAGGCAAACGCGGTTATTTAAAGAGGGAGTCACAAAAAAAAAAGGTCATTCAAGGAGGGGCCCCAAAACTCACGGCCATTCAGCCAGAGGACCAGAAATCAAACATGTAGCAATGCCAGGGAAGTGAATCAAACACACACTTTACAGATCCATCTCAACCACATCACATTCAGCCAAAGAATTAAATCAAACCAGAGAATTTGAAAGATATGGCAAAGGGAGGGAGATATCCAAGGCTTACCTGGGACAAGTGGGACAAGCAGTGCAATGGGTGATGTAGTACCTCAGAAGAATCAGTGTGACATGGTCTTTCACAAATCTTTCTACATCATCTCTTGGAAGAAAGATCAAACTGGGGTTAGGAGAGGAGGGGAGGGATAGAGAGGAAAGAGCATAGGAGCAAGAGAGGGCTCACCGATGATGAGGCTGTGCGTGGTTGCCGGCCTGAATTACAGGGTAGCTGATTAGATAGAGCCCAACCGAACACCAATATACCCTGTGCAGTGAACCAAAGGCTACCATAGTAAGATGATCCTTTGTCTGTTCCTCACAGTGGCGACCTTTTCTCCTAACTTTTTGATGTTTTCATGGAGCTTACGATAAAGAAAATTGCATATTTGACACTCCAAACAATGCACTTGTTAGATTTAGAACTCCAAATCTCAACTTCTAAAAATAACACCCTCCAAACAAGACTGTTGATTTCATGACATTATGTGTATTTTGCACCACATGCCACATATATGCGCCAGGTCCCACGTCGCGGCGGACGTGGCAATCATATCCAAGAGGCGGAACTGGTCGTTCTTGGCCAGGGCGGCCGCACGCCAGGAGCCCCACGAAGGACATGAGGCTGGCCTCCGTCTTGAACATGTTGAGGCAGTCGTGGGTGAGCGTGCACTCCTGCTAGGACAGGTCCCACGGCGTGAGCGCGTGGAAGATAAGCCAGGGCAGGAACCCAGCTCGAGCATGCATGCATGACCGACGTCCGACTCTGGCCAGCGCCACGGCCTTCTTCAGCAGCGCCGGCCCAGACTGGACGATGCGCTTGAGCGCCGCGAGCGACGGGCATTGTCGTTGTCATAGGGGATCTGGTGGTTTGTGTTCAGCGGCGCCAGCGACGGCGTTGTCGTTGTCATAGGGGATCTGGTGGTTGGTGGTCGGCGGACAGTGCTCGATGAGTGGCGTAGAGCGCAGTTGGGCATGGAAATACATGTATTTAGATTGAAAAAGAGATAAAATACACGTGATATCATGAAAATCAGAAGTCCTACATTTAGAGGGTTATTTTTATGAAGTCGATGTTTGGAGTTCTAAATCTGCGAAGTGCATTGTTTTGAGTCTCAAATATGCAATTTTCTCCTTAAGATGGTCCTTTTTCTCTTCTTATTGGTGACCTTTTCTCCTCTTGACTTTTTTGCAGTGATGCTTTCATGGAGTTTGCAGCCAAGTTTTCTTCTCCCACTCGTGTGCATCAACCCCACGATGAATTTCAAAATCTTATAGCCTCATTTCGAGAGGATAAGCTTTCCAGTTGGGATGTGAAAGAGATAAAGAGAATAGTGCTTAATAAGAAGTTTAAACCCAAAGATGTTACTGGAACTAAAAAGTCCACGTCAGGAACAAAAAAAAAAGAAAAAAAGAGTAGAACAGGTACCACACTTTTGAAGGAAATACTTTCTATTAGAAGAACAGATACAAGTTCTTATAATGACCTTGTGAAAGAAGCTGAGAGAAATGGATACAACAAGATGAATGATGCTATTGATGATACAATATGTTGGGAGGCGGTACTATATGCATCTTTTGATGATATTACAGAATGCCTTAAGCCGCGAGGAGAACAATACAAACTAACATTTTGGATACTGGTATTTTTTAGAGCACCCCCTACTTACCCTACTTATGTATCTTAAGCACTCACTAATTTAAAATAGGTTGTATCTCAATTTTATTTAGTCTTCTTAGGCCTTATAGTAATTGAAAACCACATATTATGTTGCCTAATACTTCCTTATGTCCTAAACTTATGTTGCCTTATACTTCCTTATGTGCTAAACAAATTTGGTTACCTGCAATGTTTTATGACTTAATGATGACTAATGTGCAACATCCAAATTCTCTTACTTTAGAATTCTCTTTCAACATCCAAAATTCTCTTACTTTAGAATTCTCTTTACTTGTCTAGTATTAATATTCTTGGATTTAAATATACATTGCAGGCATTTCTGTTTCGTATAAACAGAGATCATGGATGTATGAGCCTTGAGCCATCAAAGGCAAGGTATGACCAATACCTCCACATTTAATTACAATGGGAAAAATAGGTAAATTAATCCTTACACAAATATATATTTTGTTTTAAAGGAAGTATCTACTCAGCATAAATGGACTTGGAATAAAATGCGTTGAGCTAATATGTCTCTTAGCTCTAAAGTTTCCTGCATTCCCAGTAAGCTATTTCCTGCATTCTTCGTTCAATGATTTGTGTATTATGCATTTTTAATTTTTAAGAATATCTTGCTTTTTACACTAGGTGGACGTAAATGTACGTCGAATAGCATTAAGGTTACAGTTGGTGCCGTCACAAGGTTTCAAGCAAAAAGGCGCCAAGTAAGAAGGTTTAGTGGTTTGATGCTACTACTAGTGTTGGTTTGTTTATCCTTACATTTTTTTTCCCTATTATGAAGGTTATCCGATAGTATTTATGAACATTTGTGGCCCCTTATCTCTAATATGGATGATGATATGGATGATGAAGACAGCATAAAAAAACTGTAAGTTTGTTTAGTGGAGTTATTTGAACATATGTGTGACATAATATATATCATGGTAATGATTTATGTGACATGATAACATATGGTAATTAATGGTAAACAGGATCAAACTACACTATCAATTAATAACTTTTGGAAAGGTAAATATTTATATTTCTGGATCTTTTGTTGCTCATTTACATATGAAATCAATTTTCACAATTTTGCCGTTAAGATACTTAGTAACTTTATTTTTCATAACAGATCATTTGCACAGAAAAAGATCCAAATTGTAGAAGTTGCCCTCTAAGACTCGATTGCAAATACTATAGCAGTGAAGAAGGAAGGTAATGCTTTTAAAAAATAAAAAATATATATATTCAGGTTTAGCTATATATATTTGTTGGAAAACAAAAAATTATATGATTTTATCTTGATTTAGTAGATTAAAGCTTAACATTAAGGATGTTGAAGATTTTGGACACAATGACTGCCGACATTGCCACAGAGGATATTGAAGATTCTGGACGCAAGGACACTGCAACACGCACTGTGTATGCTAAATTTATGCTTTCCAGAAAAAGGTTTCAGTTTATATTCATCCATATATCCTTATGCTACCATGTTGCAATGATGCAGATATATAATCCCAGATGATGACATCATCTTAGAAAAGGTATATTTGTAGTTTTCTTAATAGTTCTCTTTGGAAGTATATATTTTGTAGTTTTCTTGATAGTTTTTTTTTTCTAAGATTGAGTTTTCTTGATTGTTTGAATTACCACTTTGGTAAGTTCGATCGAAGGCTACCAGAGGATCCAAATCCTTATCTTTTATTACTTCACTTGGATACTAAGGAGAACACAAAGGGCACGATTTTGGTAGGTATAATATTGGTTTTATTTAAAATTGTGTTCTAAATGATTTATCAGATTTTTTGCATACTAAAATTATCGTATATTTGATTATTTGCAACCAACTATTTTTTTATTTCTATTATTTGTATATTTGATTATTTGCAACCAACTATTTTGTTATTTCCATCATTTTATTTATTTAACTTGTTAATTCATTTATTCATGTAACTCATTATTAGATACCTTGCTTCATCGCCAACAAAGGAACCTTCCCACTACGTGGTAGTTTTTTTCAAAAAAATTAGGTATATATATATATATATATATTTTGTTATGGAAATAAATAAATTTAAATGCAACTCTCATGTTGCTTGTTGTTGTGTAGGTTTTTGCAGCTAGCCACACCCCAATAGAAATAACTTCCACGGAAGGCTATAAAACAACTAAAGTATATTTTGGTCCTACAACAACTTCCATTACAAGTGGTAAAGTTCTTTTATGTCCATACCTTTAAAAAGCTATTCTTTAAATTCAGCTTGCATTTACTAAGTGTGTTATGCGCATTATTTTATTTAGTCAGATCATTCATATATAAGTGCATTATTTTATTTATCCAGGTCAAACGTCACAAAAAAACGAGATGATCTTCAAGAAAGGTACCATATTGATAAAGTATACTTTTCAGTTATGCTTGACTACATAGTTTCTTTTTTTTTTCGCGAACACTTGACTACATAGTTTCAAATATATATTAAAGGCCATTTGCATATGTGATCCCGTCAATGGGAACGTGCCGATGGAATAGTGGCCTTGTCAGTACGGAAAGATAGAAGATTGATGCAATCAAGCTAGGGTGTACAATATATGTATATATGGGCAAGGATGACCTGGGGTTCATAGATCAATACCCAATCAGGGGAATCCTTGCCTAATACGCCTAACACCTAATCACCTACTATAACAGTCTGGGCATCTAGGCCCATGTGGCACAACCCAATAACCCTTACGCTAACAAGTACTATAGATGAGTAGTGAACAATTATGTAGTAATATAAATCCACAACAATTAGCCGTACAAGTAGTACTTGGATGATGCTAGCTCATGAGATCAAATGGACAACCTCGCGGCATGAGTATTTTATAGTGAAATGAGGTGTTCACAAATTTTTTCTCCATGGCAATGAATTTCTACCTATTGAGGCGAAGCTCACCACGGAAAAATATAGTTTCAAATTCACCAGGATTGGTGAGGGAATATAATCTCCATTAACATCACTCATTAATTCAGGTGTTACACCAAATTTGGTCATAACGACTTTTACTTTTATGAAGGCAAACATCTTATCAATCATCGAATCTCGGTGAGGGTAACCCCTCGCTCCTGAGTCCCGCATGCAATCTCCACCAAATGCCTGGCATCGGTGTGGGTGTGGTGTGGGCATTACACCAGATTTGGTTGTAACGACTTTTACTTGTACGGGCTGACCCCATGAAGGCAAACACATTACATGCCAGCCAATATGTATCTCCACCATGGAAGAAACATAGTAGATGCATCTCAAGAGCAGTTAAACTCTGAACTTCCGTGCAATTACTTGGGCCTACCTTTATCTTATAAGAAGCTTCTTAAGAGGGATCTTATGCCATGGATTGAGAAAATTGCTTACAAACATCAATTCTGTAAGTTCAATGTAGTAGTCTGTGGTAATGCAGTTCCCAGGACGCCTTCATGGAAGTCAAGCATCATCGGTGCTTCTGCTCTTGACAAGTAACCATCTGACCCCCATTTATCAATTCAGGGATAAAATTCCCTAAAATTCTTACCTTTCCTGTGACTTGCTTGGTGATGAAACAAGGATGTGTTGGCGTCTTCCTCTTTATCTAACCCTGGAACGTTGGTGGGCCATTGTCCTCTCAAGAAAAGCAAGAGCAAGACACTGTCTTTTTAATTGCTTTCTCAGCCAATCTTCCTCATAGGACACAGCTCAGACTGTCTCGTGCAATTTCCAGCTTGTGTAAATCTTCTCCTGCAATGGCCAGCTGGGTCTTAACATGTCCCACCTGTTGACTCCATTGACTCCAGGACTGCAAGGCACGCATCAGATGTTTGTGCTTAACAGAGGTTCGCTCCAACAAGCAAGTTCCAAGATTCTGCAACCCCCCCCCCCCCCCCAAAAAAAAAAAAAACTGGCAATTTTGTCTAAAAACTTTGGAAATGAAATATCCTTTTCCCTTTCACCCACCTTTGAGCCCAAGAACTATAGACAATGGTCAGAAATCTGTAGCTTGACTTTGGAGTATGCAATCTGGATATAGAGCTTCCCAATCAGAAGTGCAGAGCACACGGTCAAGAATTAAGATAAGATGTCACTCTCTGAAATATATAATCCAGCTTAGTCCTGTGGTTGACATGCATCGACTACCTTGCAAACTACTCCGTACATCACATCTGGCCCTGTTGGTCAGGCCACACACATTCCATATTAAGGCATTAGAGTTACCCATGCCGAACTGGGTCAGAACGAACTGAATGAATCAACCGCCTGAACTTGCTGGTCAGGAGGTGCATCTCATCCAAACAGAGCCGCAACAGCAATGATGTGCTCTCGGGATAGTGCATTAGTGAGTCTTCAGTGATCCCTTGTCTGTTTGTGACTTACAGTTGGTGATATACCGCGGACACAGCCTGTCCAGCAGCTTCAGATGGAAGAAAACTTGAAGGCAGAGTCTTCTTTTATGGATGATTGGTATTGACAAGATCTTGGCTAATGCAGTAAATGGCGTTGCTGGGTAAGACCTATCTGCTCAACACTCACTTAATGAAAGCACAAAGTACTTTTGAAGCGGACAGAATTCCTTGGTCTCCAAAGAGCCTAATGAACTGTTGCGAAACCAACCATGAAGATTGGTAAACTCTCTTTATCAGCTTATCCATTATTTTCTTCAATCTCAACATCAGTACTTTCGTGAAAATCTTAGAACTCAAGTTTGTCTCATTTGTGCAAAGAGAACCTGCTCCTTGCTAATCTTCTCTAGCAAATGTCTATACCAAAACTCCAACTCATTTTTTCATCTTTTTTTTCTTGGTTTGTAAATCTCCTATTACATTTGCATTCCAATCTGGAGGACGAGCTGGCAAGAGCGTGAGGATGACCAAATCTGGTAGGTTGAGGACGAGACCTGTGGCAGGCCCTTCGTTTGGCTTTGTCTTGAGGCTGTTTAGCAACCCGGATGACATATGGTGTTGGATGAACTGTACAACGTCACTACCCCTTCATGTCTCATTATCCATTATTCATTTAAATAAAAGCACACATCCAGTCATTTAATTTAAAAGCATATATCAAGTCACTGTTGAGATTACAAATGTCATTACCCTAGAGGCCCATGTCCAGCTTGGATTTCCTTAAAGCAAATTTTAGAAAAAAAATTGTGGTCATTTTGGGATCATCCCATTTTGCTTTTCATACAAACTGCAGTGGGCATATAGGTGCATGGATGAGAGGCCTCCCAACATCTTTTCTAACCACTCGAAGAAACCTGGAATGGGGCCTCTAGGCATTGGTGTGAGCGAATGCCCCCCTCGGGAACGGATCTGTTGGTTAGAGGAGGCGGTTTATCTATGCGTTGAGGAAAATCTCCTTGTCTATCCCACGCCAAAGCACTGACATGATGTGTGTTTTGTATGTGTATGGATGGGTGGGTGGGTGGGTGGAATGCCTTCAGGTGTTTTCTCGACCTGCATATAGAAGGTCTACTTCTTAAGCATAATACCCACGACTATCTTATCCTCGCGGATCGAGTTTTCTTAGCTAACTAGTCGTCACGGTTGATTGCTGATTAGACGAAGGAGGAGGTGCCGTGGTCAGGTGCCGATTAGGACAACTAAGGATTTAATAACATTGTTCAATGCACTTTTCAGTCTTCCCTTATAACACACAGCCCATTTGTTTTGTTATTCCTTGCCCAAACAGGACGTTTAGATACCACACCATAAATTTTGCTCCCATCACAATATTGTGCTTGTGACTTCTAAATTCATAACTAACATAGCGTGATGTATGATGTGCAAGAGGATTTTTGCTTGTTGACTTATAAATTTATATCTAACATATTGTGTTGTATGTGCCTACCCCAATTTGTTTGGGACTACAGGCTTTGTTGATGATATTGTGTTGTATGCAGGATACATATGCGTAAGGGGATTCGACTGCAAGACCAGGTGCCCCCATGCATTGCCAGACTACTGCATGACCAGCCCCCCCACCCCCCATCCATTGCAAGTATGAGGAAAGGCATGGAAAAAAAATCAATTGCACGCAAAAAAAAGGAGGCAATTCGTGAATTCGTCGTCATGAATCAAAATTGAGAGCCATGAAACAAAGGTGTAGCATGGAATTTATCATCTTTGAAATACAAAAAGCCAAAGCTCTTGAAACTCTTAAATTTCGTTACTGAAGAATCATGGACCCTTGTGTTTAGGCGATTAACGACAATACTAGGTCACTATGACTAACGTGTGTTTTGCAGAGGCAAAGTCATTTGTGTTAGGTCATTAGTGATACTAATTGAATGGGCTTAATGGATATTCATGCCCCCAAGATGGAAATCGTTTCGGTTGCAAAGGATGATGATACAAGTTGAAGACTAGGCTAGTTCTTAGTGTCGTAAGGTTGAGAAGGGCACTAAGTATAGCTAGGGTTTTGTTTTTTCCTTTGACCGTACTATAAAGGGGGTATGAGATTAGTAGCTTGACCTAGGAGAGTTTAGGAGAGTGGGTATATGCACACTTGTCACAACTAGTCCTAGAGACCTTGCTTTCAGCCCTTGGTTAACCCTAGAAATGGTAGGAGCAAAATCCCTCGAGAGATCTCAGCGAAATCAGTTGAAATAGGGGGAGAAAGAGGCTCCGGACCAGTCTGCCAAGTAGGAGTCGGACCAAGGAGAGTGGTCCGACGGTCCCTGACTTAGGCAAAAGTCCAGCTCGAGAAGCTCCGGACCACCTGTCTGTAGAGCGTCGGGCCATAGGAGAGTGGTCCGATGGCTCATGTCAGAGAGAGAGAGCCTGAGAGAAGGCTCCGGACTAGTCCGACGGTAAGTCCGACGGCTAGTCCGACGCTTCAAGACAGGAAGATTGAGTTTATACAGTAAGTTCCCTGGCTCCGGACCAGAGCGTCGGACCAGGGCTCCGGACCAAGGAGAGTGGTCCGGTGGTTCGAAGAAGAGAAAATGTTTTTCACTCAGTGAGCACCCTGGCTCCGGACCAGGACGTCGGACCAAGCAGAGTAGTCCGACGGTGCCTGAGTTGGAATTCAGAGTGAGCTCCGGACCAGTGTGCTTGGTCCGGTGGTGTAAGCTCCGGACTAGTCCGGTGGCTTCGCAGAGAGAGGAAAAAGCAAAAAAAAACGGCTAGTTTTGGAGGTGGGGACTATTTATAGTTGCCCCCTTCGTCCTTAGGACGCCCCTTGGCCATTGTTTCAGCTGGTGACACCTTGAGAGAACCTTTGGAGAGTCAAGTGCCTAGTGAGGGAGAGATTAGAGAGAGTTCATCTTGTTCTTCCCTCCTAGAGTGATTAGGAGTGACTTGTGTGCATCCATCCACCTTCCTAGCCTTGAGTTGGTCAAGTGAAGGTCTTGTGCTTGTTACTCTTGGTGTTCGACAGCACCTAGACGGTTTGGTGGTGTTCGAAGGAAGTGATCGCCGGAAGATTGTTGGCGGCTCTTCTCCAAGCTTCTGTGATCGGTTGTGGGCGATTCACCGAGCCGGAGTGGCGAAGAATCAGCTCGTAGAGAGCACTCTACCCTTGCGCGGGTAGAGGGGGAGCGATACCTTGCGAGGTGCTCCAACGAGGACTAGGGGGGGTGTCAACACCTCGATACCTCGAGAAAACATCGCTGCGTCACTGAGAATCTCTTTTCCCTAGCTCTTTATATTTCTGCATTACATTTCGTCTTGTTTTTATCTTACCTACTAGAATTGCTTAGGTTGCTCTTAATTTCCATGAACTGCTACCGCTTTCTAGCTAGGACACACGGACCGTAGGCACTAGGGGGTGATTGACATTTGATAGGTTTTCATATTTGCTTTAGAAATTTAAAACAAGCCCAATTCACCCCCCTCCTTTTGGACATCTTAATCCTTTCAGTTACTGTATTTGCCTTATACCATTTCTTTGTAGCTATTGATCAATATCCATAAAATCTCCACAAATAGGCGTGTAAATGAGAGACAGGCCTATCGTTGGGGGACAGTATTGAAAGTTTGAAACACATGGGCTTGGAAAAAAAACTGGGTGTTGGATGGGTCTAGCGCTGCACGCGTGCGCCTTTCCGATCAGTGGCGGATTTAAAGTGCTCAAAGATAGATAGTCCTATGATGAGGATAGAGCCTTCCAAAATTTTAAAAAAATCCGTGTATGATATCTTGGGTCTTCATGAATTCACACCACTTGGGCCACCACGCTCAATGCTACATAATATAATTTTTAAAATATCATACTTCTTTATGTATCAAGATAGCAGCATAAAATGAAATGTACTAAAATAATACTTCATCAATGAATAAAAGAGGGATTTGAATCAGACTTGGAAAGTTACTCTTTACTGTCCACATACATTATATAACATTTCTTACATTATGTGAATTCTGATAGGATAAATGGAACAAAACATAATGGACATCATGCAGAGGTCTTGCGATGAAAATTATATGCTCACTCACCTCATCGTCATCCTCAAAATCAAGTTCCAAAAGGCCATCATCATTCATCCACAAATTGTACACTACCACTTTAGTTCCATGACTACCAACATCCTGAAACTGAATGCATATGAACACTATCAGTGTAAAAGTAAACTGAAAAATCAGTTGCTCATTAGCAGGGACATAACCGACCGACTTGCTTATTGAATAGCTTCAGAAAAATAAGATACCAGTTTAGCTTGTCATAAAAGGATTACAGCCACGTAAAAAAGCATAGATGCCTCAATGCATAGGAAATAGTACTGATGATAAAAAAAATATCTGGATGGCACTTTGGGAGAGGACAAAAGAAATTATGAATAAGGCAGTAAGGGCACAAACAAAAGATAACAACAAACATACGTCTACCCACTTCTTGGTCTTGGAATAAAGGCACTGTATTTCTCAATGTATGTATGTATGAATGTATGTATGTACAATTCTACCCCTGGATGCATCATCCAATAGTATGCTTCATTGAAGGTTACTCTGGTTCTAGATTTGATATGCATATACTCCCTCAGTTTCACAACAGAAGGTTCGAGGATAACTAGGTTATATATATTGGGCACTCTTCACCATCAATGGTAAGATCAATTTAATGCAATACTTCTTAACTAATGGATAATATAATATATAGCTAATTCTAGTCCAAGAGGATTGATTTATGAAAATCAAATAATTTCATTCACAACAAAGAACCAATAGAATTATGACCGCCAAAAAGGGTTAGAAAGTTGTCTAGAACAGTAAACCATACAACTCAAGGTAGTCTACTAAAATTATGATGGCTGCTGGGACAAGGAGCAGTCAAGCAGGATCGACTTGACAAGGTCATGAAGAGTCGCATAGCCCAAGTACTTGACAATAATTAAATTTTTTCTACCTACTGACAAATAGAGTTCTATCCCAAATATATATGGGCTAACATTTCATGCAGAATCACAATAACTCAATTCATTTGTGAAAAAAAAAATCAGTACTAGATTCAGAATGACTGGAAAATGGACTAAATATTGTCTGGAATGAATGTGCCTCACCTGCTGCAGAAGTTCTTCCTTCGAAGAAAAAGGGGACCAATCAATTACTATCTTCAGACTACTATCCCAATCACCCTGTGAACCATACACCAACGGTACAATGTCCCCATCTTGAATCTTAAAATCAAGCTGCAATAGTAATGGAAAGTGTAAGATCTAGACAGACAAAACATTGCCTCAAACACAAACAGATTGTAAAATTCACATACCATCGGGACAACTATGTCATCCTTCATTGTCTTTCTCAAAAAAGTGTAGGACAGCAAACCTATACTCAATGTAACATTACTGCAAGAGAATGAACTATATGAATATCATTGCTAATTACAGAATAAGATTCAGTAAGTACCATGAATACTTTCAAAATAGATCAAATCTAAATTCCATTAAGAACATTTACCTTCCACGGATTGCACGAGTAAAAACAATTGCATCTGCACCAAGTCTCATTGTGCTTGTCTTAAAGCCGTTTCCATCTGTGCAGTCAGGGGCGGGCCCAGGACTAGGGCCATGGCCCTAGTCGTGGCCCAACTGATAAGGGAGCAGGTCTGCAGTTTTTTGGCCCATCATCCATCCCAAGCCCAACTCAAACAATCTTAACACGGCAGTCCAGCTGAACCGACGCCGAGCAGGGGGCAGCAATGCTCGCGTCGCTGTCGCGTCTCCTCCCTTCAGTCGCGAGTTTGCGAGTCCGCTGACGCGCCGTCCGCTAACTGCCACAACATCGCCCTCGCCCCTCTGCTCTGCACTCTACAAGCCTGCGGTCGGAGGCTCCTTCCTCAGCTGGGCGTCGGCCGCCCGCCGGCCACCTGCGCCCACCCCAGCTAGCGGCGCATAGGCCGGCCGACCCCGTTCCGCTCGGCTGCAGCCTGTAGAAGAGATCGAGCCACGAGCAGTTGCAGGCATCAGGCAAGGACTGCAAGAGCAGAGCAAAGCATCCTTGTTCCCTGGTTAGATTTGATTCCAATTTCTATGTTCCCAGTTTCATCCCTTTGTAGTTTGTTGATTTTGATTCCAGTTACATTATGAAATTGCAATGCACAAGATGAAGATAAGCAGATAAGCAGGGCGTTAGTATCGTATTTCTCTCAGTTTCAGAACAAAGAACAAACCATCCAACCTACTCCATCCACTATATCAGAACAGCACACTATCCAATCCAAGCTCCTCTTCCGGAATCTCAAGGTACAGAAGAAGATAAAATTAGGAACCAACCAGATACAACTAGTTTGCCTGCAGCAGACTTAATTCAACTTTTTGTACAACGAACTTGAAATGAAAATGTTTATTTTTTTGGAGGAGGGTGATTCCAGTCATGTCCTTAATTCGCAAGATATTATTGAAGATCTAAGGCGTCGAAAACCAATTGAGGAAATGCATTCAGACATTAGAGATGATGCGAAAAGTGGAAGAATACTATAGCTTTCAGTTTTTGGCCGCTAGGATTTGGCCCTAGTCTTGGCCAAATCCTGGGTCCGCCACTGTGTGCAGTAGAAGAAGGTAAGAAAGCAATAAGAGACACCAATAGCAAGAGTTTCATACATGAAACTATAAAGCAGCTAGATACTAGATAAAATAAGTATACCAGTGTTTTAATAAAAATATCATCATGAGCTAGGACAAAGCAGCATTTTCTTTGAATGTAAGTAAACAATCAGATCTATTTGAGATTTGATAATTCACAATGGCAACAACGTTACAACTCAAATGGACAAAATACCAATCTCGTAATGGACATACAAGTAGCATTTTTTTTTTGAGAAACCAAGCTTATCAACTGTAGCACAGAGTGGCATTTGAAAGTCTACAAAATCCACCGACAACTTAACATATACCTAAAATTTAAGGGTCCTCACATGATGGTGATTGCTCTAGGAATTATTATTATCAGTTCAAATTTGAATTACTCCCTCTGTCCCATTATGAAGGACGTTGGAGCAGATGAATGAAGACTCAGGATCCATCCAAGTGCATGCTAAAGACAATGAACGTGGACACAAAATTCAAACTCCTGGACGTCCTTTATTACGGGACGGAGGGAGTATATTGGTAGCCAAAAATTCAAAATTTCCACTATCCTATACTGTTACAGACTCTATTTGGCACAAGTGAGAACTGGGGAGGTCCACCTAGATTAGAAAAAGAGTAGCCCACGTTAGGAGAGACATTTGGTACGTTATGAAAGAGGAATTTCCCAATTATGTTCAAGTTGAGTAAAAGTTAGGAAAAACGAGACAGTCCAAATTAAGGTATAGGTTCTAGTCCTAGGAGGATCCAAACATCTATTACTACATAACGGTTATATATGCAAGAAAGTTAATATAATTTATCCCATCTAAAGGAAGCAAGAAAGAAATTATCTCCCATCTAAAGTTAATATAAATTATCTCATCCCAGCCAGCTTCTGACACTGTCCCCTCTTACTCCAAGCCGCAATGTCTGGCCTGCCTTTGCATGGTATCAATGCATCCAACAAGGACCATAGACTATTTTCCAATTGCAACTCAAACTCGACCAAAAAAAAATAACTACTTCAATGCTACCCTCGACTCATCAATATAAGCAATAAAAATGAAGTGCACTGAATTGGTTCAACAAATACCCAATTTAGGCCAATCATGTTACTTCAAGTACAAGAACACATTATATACAACAACACCAAATGAACCGCAGGGAGGGAGGAGAGGGGGTCATCCTAAAAGGATTATATACTAAATATATGATTGAAACTTTATTATGCTATGACTATGTATGAAAAACTCCCCGATCCTATTTTTGTTTCAACTCCTCATCTAGCAGTATCCCTCCAGAAATTTTAGTGCACAAGCCTCATCAAGATTAAATCATTTGAAAGTTCAATCATGTTAGTCAAGGTCATAAAACCATCCAGTTCAAGCAAAATAATACATACACTGGCCAATAGTGGTCTTAGATTTCTTGGTTGAGAATCCTAAAACTCATGCATCGACGGACACCATCAGGATCCATGCCGCCTCCATCATCTGTGAAAATCCATGTTAACGGAAATCAATATAGGACAAACTCTGATCTACCCCAACCTGTTCAACTAACTATATTCCAACCTCGAGTTTTATACCTTGGAAAACTAGCATTGAGCTATTGTATTTCAAATTGATGCTTTTATCCACTTTTATGAACGTTGCACCGTTGATTCTCTGAGACAATATCGGAAGACAATTACATCTATTTGCAACATATATACCAAAAACAAACTGAGAAAATTCAGCTAAAAATGCATGAAAGGTTTAGATGAATACTACAAACCTCATCCACTGCATTGTCAAGAAGTTCAGCTATAGCTGCAACAAAAAAAAGGAACAAAATGTAAGGGAATATTGACCAGACACAGATATCTTGGCCATAAAAGATGAAGAACAGATGTCATTCCCAGCATAATTATCAATCATCTCATCATCACTATTATTCCAATAAAACAGTATTTAGGGATGACAGAAAGTTGCTAAATTGCCAAAACTAGAGGAGAAGTACAAACAGTGATTTCAACAGGGATTATGTGCTCTAATTATTCAATAACGAGCTGCTCATCAGAGAGAGACCGATTGGTTGGCACCATCTGTCATTTCCAGCACAATCAATACACAGAGAAGTATGAAAAAAGTTCCAGACTCAGGGGCAGTCGAACAAAAAGTTTCTTCCATATCCAATCTTAATCAGATACAATAAAACTAACAGGAACCAATGCAGTGTGAGTGTAAGCCATTCACATGAATCAAGGGACTACTCTTTCAGTTACTATAAGATCTTTTCTCTTTGCCCTAACAAACTTGGTTTTATCTCATCCAACATAACAGACACATCACACTACTAACTAAGTATCACAGTTAGATAATCAGTTTCTTTTTTTTTTCTTCCATCACTTATGATTTATTATCAAATACGGTTAGAAATGCAGCAGCAGAATCAATGCCATATAGAGCCCATTTATTTACATCACAGATGATGGATCCTTTTTTTTTTGTGCACAAACTAGAGGATAACTCTTTCCCCTCCTTGCCCTAATAACAGGGTAACAGCAATAAGATTGAACCATCCGCAGGATCACCAACCTCCGAAAGCCCACGTGTGGGAGGTGGCGTTGGTGTGGAGGAACTTGGGGTGCACGCGCGCGCGGTCGAAGTCCCCCGTCTCCAGCGCATCTGCGGCCACGAAACAGCACCATCAGCGAGCGGCGACGCGAGAGGAGGGCGGAATTCGAGGAGGTGAGGTGAGGGACCTTGGTACTCTGTGGTCGGCGGCGCAGTTAGGGGCTCGTACGCGCCGGCCTTCCAGAAACTGCGGCAATCGAGGGCCCGTCCACCGCCGCCACCGCCGCCGTCCATCGCCAGCGGCATTCGAGGGGGCGGGGGCCTTGGAGGTTTGCCGAAGATCTGCAGGAGTTCGCCGGAGAGGTTTTTTTTTTTGTTGTTGTTTATAATACCCGACGAATTTTCTCAAAAGTCACCATGCCCTAAAATCGTCACCGCTCCTCGCCGTCGCGCGTATATAATAGGGTAATTGGGCCGGAATTGCGTGGGCTTTAGTTTTGGTAGTCAGGCAGGAGATATTGGACGGAGTTGGCTTTAGCTCGGTGACGGGAGAGGAAGCTGTATTGGTGTCAGGCTGTCAGCAAACAGAAACGTCATGAAGCCATTGTAATTATTAAAGATTGCAATTTTCCTACAAGCCATTGAAGTTGGTCATATAAAACTTTATCTGTCTCTCGTCATCTATTCCATGACATGACAAACTTATTTAGTTCTATAAAACTTTTGCAAAACTTCCATTGAAACAGACCTAAAAATAAGGCTAATAATAAAGTCCTCTTAATTGTATCTACATTTATATCCTACGTATCAGTCTATTTTTATAGTAGTTGGCTCATCTTTGATCTAGATTTTACTCTTATAATAAAATATCTTTGGTTCTTGTGTATCTCTCCTCTCTTCCTAAGAATAAATAAAGACCGCTAACATATATAACAATCTTTTATGAGGAAAATGCATGGCCGGTCCTTCAAGTTAGCAAGGCGTGTTACCTAGGTCCATCTACTCTTAAAATGCTAATTTTGGGTCCATAAACTTGACTCCAGGTGTCATCCAGGCCTAAATGGATCCAAATGAACTCGGATGAAGACAAATTTTATATCAAAATTGTAGCCCTCGACACAATCTACAACTTTGTGGTTGAAAAGTTTTTGAATTAAAAATGTTTAGAATCTCAAAATACTGTTGTAAGCATCCAAATTTTGAAATTTAAAATTTAAAATTATCCAACTTTCTCGGATGGTGACATGGCCTATATAAAAGTTATAGTTATCAATACGATATACAACTTTATAGTTGAAAACTTTTTCATTTGAACACATTTAGTATCCCAAATATGTGTTCTAAGTTTATAAATTTCAAAAATTTATAAACTTAGAACACATATTTGAGATACTAAACAACTTTAGATAAAAAAGTTTGAACTACAAGATTTTAGATCATATCAATAACTATAACTTTCATATAGGCCATATCACCATCCGAGAATGTTGGATAATTTTAAATTTCAAAATTTGGATGCTTACAACAGTATTTTGAGATCCTAAACAGTTTCAATTCAAAAACTTTTAAACTACAAAACTGTAGATCGTGTCGAAGGCTACAATTTTGATATATAGTTTGTATTCATCCGAGTTTATTTGGATCCATTTGGACCTGGATGACATCCAAAAGTAGAGTGATCTAGGTGACACGTCTTGACAACTTGGAGGACCGGTCATGCATTTTCCTCATCTTTGAGATTATAATTGTTGTATCTCTCTTCTCTTCCAAAGAATAAATAAAGACCGCTAACATATATAACAATCTTTTATTATAATTGATGTAACCTGTAAGAAGAGAAGTATCTCTCTAGTTCACATGGCATTATGTAACACGCTATCTCATAAAAAGGTAAACACCAAAGCTTAGACACTTAGTTTCCCTATTTACATAAAAAAAGTGGTATATTATTTGTCGTTAAAACTCTTTTTTCCTTATCTTATATTCCATCGATTATAACTTTTAAGTTGAATCAAAATTCTAGGCGAGGTGATGCATCGTTAGCCTATCCCTTAAATGTAAAATAACTCCTCAACCAATAAGGTTACGAAAGTCCTCTGACATTGTATGAAGAAGATTTTCTCGTATAGGTGGCCCTACCTCATCTATATACGGTGGCACCAAAGCCTATATGAGAATGACCACAGGATTAGAACCGGGCCTTAACCTGAGGAGTGCTACTCAAGTCATCTAACCAACTCAACTTGAGGCACTTTCGTATCCCTCAAATGTATTAGAATGGTTACATTCTTTATACTACTACATCAGACATGGTAAAACATCAGCCGAACAACGGAACAAGGAATTGATTTGTAACACCCTAAAATTTGAATTAGCAAATTAGGTTTGAATTTGAATTTAATTTGCTTTAATTTGATTTTAATTCTAGCAATTGTTGTGAGCATGGAATTAAATAAATAGAACTAAAATAAATATCAAATGCTAGGGTTCAACATGTATGTGCATTGCATGCCTCTCCATATTTCTTTGCATTGATTGGTTTTCAAAACTCAAAGAAATATTCCAAAACCCTTTAAAAAATCAGTTTGAAAATTATTTACAAAAGGAATAAATTGGAAAAACCCTTTTTCTCCCCCTTCCCTTCGGCATTAGGCCCTGTGCTTAGCAGGTCGGCCGATCCCGCGAACTGCCGCACGAATTCTTCGCGTGCAAGCCGTGAAACATATCCGCCTCGGAGTCTTCCTTGGCCCAGCGCGTCAGTCTCCCTTTTTCCTCCATCGTCCAAGGCCGTATCGGCCTCTGTCGCGCGGAATAGAGTCGCGCCGTCTCCGCAAAACCGCGTCCGCGATTCTTCCGCGGGCAAGCGTATCCGCACCGGATGTCTCCTTCTGCCCTTTATATAGCGTGTCCCGTGCGCCGCAACACCCCTAACAGAAAGCCTAGCCCTCGCCTCTCCTTGGAGCTGCAGCAGAGCCACGCACATCGCCGAGCAGAGCACCGTCGCCGAGCCGTCTCATCGCGACTCCTACCGCCGTAAGCCCTCACCGAGCGTCACATCGGCTTCGCCAAGTCGTTGGAACTCTTTCCCCTCTCTTTTTCCTTTCTGTTGCGCTCCGGCTGACCTTGTCGTCGTTACAGGGAAGCCGCAGCCGCCGTTCGTCGTCGCCAGCCGCCTTCGCTCCGCTCCGGACTTGGCGAGTAGTACCTGTAAGTTCGCCTCGATCTCCTCGTTCATCCAGTGCTTTCGGATCGAGAATCGGAGCACCGCAGCCTCCGTTCATGTTTCGCCGGCGAGCACGTGCCGTACCGGCCATGGCGCCGCCGTGGGTGCTGTTGCACGGGCCCAGTTCCTGGCCGGTGCCACCTCTCCCTTCCCCTGTTCTAATCTAAACCGTCCAAACTCGATCCAATGGATCTGATCCATCCATACCCCTTCGTGGGTCATTTTTCTAAAGAGACCCCCGGTTTTCATCTAATCAACCCGCAGTCCCGAGGCTGACTCAGTAAATCTAATTTTCCGAATTGTTTTTATTCCATAAAGTTCAGTTTATTTACAGATCTGCCACTGTTTTCAAAAGCTTATAACTTGCTCGTTTTAGATCCAAATCGACCAGTTCAAGTTGCGTTAGGTCCGTAATTTTATGCTCTACCCAGTAGTGTAGATTTCATCTATGTTAATAACTTTTGAAAATAAAAGTTTAGATTAATTCTTTTAATGCTTTAATCTTGCTTAATTAATCTTATTTAATCTATAGTTTAATCGTTTTAGATCCGATTAGCGTGAAACAAGCGTCTATGTGATCGTAGTATCGTTCAGATCTGTTTTATAATCTCTTCAAAACCTCTTTATTGTTTATGGTGTAATGTTCTAATTAAATCTATGTTGCTTCGTGTATGATTGTTTGGATGATTGCGTGGTGATGTTGATCGAGTTCAGCCGGTGAGATTTACGGTGATCCAGAGTTCTTTTCAGAAGACCAAGAGCTCCAGGAGCTTTGTGACCAAGGCAAGTTTAACATGGGATCCTCCTTGTTGTCCTAATCACCATAATTCATTTAGTCACGATTGCATGTGTCTCAATTGATTCCTACTTAGATCTCTACCATAGTTTGTTACCCTGTACCTTGTCACCTTGGGATACTTTTGCATATGGGTAGATCTGCTATGCTTTATGAGTTATGAGAAGAATCTTGACTAATGATATATGCAACGAGGAGTTAAAACTGGCTTTTATAGCAACATGGAATATGACCACACTGTAGGGAAAAAGCTAGGACTTAAATGCAACCATGAGTGTTATAATGACTCTGGCTTTAGTTAAGTATGAAGTTTGGACTAGCATGCTTGTGGTTCGTGAAAGACACCTTTGTCGAGCTAGTTATGGGGTATAGCTCGTGTGGGGACCCCTGCGGGTGGTACCATCGGGGTGTCCCATATACCCCTTTGCATTGGGTCCGTAGGGTCTGCTACATGCTAGAAAGAACTTTTGAAAGACTTCGTAGTGTATCTTGCACACTCACATTGGCAGTGTTATGGGAGTTATAACCCCGGGCATATGGGCAACACGGCTTGTGGGTAAAGTGTGTAACCTCTGCAGAGTGTAAATTTATCATGATAGCCGTGCTCACGGTCACGAGCGACTCGGAAAACTCACAGTGTTAGTTTGTTTAATTTTTAATGATGATTATTACTTTTATATCATGTGGTTATCAACTGGGTATGCATAACTAAAGCTAAGTATTGGTAAAACTTGACCAAGTTAAAGGTAGACGCAGTACAGATAGTGTCAGTCTTTGAGCTTCATAACCCTGTGTTACTTTTGCTGAGTACTTTAAGTGTTCACCCTTGCTTTATCAACCTCAGATGACTATGAAGACTACCGTGAATGTTCACCCTTGCTTTATCAACCTCATCAGATGACTATGAAGACTACCGCGAAGAGTACTAGGCTAGTGGTCAACCAGTCGGCGTTCCATGTGATTCGTCGCGAGAGTTATCTTTTTATTTCCGTTGTTTTGATTAAGACTATTATTCGTTATGTAATAAGCACTCTGTGATGATATTATTTAAAGATTTGTCGACTTATGTGTATGATTGATTCCTGTGCGCACATAAGTTTTCGTATTCAATTTTATCCTTAAAATTAGGTGTGACATGATTCGAACGTTATAACTACCAGTTAACTACCAATTGCTGGTATAAGTCAGAATGATCTCCATTAACGTTCCCTTTCCTTTCATCTCCTGGTCTCCCGAATATTGGCTTTGTTTATCTTTTATCCAATCCAATGCAATGCTGTTTGGGTCGAGCCTCACTCGAGCTCTTAACAAGTTTTCTTTTTTATACATAAAAATATGCAAACTTTCCATCCACCTATGCAGCTATCACTTGCACTTTCAACAAGTCTCACGTACTCACATGAGAAGATAACTCAATAAACTTGCACAAAAAGTTAAATGTTTTTTTCTAGTACGTTACAGCAATGGAAGACCAGGCCACTGTCACCAAAATGCCTGTATACAGATTGTACACTGATCATCAATGGCTCAATGCTCGATCTAAAGTGATTGGTGTTATCAGTAACAGAATAGCATAGAAGATTTTAATTTGGCGATATTCACCCTAAAGACGAACACATTCTACCTTGCTAGGGGGAAGCAACCACTAGCATGTCCCTGAGTGGGGCTTGCCTGCGAAAGTGACCGACGCGACACTATACTGGAAACTGGAAAGGCCCCTCTGGGTGTATGAAAGGTATAGAAGTTTATATTCTTTAGTGCCCCGCTCCTCAATTGGTTACTCTGTACTTCTGCAGAAGCAAATGTTCCAATTAATTTCATTAGATGGACAATGTTTGGCAGTAAGAATCAACAGATGAGTCCTATGGAGAGCCGTTACAAAAAGTTGCAAGTCAAGTTGGATAAGTTTATCTCCCTCTCTGATGGAATTTGCATAGTATGCCTGCCGGTTCACATTGTCTACCAAAATATTTTATGCAGATAACAACCAGAGCTTATGTCTAACAAGCGGAGACAATGTACCTTGACAGTGTTAAGTAGAACTTTGGCTTCGTTGTTGCGGTTGAAGTGATCACGAACAGGCTGGAAAAGTGAAATTAGTGAGTTAAACCTACAAGTGTGAACCAGGACTGGAAAAATTGCGCAATAATAGCTTCTTTCTAGAAAAAAGAAGATCCAACAATAAACAAGATGGACAAGTTCATCCAAAACTACACTAGCAAGAAACAAGACCAATGATGCAGCAATAAAAACAGCCACAAATTCATTGTCAGGATAGCAGCTGTTGCAACTTCAAAGGCATCACAGAGCAAGACATGAAAAAGGCAAAGATAGCAAATATACAAGTTTCTGACCAGAGAAAGACTAAGACACTATATAGAAAAAAAAAAGTAAGGTTGAGTGAAGTGAAAATTTTACCTGCAAAATTTCATTTATTGCTTTTGACAGTGCAGGTTTGACATCGGCAGGATGCAAAGCACCAGTCTCATAATCTGAAATTAGTTCATCCATGCTTGTAAATGTCCTGTTTGAAAGCAACCACTTTAGAAGTACATCAGAGATAATAAGTCATGTCATGTTGGAAATTCAATAACCTAATTGCTGCATAGTTAATTGTATGACCACAGGTGTCAGTCAAATATAAATAATGGTAGCACATAAAACGTAACTAATCTCCCTAATTCCACCACATTATTGACGGAAAAATAGCAGATGAGACAAAAAAATATTACTTGTTACCACCATTGCTTTCCTTACGGACGACCTCAAACCTTCCAAACCAAGGGAAAACAATGTATTTAATATACTCCAAACAAGGATTCCCCTCAACAATTTTGGGAGGGCAAAAAGCTTGCTTTATCTTCACATTAACTTGGGCCTGCAACAACAGTGAAGCTTACTATATTATCCTAGAAAGAGAAAGAAAGAAGGATACAACACATGCATGATGCTACTTAGCTGCTATTCAAGATCAAACGTTTAAACAGTCTTGTTCGCAAAAAAAAACGTTTAAACAGTCAGGTAATATAGACAAAACAGAGAGTAAAAACTAAATCCATAAGACAAATTTAGATTAGAAGTTATTATTAGCTTATAAACATTGATGACTGATGTCTGTACTCCAATTATATTCTATCATGACTATTCATGAGCAACAAAAGATAAAATCCAAGCAAATTACAGATATAAAGAGAAATGATAATTCAATTCATTGACTATAATAAGAAAATAAAACACACGACTAATTAACATGTATAAGACTATGGTTAATCAGTTACAGCAACTTTTCATATATTAATGTAAACAGTGCATCACCCCTGTATACATATAGATGAACACAGCTAACAAAAGTCATGAACAGCAGATTTTTTTATAGTGATACAGCTATATTTTCTAGCAAGGAGATGAGAAACATATACAACAACTGTACAACATTCTAGCCAGGCAGTATCCTTCACCATGTTACCATTTCCAGTGACCCAAGCAAAATAGAGTTGAACCACTCTTGTGCAATTATTGATGCATAAAGTGATTTTGCGTTAGCCTCATTAATATTTTCTAGTAAACTAATCAAATGATAAAGATGACATTTTACTATTACACTGCATCATTAGGTGTCACAAGAACCAAGAGCAACAAAAGAATGTTGGCGAGGAAGAAAAACATTTCATGAGAAATATATTACCTCATCATCTTCCATAAAGATAGCCGAGGATGGATCACTCTTTGACATTTTCTCCTGGCCTTCTTTAAAACCAGGGAGCATATCTGTATTTCAGGTTAAGCAAAAAAAAAAACACATGCTCCACAAACTAACAATGAACAATCACTTGTTATGAACTCCATCACCGTAGACACATGAACATGATAAACACACATATCCCAAAAAAAATTATTTAAGGAAAAAAAGAGAACACGATCAAAATCACTAATCAGGATACGATGTGAAAGAATAATTGGTTTGTTCTTCCTTTTGATGTCATCGCAGTACTCCCTAGCTAGCATATTGACCTTCCTTTGGTCCATCCCCAACTGGCATATGTCAGCCTACAAAAGGAAAATGATAAGGAAAGTGAGTTGTACACAGAATTATTTTTTCTAGATTGAAGGTGTACACATTGAAATATCAAAAGCCTTTCAGTCATCATAATTATGAGTAAATACAGTCAGAATGGAAATATCAAAAGCCTATCAGAACCCAAACAGAATTGAATAAAATTTATTTCCAGATACCATGGAATGCAATAGCACGATAAATACTTGCCTTCAAGAAAAATATATCCGCACATTGCATGCAAGGGTACAAAATCTGGGCAGCGGTCAAGTCGTCTTGCTCACTTCTGCCCATAATTTGGCAGCATCTGCAAGCAAAGGGAAAATAGAATCACTTACATTTCATAATAAGCACACAGAGGGGCGATAACCAACCATGTTCTGATGTTCACGCTCAAGCTTTCGAAGCTAAGAAGGCTTTCAATAGAACCGCAGCCTAAACAAACATGTACCTCATTATCCTTTTGACGTTGTTTTTCCTAGCAATGTCCATCACAATTGGCCAGTACTCATGCGCACGGCTGTTAATCTCCTCGGAGGACCACAGGAACTCCACCCCGTCGAGGTTCATCCCAGCCGCTTTCCAAATCTCGATCATGTAGCGTCCGACCGTCTGGATTTTCTTCAGGTCACCTCCCATCTTGTTGTTGAGCTGCGCAAACCAGTCGGCGATCCAAATTTTCACCTTGCACCCGGCCCTGATCATCTTGTTCACGTTGATGGTTTTCACAACGCCCTGGGAATACAAGACAGTGTATGTATGTCACAACTCACAACCAAGTGTACCATCGTGTGAAACTTTGAATCCTGCAAAGTACTGCTAATAATGCCGTAGAGGAGGGGGGCTGAAGACAGAAGGGTCGAACCTGAGCGATGTGCATGCGTCCGGAGGGCTCGAAGCCGTCGTAGCAGATGGGGACGGGCTTCTTCTCAAGCAGGCGCCTGAGCTCGTCCTCCTGGATGCACTCCTCCCCGATCCCCCGCAGCAGATCGAACCGCTCATCCAGGGTCATCGCCGCTACTCCCCCCGCCAAATCCTCGGCGGCCGCGGCAGCAGCGGCGGAGGAGGAAGAGGAGGCGCCGGGAGCTGTCTCGGATGCCGGCGTGGAGTCCATGGCAGCGGCTGCGGCGGAGGAGGAGCAGAGGATTCGACGAGGTCGTGCCGGGAGTCGGCGAGGAGGGGATGGCGGCGGCGGCGGCTGGTGGGTGTGCGTGAGGAGGAGAATGGAGATGGCGGCTTCGGGGTGCCGCGAAGGCAACCAGGGTTTTGCTGGGGACCGGGCCGTGTCCTCGACAAGAGGCCCAATAATTTCGTGGGCCGTTATTGGTCACGTGTACATTAAAAAAGAAAAAAGTCCTGTTTGGATTTTTTTTCATTTTTAATCATTTTTATTAAGTAAATTTAATAATAAACTGTATTTTTTTATTTTTTATCTAACCTCTTTGGCCACGCAGAAAACATGGCGTGGCGAAAATGAAAAAAAGTCCTGTTTAGATTTTTTTTTATTTTTAATCATTTTTATTAAGTAAATTTAATAATAAACTGTATTTTTTTTATTTTTGTATCTAACCTCTTTGACCGCACCAGAAAGCATGGCGTGGCGAAATCACGCTGCCGCGTCATGCACGACGGCGCGGCAAAGAGGCTGAGTCAGCATGCCCTTACGTGGCTGGCCTGCCGCGCCGTGCATCTTGGCGCGGCAGGCCGATAACAGGCCCACCGCACATCAGAGCATCAGGATTATCCTCAAACATACAACTACTTTCGCTTCCTCAGAGCATCAGGATTATCCTCCATAGCTGCTTTCGCGCGGCGGGCGCGCTAAGTTTCTTATCCCTCTCCTCCCTGTAGGCTGCACCGCTTCTCTCTTCCTCCTCTTTTCTTGTGCTCCTTCTCAGCTGCCTCCTCTTTCAGTATCTTCGCATAGGTCACTCGACGCTCCGCGTCGCAGTCCTTCGTACCTTACAGAAGACGTTTGTCGGACTCCTTGATCTCAGTGTCGATCCACTGCTCAAAGTCACATAACGGTGGAGGGGTCTGTAATACATGCAAACGTTAGGGTACATAGAAATGAAAGCCATATTACATTTGATAAAAGTTGATGGCTATATAAGATAAAATTTTCACCATTAAGTTAGTAGGACGTTGTTCAAGCGTAGGCTGAAAGGCAAAATTAGAACAAATCCAATACCGCTGCCTATAGGTTTGTTCGTCCTTGGAAATCTCAACCTTGCAAGGATCACCGCAAAAGCACATGGGAACCGGAACATCAGTAGGCAAAGGCTTGGGGTCGAATGCATTTTCAGTCAACGGACCCTTCCTACAATTTAATCAATTTCGGTAAAATTACCTCATGAATGGACATCACACTAGTCGTTAAAAATAAATGAATCGAAAGAAATACAACAAATATAGTGAGATTACCTAGGTTTAATAGCTCTACCACGTCGTGGCATCCTATACAACAATTCAAAAATTATTTAAACCGTAACTATTAACATTATTAGGTTAACAAAATGCAAGTCATATAGAACAAATCAATGCGAAAAAATAAAAGAGGAGAGATAGGATACCTTGCTCTTGAAGTTGAATGGATCAAATCAAAAAAATCACGGTTTGATTAAGTGAATCGAAAAAATGGGTAAAGAGGAGAAAACCCGAGAGAGAGGAGGGGAGCAAAGTGAGCCAGCGTCTGGAAGAGGGCTGGGCGGTGGGCCTGTATACCACCTTGCCGCGCCAAGATCCGTGGCGCGGCACTGCCACGCCATGCACGATGGCGGCGTGGCAGCCTGCCATGTCAGTCCGTTGACTCAGCCTGCGCGCTCCGGGGCACGCTGAGTCACTGCCTTTGCCGCGCCGCCATGCATGGCGCGGCAGCGTGGTTTCGCCGCGCCATGCTTCCTGGCGCGGCCAAACAGGTTAGATGCAAAAATAATAAAAAAATAGTTTATTATTAAATTTACTTAATAAAAAAGATTAAAAATGAAAAAAAGTCTTGTTTCTGGTGGGCAGAGATTTCAGTAGGCCATCTGTGTCTCTGGCAATGCGCCCTCGTGCAGGCCCAACCATTTTTAGTTTTCAAAATGGCGAGTGCGTTCTATTTTTCAGCCAGTTGGATGGAGCTCTATTCTAATTATCTGAGAGAAGTGATTTTATGTCTAAAAGTGACTCTCTTTGATTGTTTAGTATAAACTCTCAAAATCATGATGAAATATCACTTTACATAATTAAAAGAAATTATTTTTTCTTCAACTCGTGGCCTATAAGATCAGCAGAGAATTATTTATCTTTAAAAAACCGTTTGGCAGAGCTCCTAAGACAAGACAATCAGCTCCAGGAGACGGGCCTTCATCGGCTTACTGATTCTCCGCTGGTTGTATTGTCTCTATTGGTTGTATTGTTATGTGAGCCTTACTGATTTCATATATACTTTGTTATGGTATTTTTTAGGATGACAATGATGACAATGAGGCTGATATCAATAACAATTGATGCCATGGATGGAAATTGATCACTTGATATCTAAGTAGAGTTCAGAGCTATGAAGGTGCTAGGACCTATGTTCGTTCGCTATGACTGAGATATTATTGCTTTTAAGTGTAATGGTTGAACACTTTTTAATTTGTTTGGAATGCAATTGTTGGACACTTCAATTTGTAACATGTTTCGACTATAATCAATTGAATATCTGCCTGTGTCAATTGAGTTTAGTTAACAGAATCTTAGAATTTATTGATTACCGCGATCATTTTTTTTGTTGCTCATATGCATTTCCTTGGGTGCTAGCCCCCAAGGAAATCACAATTACCTTGACGGTTAGCAGCTAAGGAAAATTTTCCTTCGAGGTCAATGACTGCCAAGGATATAACTATTACCTTGGTGGTCTAGATAATTTCCTTGAAGGTTGTTGGCCCTCAAGAAAACTTCTTTCCTTGGCGGTCATCCATTTTCTTGGCCTTCGGCAAATTAAGTCTGATCATAGATTCCTTGCCGGCCAACCTCTAAGGAAATGATCCTTGAGTGGCAGAACCGCCAAGGAAACTAATTTCCCTTAGCCTATCCTTGAGTGTGTTTGCTTGACGGTTTGTGGTCAAGGATCTTTTTCTTGGCGGGTTTACCCCTTTCATTGGTGGTTTTTGGCACTCAAGGCAATTCTGGATTGTGGTAGTGAATGTACGAAGACCCTTTTTTTGAACTTAGTGTATGAAGACCTAACAAGGTCAAAACACAACTAGTATTACAGCATGCATGAACCAATGCAATACATCACATTGCTCCCGGCCGTCCGTTGATGCGTGGTTTTCTACCATGCATGCAATGCAACCGTTGATGATGACACATTTTGATTATTGAGAACGACATCAACTTCTATTCTGATCCTGCACTAATCCATTGATGCATTACCATGCATACATGGATGATACATCACTTGAGCGCATAGTAAGATCCAGATCCAGCAATGGCGCCCAGCGGAGGCGCAAATATGTAGACCCAGATTTTGGTGTACGTCCCCGTGGCGATGGCAGTTCCTAGCGTTCTCACCGGATTCATCGACGCTCCGGTCAACTCCCTGCTCCATCGTATTGAGCCAACACATATACATAGTTAAACATTACAAATTCATTAATTGGAAACCTTATCTACTAATTACTCGATCGAGAAATAACAAAGCAATATTGGATCGAGTCAGGGGTAGAGGTAGGGGGGCGAGGGGCCTAGCCTCCTCCAACAGCCTACTATTTCTATATGAAGTACTTAAATATATGAATATTTTAGTATTTATATAGGTTATGGCCCTCCTATTTTTAAGCCCGCCCCTCTAAGTTGGATTTCTAGCTCCGCCCCTGGATCGAGTATTTATCTATCTGTTGACACCGTTTTTTGGCACGTGTCAAATGAACTAAGACTTGTGTTAATCGGCAGCCGTTTTCCATCGGCATCGGGAAGACATAGGTCAGTATTGCCGATGGGAATGTACTGTAAGAAGGCCAAGTGTGTTGCCGATGGAAGTTGGAAGTTTCGGACGTTGCCGATAGGAGTTGAATGGCTGTCACCAGAACCGTAGAGGCCGATTGCCGATGTTGCCGATGCCGATGCCGATTGCCGATGAAGAGATGATGCCGACAGGCATGGAGTGCCGAGGGACACAGGGTGATGTGGCAGTTGACGTCAGCAGAAGATGGCTGGTGGCGAAAGAAGGAAATAGCGGATTGAAGCGGTCTGCTGATGGAAAGTGTTCATTGAAGCGAAGATAAGGAAGCTGGAGACTTTATACCAGTATTATTATGGTAGTTTGAGTCTGACTCTTGCACGAGTCGTTTGTTTTCCTTTAAAATAGACGTGTTTGTTTAGGAAAAATAATATTGTTATTCGGATCCGACTCCTGTGCGAGTCAGTTTCCTTTAAGTTAGGAGTTTTGTTTTGGAAAGGTACAAGTCGTGTCTCTGTACAACTCTCCATGCGGGAGTATAAATATGTGCCCAAGGGCTACGTGTAAATAGATCCAATCATATCAAAAACAAATCAATTTACTCTTATTCTACTTTTATCGCAATTTACCCTTTATTGCATTAGTCTTAGTTTATCTACGAGTTCTTCAAGCTTCGACGGGCTGCATCATCTTGATCTCCGTTAAATCCTTGTAAGTTCCGCGTGGGAGTACCTCTGAGCTTTGACATCCGGGCGCATCGCTGTTGTCTCGTTCAGCTCTGCTCTAGTTATCCTGATCAAGTCTGAGTCTTGGCATCCGGGCGTATCGCCGTTGTTCTGCTCAGATTTTGTTCTAGTTATCGTCCTTGTCGATTAACTGGTCAAATCGACTGGCACGCCCTCGGATATCGAATTCGGGTAATAGCCCGAGGTGTTCGCAGATCCTGACGCTTTTTGTGTCAACACTATTTGTTGCACACACCCGGAGATGAGAGCGCTCATCATCACTGCCGCTGCAGCTCCCACTGCCACCAGTTCTTTTACCTGCATGCATATATACCAGAGATTATATATATTGTGTCAAAGTTTGAAATAAAGGACGGAACCCAAGATGTTTTTTTGAAACAGTTCACTGTAGTTGGTTCATCATGAATCTAGAGAAATCTTGCATGTGAGAATTGGTTACATTTGACGTACTGCTCTGGGATCGGTGGCAAGAGCGGTGATGACAAAGAGGAGGATGAAGGTGGTGATGAACTCAATCCAAAACGCCTCAAAGGCGCCGATCCTAGGCACCGTGGTGACGGTAGCGGCAAGGTTCACTGGATTATAGAGAGCCTTGGCGACCAACGAGGCCGCCGTGGAGCCGAGGAGCTGAGCAATGATGTAGGGAACGAGGTGAGCCGGTGGGAGGTGGCCGAACACGACCATGGAGACGCTGACCGCCGGGTTGATGTGGCTTCCAGACACGTGGAAAATGGAGGAGACGACGACCACAATGGCCATCCTCGCGGTCGCCGCCACGCCGAGCAGGCCTGGCGCACCCCCGTGCACCTCGTTCATGATCAACGTTGATAGCACGGTGAAGATGAGCAAGAATGTGCCCAGGAACTCTGCTGCCATCTGGTGCATGGTTGATCAAGCATGGATCAACACATTGGAATTAATCACCATGGATTGGATTGTAGGTATAATATATATCTAAAATACAATGTATATATTGTAGTAGTGATGAGCTCGATCGACCATGGATGGAACTAGTACATATTACCTTCTTGATGAGTGCAAGAGTCATGCTCTTGGCGGAGAGTACTTGAGGTGGATCATCGTTTTGATAATGAAAGAACCCTAGTGGCAGGATTGTCTTTTTGGAAGGAGAAGAAGACCTATGGGGGATGATGTTTGATATCTTGTCATTGATAGATCTTATCGGATCTACTAACAGTGGATTAGTAGGGTAGATCACTTAGAATGAATAAGGGTGTGATGATAGAACTGCAGGATCTTCCAGATCCTGATCCAGAGAGGATAGATCAGAGAGATCCGAGAGGGAAGTGAAGTACCTGGAGGATCCCGACCGACATTGCTTCGTCGATGGAGTCTGCTCACGGGCAGTGACGGTCGGTGAAGAGCTCGGTGAAGTCCGGCGGTGCAGACCGGTGGCGGAGGTGCTTCCCGTCACTGGCTGTGCCACCCTCTAGATCGGTTTCGGGATTGGACAGGATGGGGGCGGCGGCTTAGGACAGACGAACCTCGTAACTAGTGCCAGTAGCCCCCACCTTCCCTTATATAGGCACAGCGTGACAGGGGCCCTCCAACCCTTAGTTGGGTTGGGCTTCCCGATCAGGAGCTGATCAAGGTCCTAATGGTCTGTTGGGCCCATTAGGGGAGAGAGATCAATACTAACATTCTCCCCCTTGATCTCTTCTAATAACTTATCTTAATCTTATCTTAACCTTATATTAATCTTAACTTAAATGCTTAGCACTTAGCTCTGTCTCATTATAAAGAAATGCGTAGAGCGTGTCTCATCGTCACAGAAGAAAATTTCTATTGGACTTGAAAACTACATTACATCTCTCTAAATAGAGTTCTAACTAAGGGCCCTAAGTGTTCAGGAATCATAGGCTTTCCCTTAAACCCATGCTAGCTACATGTTTTCTAAACACGTTGGGTGGTAAGCCTTTTATGAGCAGATCCGCTAATATGATATCTTGTACTTATATGCTCAAGACTTATGACATGATCCCGATCTTTGTTCCTCACAACATAGTACTTAGTGTCAATGTGTTTGGCAGCACCACATGACTTATTGTTGTGAGCATATTATTGTAGTATGACTTAAGTGGTTTTTCTCGATGCTGTCTACCACTCTTAACCCGGGTAAGAACTTCTTAAGTTAGTTCACCTGCCCCGAGGCCTCATGATATGCTACAAACTCAGCATACATCGTCGATGACGTGATGAGGGTTTGTTTTGAGCTTTTCCACGATATAGCTCCACTTGCGGGGTGAATATCTAACCTGACGTGGATAGAAATAACTTATTATAACTTAGCTTTCACCCCCCGCATAATCTAAGTCAGTCTTATTATAACTTAGCATGAAGCCTTTTGTGCCCTGCAAAAGATGCAGAACTATCTTAACTAACTTCCAGTGTTCTACATTTGGATTCTTTTAATATCTGCCAAGTAACCCGGTAACATAACTATGTCAGGGCGAGTACAAATTTGATCATATTACAAGCTTCTAGCAGCTGAAGCCTAAGATACTGATCTCATTTGCTCGAGCTCGATCTGATTATTGGGACACTGATGTTCCCTATACTTATCGCCCTTAACAATGGGTGTAGGTGATGAACTGCACTTATGCATACTATATTTCTTAAGAATCTTATCTATGTATGCTTTCTGTGACAGTCCTAAAACCCCTCGATTTCTATCACGGTGAATCTCAATCCCCAGAAACTAAAAGGAGACTTCACCGAGATCTTTCATATCAAAATGCGAGGACAAGAGCTTCTTAGTTTCCATTAGTAGACTGACATCATTGCTTGTTAGCAAAATATCTTCCACACATAGAACTAAGAAGATGAACTTAGCACTTGAACTTAGCACTCTTAAACTTTGCATAAACATAATTGTCCTCTATATCTGCCTTAAAACCCAAACTTTCTTATTGTGTTATCTAATCACTAATAGCATTGTCTTAAGCTTATTGTGATCCATAAGTAGACTTCTTTAGGCGACATCCCATATTTTATTTTCCTTCCACAACAAAAAACCTTTCGGTTGTGCCATGTAAAACATCTTATCGTAGACCCCCACTAAGGAGTGTCGTTTGTACATCCAACTGACGTAACTCTAACTCTTAGTCTGCTACTATACATCCAACACACTATAATTCTAAAAGAATCTTTACATGAGACAGGAGAAAACGTCTCATGGTAATCAATCCTTAATCTGTTCTCTTTGCTTAAAGCCTTTTAGCCACGAGTCGCACCTTATGATTCTTAATTTTCCCTTAGGAGTCACTTGTTATTTTATAGACCCATTACAACCTACTGTCTTGGCTCCCTTAGAAATATGCACTAAGTCCTAAACATTATTGGAATTCTTGGATTTTATCTTATCCTTCTCATGGCTTGTTCATATGTGATGGATCAACCTCCATATGATGCTTTTCGGTTTCATAAACCTCTTAATCACCTCATATAGATAATCTTCTAACTCTTTGTGATCTTCTAATATTCCTATTATTTGGCGCCATATGGGGTTGTTGTTGTTCTTCTCATGCTTGACTTGTGGTTCTAATGGCTCCTGAAGGACAAGTTCCATATTCTTATTTATTGTCGGCAAAAGAGGACTGACAACAAGTGTTGGTACTACGGTGTCTGACATCGTTTGAGTAGCATCAACAGGTAGCATAAAGCATGATTCTTAAAATATTGGAGTAGGGGCTTGGAGACCCGTTTCTCCTCTGAGCTGATCTTTTGTGCTACCCTGCTCCCCCTGATCACATCATCTTCTAAGAACTTAGTATAACTTGTTTTTACAAACTTTGTATGCCTGATCTTTCTGAGTAGCCATAAGATAGCAACTGACTGTCTTAGGTAATAATTTTCCTAAATTTGGGTTAAAGAACTTTAGGTTCAAGTGGACAACCCCGCACCTTAAAAAAGCTTAAGTGAGGGTATTATGCTTGTCCACAACTCATACGGTGTTTTAGGCACCGACTTACTGGTACTTGATTAAGAATACGAATAGAGTTTTTAACGCCTCCATCCATAAGCTTATCGGTAAAGTAGAGTATCTAATCATCCGAACTTACCATATCCGTTAAGGTACAGTTTCTTCTTTCAACCACTCCATTTTGCTGAGACTCACCTGGCATGGAATAATTGGCAACTATGTCATTTTCCTAAAGGAACTTAGCTAAAAAGTCCTAGAACTTGGCCATACGGGGTATGTCGCCCATACCATTCCCCACCAGGGTCTGATCTTACTATCTTAAACTCTTCTAAAATTTTTGTCTGTCTTAATGTCTTAACACTACTACAGGAATCATTAACCGTGGCGGTTGAAATGGATTAACCGTGGCGGTTTTTCCAACCGCCACGGATCAATGGTCACGGTTAATTGGAGCATTAACCGTGGCGGTTTTTATAGGCCAACCACCACGGTTAATGTATATTAACTGTGGCGGTTATGTAGGGTCAACTGCCACGGTTAATGGTAATAACCGTGGCGGTTACTTATGTAAACCGCCACTGTTAATTACTATTAACCGTGGAGGTTTCTTATAGCAACCGCCACAGTTAATATTTTATAAAAAATAAAAAAATGTTTTTTTAATTTTAAATATGATTTCAAAACATTTGTCTCAAATTCAAGCACAGATTATATAAGATCATAGATTATATAACATTGATTAAACAAGTATATTACATGAATGTGTTGTCTTCTTCCAAGAGAACTGATATCATAAATTTACAATAAGTTCATTATATATACAAGTTCATTATGCAAAATCATTTCCAGCAGTCAACAAGTTCATCTAATCAATGTCCGGCAGCTTGTAGTCAGTCATGTCTAAACCACTAGTTCTCCAATTGGCTAACGCACAGTACTGAGGTAATACCGCTAGCGCGTTGCCCGTGTAGAAGAATTTCCCACTGATTTCAGCACATTCATCGGTGACAAACTTACAAATGTTGGCTATTGTGCGAGTGTTGGTCTTTTGATTGACGGTTCCTTTCTGCCACCATTTTATACCTTTCTTGAGTTGCCGCCAGCTTTGGCTAAATTTCGGGCATCTCTTGAGGTACTCACAAGCATAGTATCCACACAAGAGTGAGCCTTCAGGTTGCTTGGCACACTGCATGTAAGATATACATATGTAAGAGTAAGTAGTAGTAGGGTTGTAGTAGTGCTAGTTAGTAGGATAGCAGTAGTACAAGTCGTATTACCGGGAATTCTCGCCTCAGCCTGAGTTTTGTGCCCCACTCCTTCTTCACCTCATCGGACCTACAATCAATGCAGGTGGGGTCTTCCACGTACATCCTGTAAGCGCTGAATGTTCATGCCACTAGTGTCAAACATCAGATACAATCATATACTTTGAGTGCTTATAAAAGAAAATATGTGTAGTCACGTACTATCGCAGGCATCCTTCAAAATGCCTGTAGTCTTTCATGTGTGTGTTCCGCATGGAGTCCAATATGACCGTCATTCCATCCTGAGGATAGATCATGAATACAATCCAATGCTTCGCGTCGCCCGTGCTACACCATTCAAACAATATGGATCTAAGATCTTGAAATATGAAACATGGTGAAGACATGCATGCATGTATCATTTGGACTTACCCAAACTGGTGAGCGGCAAGGATACACCCTTCTCCATCGAGCTGCTTCATGGCTTTGAGGATGTAGTGTCCCTTCCTGAACTTGATCTCGCCTCACAACAAAGCTGTGGCGTTCACTCGCTCCATCCCAGTCAAGCTCGCCAGCTTCGGATGCATGTCCATTAGCCCATGTCCAACGATGGCCCTCTTGGTAATATGCATAGGAGATAGGTAAATAACCTTATGCGACAACTCCTTGCTTACGTATGATTGCATCCTGCAAGCAGCAGTGTCAACATTGCATACTCTTACTTAATTATCTATAGAGATGCAGATGTGCAATAACTTACATGGCAAACAGGGTGACTTGGGTGACATCGAGGTCTTTGCGCCGCAGCATTCTATGCATGTCGTGGAAGACAATTGACAAATAGCTGTCCTCATCCAAGAGGAAGTACTCCTTAGGTACCCTTTGAACAAACTCCGTCATGCCTAACCTCGAAGCATGCATATACCAGCGATGGAACCTTCTAATCTCCCACGGTTCCTCAACAAGCTGCCCTAACGTCACCATGAACTTGCCATTCTCAAAGTTAGCAGGGCAATTTGGACTCAGAGGCCAAAGGTCAGGCGGGCTTCGCTCCCTATTATTAAGACAAGAGAAGAGTGTGTTAGTATCATATATATGTGTAGTTGTGCACACATACTCTGCTTGCGATGTTTGGTTGCCATTTGTACCTTTGGAACGCAGTTGTGTACTGGTTCTTTTCTGTGGTGTTCCACACCGCCCATTCAACCTCGGTGAGATGGGCGGGTTTGTCCCCCTCTTCTTCTGGCTTCTTCGGCGGTGGTGGACACTCCACATTTTTGTGGCATTGAGGCGGTGTTTGGTGGCCCGTTTGTTCATCTCCAGTTCGTCCATGTGGGTTGCTCATGTCCGGACGCGGGCTACATGATGGGTTACCAGGGCTTTCGTGGCCACCAACATCGTCGTCTTTGTCGTCGTTGGCGTCGTCACCTGGGCTGCCACCTGGGGGATTTGGTGACCGTTGTGAGCTTTTTGGCGACGATGGCTCCGGAGGGAAGTCAAGGTCATCCTTGTTCCATAGCACATCAGTGCCTCCTGCCTCCCTCTTCAGTGGTGAAATCTAGTTCATCATCCTCGTGGTTATTGTCCGTCCATGCCACTGTGACCCTGGCATACTCGGGCGGGATGGGCTTGCCTAAGAACCTGTCTTCAGGGTTGGGTGGGTCTACCGAGCCCTCCGCCACCTTCTTCTTCCTTCCCGCTTTACCAAGAGGTGGATGTATGTGGTCTTCACGACCTCATCGACCGGATACCTTTGGGGTGCTGAGGTGCCTTGACCCTATGATGGAATCACGCCAGCCTGGCGAAACATCTGTGTCCTCAGCTCCAGCATCTTGGGGTCGGTGCTCGTGAAAGCATCTTGTATGGACCCCATGATTATTTCCTTCATCGCGGCTTCCTTGTTGGCCTGGAATATACCTTCCTTGTATCCTTGCCTCGTGTGGTATGAGGAGGCATCAGACTGCCACGACCCCATATTCTTCCAGCTCTGCCTCGACGAAACACCCCGACGCGGCCATAGTGTTCGGGGTTTCCCAGCGCCTCGGTGAGCTCGTCGTGGTCCCTGCGAGGTACGAACTCCCCACGTTCCTTTGCCTCCTTGACTGCGAGCAAAGACTTCTCTGCCTCCTCGACCCTTGGCTCATTGTACTTGGTCATCCCCTCCGTCAGCTTCTTCGGCCGACGAGCATAGAAGTAGTCGCATGACCTCTCGTCAACGCCTTGTAATGGATAACTCTGTCTGAACGCTTCTGCGTCCCTTTCTTCCTGGCGCCACCTCGGCCTCTTACCGGCGTACCCGATCATGCCTAGGTGGTGCGACAGCTCGTTCTTCTTTGCAAGCTCCGAGAACTTCTGGCTATTGGACTTTGCTTCGTCAGTGCTCATCTTCTCGAGATACTCATCCCAGACGTGTTTCTTAATGAAGGTGTAATCCGCGAAGGGTGTCTTCCCAGTCTTCACATACTTCTTGTTCAGTGTAGCCCGGAGGGTGCGAAGGGATTTGCCTGCAATAAACAGCGCATGCCCCCTGCATCTTTCCTCATTGAATTGGTCGGGTGGGTACTGGAAATATTTCTTGATATCAGTCCATACTTTGTCCTTGAGTTCATTCGGCACCATCTTCCAGTTGAAGTACGTGATCGGCATGTGCTCCCTGACTATACACGAGCATTGGTTGTTGAAGGTGCCGATGATTGACTGTGGTGCCAAAGGCTCTCCCTGTGACCCTATCTGCTCGATGACATGCACCTTCTTGGTTAACTGGTGCCTCCCATGTTGGCCCCTCTTCAAGTTGGACTTGTTGCCTTTGTTGTCACCTCCCGTTGTAGCTGAAGTGCTCGGGGTGGGACCCGATGCATGCCCCTCTTCTTCATCGTCGGGGAACTCCAAAGACATAGGCACCGTAGGTAACTGTCGAGATGAGTATATATGAGCATGCATTAGTTGTATACTTACACATGGCGAATCAATGTTGTGTAAGCTAATTTTATACTTACGCGTTTCTCATCATCTAAAAAGTGTCGTCCTGGGGTGTTATTAGATGCTCTAGTTGAGGGCCTCGTTTCTTCTACTGGCTCTTCTTCTAGCTCATAGTCTGGATCAAGCTCTACCTCTAGGGCTACTTTCTTAGGGGCCCTCGGTGTAAATACCTCCTCATTCTCGACATCATACTCGTCGTCTGAGACGGACTTGTGAGGAGACCCCTTGCCGTCTGAGGCGGACTTGTAAGGAGACCCCTCGCCATCTGAGGTGTCATCGTCTGAGCCCTTATAACTTGGGGCTGGGCTTGGCTCGCGCCATTCTTTTCCTCTATGTTGGTCTACCATTTATATACTACAAAGAAGATAGAGTAGTGCATTGACATATGAGAATATGAAAACATGGATATTCATTTGGAATCATGAATTGTATTAATTTGGAGTAAAACATTACATTTTTTCATGTACATTGGGTTTAGGATACAAAATGTGAAGAAAAGTACAAAATTGTCCAATGAAAATTACAAAATTGTCCAAAGAAAAATACATAATCATTAAAAAAGTATGAATTTGGCTCAGACCACCCCAATGTCATCACATAGCTTCCAAACTGGTTGCTTGTAAGACAAGCCATCCTAGTTTAGGAGCTTATTATCAGGAGGAGATTTGATCATCATCGCGCTGCCTCAACATATTTTTGAAGTTTAATCAGTGGAAATGCCTCAGATATGGGAATTCCCTTCACAGATTACTTGTCATCAATATCATTAGTGGCTGCCTTTTGAAAAAGAAGCAAAATAAGGTGAGCAGTTTGGCCTAATGTATGTCTACCATGCATGAGCACATCCTCTTGCACTCCCAAGGCCACATTAGGAGTGAAGGGTGGATTCGGCCCTTCCGAATGTGTCTCATGATGAGTTATGACGTAACATGACAAAGATAGCCACAACTTCCACATAAAACCTTGGAAAAGGCAAATGCACAAAGGCAGCCACCTCAATTGTTGGTTGTTATTATCATCATAGGCATTAGTTAACAATAGTGAACAACAGTGAACAACCAGCAAATAAACAACACTAGTAGAGGGTACGAGTAGTGAGCAGCAGTAGTAGTAGAGAGTAGTATGAGCAGTCGTAGAGACTATGAGTCAAAGTATAGAAGTAGTAGACTAGCTAGGAGTAGTAGTAGACTAATTGCTCTCAAAATAGCGGGTTTCTACACAATGCAGCCTTCCAACGCTTATGGTGATCATTGATCCTTGACTAATGTGACAACTCTTCTTACCTTCGCAACAAAATCTCATATACAGCAAAACTCAAATCATCACAATCATGGGACCATGGGACACATCCAACCCAACCATCAGCACATCATGACTATGCTTTTGCTTAGGTATGGACGTGAGCCATGGTTTGATGAGAGTCATGAAAAACAATGTCGAACTCGGTTGTCACATTGTCTCACTACACCGCTTTGTATCATCGAGCAACAAAGTAATCAAAATGTCCAAAAAATAGCCATCATCATGTCCAAGAAAGGAATAGAGTAGTAGAGGGAAGTAGAGAGTAAAGAGTAGTAGCGGGTATTTATTTAGAATCAACATCATTGCAAAGTGTCTTAGGTCTCAATTAATATAAAAATTTTCATCATTGCAATGTGCATGTGTATTTATTAGAGGAAAGCAAAAAATTGTAGTAAACAATTATGGCACGGCTGCCGCACCTAAAGGTGCTCCTCCTGCGCCGATAAGTGCTTACAAATCAAAATAGCCATCATCATATACCTACTGCACATTGCTTAGTATGTAAAAATTAAAATAGCCATTATCATTTCTAAAAAAGAAACATCACTGACCTAAGATACTTTGCTCAGTGTGTAATAATCAAAATAGGCACCATCTTGTCACATAGGCATCAAAATAGGCAATAGAGAGGAGAAAAAATGACTGCTATGAAGCAGCAGTAGTATATATAGAAGTAGAAGTAGTAGAGGAGTAGTAGTAGTTGACAGAGAGTAGCAGCAGATGATGCTTACTGAAATTCTTACTGAAATGCTTACTGACATAAGTAGCAAAAGTACATGCCTCAGAAACAAGTCAATCATCATTTGATCAAGAACTCGGAGCATCAAGGTATCATAAGTATGCCAAGTTCCTCACAAGTTCTTGATCATCAGACCATCATATTCAAGATAATATATGAGTTGGACAATTTCATCACAGGCAAAAGAGAGGAGAGGAGAGGCAAAATAAGCAATAAAATAGGCAAAAGTAGTAAGCATTTCTGAGAACACCACAGTAGAATGTGCTCTCAACATAGTAGTAGTAGGACAACACCATAGTAGTAGTAGTAGTAGTAGTAGTATTAGTAGTAGGAGCAGCACCAACATAGTAGTAGTAGCAATAGTAGTAGGTGCTCTCAACATAGTAGTAGTAGGACAGCACCATAGTAGTAGATGTATTAGTAGTAGGAGGAGGAGCAGCACCAACATAGTAGTAGAAGGGAGGAGAAGAGTAGTAGTACAAGTAGTAGGAGCAGTAGTAGTAGTAGAAGCAGTAGGAGCAGTAGTAGTAGTAGAAGCAGTAGGAGCAATAGGAGTGGTAGAAGGGAGGAGTAGTAGGAGCAGTAGTAGTGGAAGTAGTAGGAGCAGTAGGAGTGGTAGAAGGGAGGAGAAGAGTAGTAGTAGAAGTAGTATAAGAGAGGAGAGGAACAACATAGTAGTAGTAGCAGTAGGGAGGAGAGGAGTAGAAGGGAGTAGTAGTAGCAGTAGGGAGGAACAACAGAGTAGTAGCAGTAGGAGTAGTAGTAGTAGAAGTAGTAGAAGAGAGGAGAGGAACAACATAGTAGTAGTAGCAGTAGGGAGGAGAGGAGTAGAAGGGAGGAGTAGTAGCAATAGGGAGGAACAACAGAGTAGTAGCAGTAGGAGTAGTAGTAGAAGTAGTAGAAGGGAGGAGAGGAGTAGTAGAAGTAGGTAGTAGTAGGAGCATATCATCATCAATGCATCACTAAGCATTTCAGTTTAGCATTTGAGTTAAGCATTTCAGTAAGCATTTCAGTTTAGCATTTCAGTAACCATTTCAGTAAGCATTTCAGTAAAGCATTTCAGTAAGCATTTCAGTTAAGCATTTCAGTTTAGCATTCTAGTAAACATTTCAGTTAAGCAGTGCAGTAAGCATTTCAGTTAAGCATTTCAATAAGCATTTTAGTTAAGCATTTCAGTAAGTATTTCAGTAAGCATTTCAGTTTAACATTTCAGTTTAGAATTTTAGTAAGCATTTTAGTAAGCATTTCAGTTAAGTATTTTAGTAAGCATTTTAGTTAAGCATTTCAGTAAGCATTTCAGTTTAACATTTCAGTTTAGCATTTCAGTCAGCATTTCATTTTAGGGTTTGGGTGTGCATAAACAGAGCATCATTACTGGCCAAAATAGCTTAGGGTTTGGGTGTGCTGGGCTTTGGAAAGGAAGGAAGGAGGGGGGAAAGGGAGTGAGCATACCTGCTGGGAGAATGGCGCCGGCGAAGACCGGCCGTGGATCGGGAAGGGGCGAGGACGAGGGGCGGCGCTCCGGCCGCGGTTCAAGGCGGCGCTCCGACCGCGGATCTGGGCCGAGGCAGGGCTCGTCGGAGAGGGAGAGGGAGGGGCGCGGAATAGGGCGGCGCTCGTCGAAGAGGGAGAGGGCGGCTGGTGGAGCACCGAGGAGGCGCCGGGGGACCCGAGGAAGCAAGAGCGGCGGGGGAGGGAGAGGGAGAGGGACCAGGGAGCGGCGGCGCGGGAGCCCTTCAGCGCGTGGGAACCGAGAGCGGCGGCGCGTGGGGCCGGGGATCGAGCAGCGGCATGACAACCCTTCGAGGAGGAAAAGGCACTCCGGACGCTGCCCTCCGGACGCACGCAACGCGCCGTCCGGACCAACGCGCACGCGTCCGGTCGCCCTCTGGTTCAAACAACTTCTTTCCCGCGCGCGCCACAGCCTGCCACGCGTCTCCTGACGCTCCTGTTCACAGGGTCCGGATCCACTGTTCACAGAGTCTGGAAATATTTTCCCGAGACCCCGAGCGCATCCGAGAGCTCCCTTATCTCCTCTTCACCTCCGGATGCGTGTCCGGATCCCTGTCCGGACTATCACTTGCGTCCGGATCATTTTACACAGAACCAACAAAGAGCAACGCCACTCCGGACACATGTCCGGAGTCTAGCGTCCGGACAAGCAACAACGTCCGGATCTCTGACTTCAGCACAGCTAAGCCAGGGTATGCCTCCGGACCCAACACCGATGGTCTGGACTCGACCAAACCCTAGCGTCCGGACCTTAGTCCGGAGCTCTTTTTCAGCCCAAACACTTCACCAACTTCACTCCAATTTCTTCCAAGCTTACAAGAGCTAACACTAAGTGATCTCAACACTTGTGCACATGTGTTAGCTTTAAGTTCACAATTATCTTGGAATTAGTTGGTTACTTCACTTGGTTCAATTGATTTTAAATGCAATGTGTCGGTGTTATGACCCAGGGGGTCAAGACCACCAACTAGTAAATTTGTATATTGCGTGCTCCCTCTCCCAGATGTGATACAAGAAAAACACAAGATTTATCCTGGTTCAGGCAAAGGAGGCCCTACGTCCAGCGGGGGAGGATGGATTGTATTATCTTGCACCGAAGTGCCGAAGTGCTCATACAGGGGGGGTACAAGCAGGTTTACACGGGGGTGCTCAGAGTGAGCTGAAGCTTAGGACTAGCAAGGCTATCCTAGGTGAGCTGGTGGATTGCTTGAGATGTTGATCAAGCACTCGGGTGTGGTGTGTGTGACTTGGCTCTTGGTGTATGCGGGTCAGAGCTAATGTCTGAATGTGTGAGCCGATACGAATGCGCATGCCGATGCCGATCCGGATGTGGCCTGCCGATGCCAATACGAATGCCTCTCTCCTTTCTTCTATCCCAGCGTCCCCTTTTATAGATCAAGGGGAGGTCTGAGAGTACAGAGATCCTAGACTGTAGAGGCATGGGAGAGGTGTCCGTGGCGCCATGCTTGCGATGGGACGTCGATCGCTGTAGCAGCGTGGCCTTCCCATCCTTCCATGGTTCAGGGCATGGTGATAGCAGACTGGACGTTGCCGAACGTCATGGTGCAGTACGGTTGGCCTCTTGTAGATGGGTACGAGTCCCACAGTTGACGCGGGACGGACTGGACGGGAGCCATGCCGGGGTGGTTGGAGACGATGGTCGAGCCCCTTGGTCGAGGGGGGTCGAGGCCAGCGTGAACCTATCGTATCCCTGAAGACAGCCGAGGGCCGTCCTGTTCATGGCTCGAGGGGGTGCCTCTGGATTCCGTACCTGCGATGTGGCTACAACGGCCGCACGGTTGACGGAGGTCCCGGGCATGGGCGGCGAGTTGATGGATTTGACTGTGGTAGTGGGTGCCCATGGCATTAGGCGGGGGCAGGTAGGCGCATTGGATCCCTTTTACCCCATACCGGGAGCAGGTGAGCTGATCGAGCCTCCTGCTCGCGGGTCGTTCGTTCGACCCCTTGTCCGTCATTCGAGGGGTCGAGACAGAGGGGTCGTTCGTTCGACCCCTGTCCGTCAATCGGGGTCGAGGGGTTGAGGTCGAGGGGGATTCGATCGACCCCTCTTCCGTCATTTAAGGGGTTAAGGCGAGGCGGAGGGGTCGTTCGTTCGACCCTTGTTCGTCAGTCGAGATAGAGATGGGGGGTCGTTCGTTCGACCCCTGTCCGTCAGTCGAGGTAGAGGCAGGGGGGGGGGGCTCGTTCGTTCGACCCCTATCCGTCAGTCGGGGTAGAGGCGGAGAGGGATCCCTCCTACTGTTTTTCCAGTAATGGGCCGACCCATGACTGGTCACTGTTGCCGGTGAGGGAGGCCTTTGCGTGATGAGCCTTTCTCCATTGACTTGAACGACTGATCGGATCCTGCCTTAAAAATGGTTGCTATGTTGAGCTTTAGATTATCACACGTTTAGGGTACCCCTTACCTTTGTATCCGACACAATGCAATGAACCTAGTGGCACATGATAATCATAATCAAACACTAGAGCTCCCTCCTTGATAGTACGGTTGTGATCACACCCTCTATGGTGTCTTGATCACCAAACCAAAATTGGTTCCTATATCACCTTTGCCTTCACACCATTTTCTTTTCGCACCATCATGTTAGAGCTTGTGCCGTCCACTTGATCCACCTTGCTCCATCACATGGTATGTACCAACCTATCTCATGATTCACACTTAGAGATCAAGGTTAGTACTTTGGGTAGGTTTCATCAATTGCTCAAAACCAAACACATGGGGACTCTCACAAACATATATAACCAAACAAGAACTAGTTAAAACAATCAACTACTAAAGCTATTTTTTGGACAGCAGAAAGCAATTACTTGTTTTGATCATAACTGGAGTTTTAGGAATCTAATAAAGTTGATACTAGATTTTCTAGAAAGATTAAATAATTATATTAAGTAGATCAACCAATACAAATTAAGCATCTTTATCCAGATTTGGACAGATTTAGAACATCTACTTGAAATAGCTATAACTGGAGTTGGAGATCACCAAAAATTGTGATCTTTAACATTCTGAAAAGCTTATGAAAAACACTACAAATCTTCTAATATGACCAAAGCATGGATATTTGAGTAACTAGATCAACCAGTTAAATCTTTCCAGCTCTATCTAGAAAGTAAACAACTACTATATTCAACCTATAAAATTTATTACTCATAAACTATCATATGTATAATCATGAAAATTTAACACAATATATATCAGGATATCAGCTATCACTTTTGTATTCAACTCAACCACAGAAAACATCATCTTATGCATGAATTAAATTGCTCAATAAAAACTGTTCCAGCAGTTTAAAACATGCAAATAAAGCATTTGTTATTTTTGTACCTCTAAAACTATCCAAATAAAAATCATGAAATCTTAACCATACATCAATAATGAACATAACAACATCCAATAAATTTGTAAAATTATTTGAGTAACACAATAGAGGCTATGAAAAAGACAAGAAAAACATAGCAGGAATAACCTATCTGCATAAAATGATTTTTATAGACAAATATATGAACTAAACAATGACATATTATGAATCTAAATCACAGATAATTTCATATGGATTCCAAAAAGTCCTAAATCATATTTTTACAAATTTTCTATGAATTACCATGAATTTTCAAAGTTTAGCAAAATAAAAGAATAACAATTACGGGAATTACTTTTGCGTTGAAGAAATTAACCAAGCCCACAAATGAAAAAGTATGAGTCATGGAACTTTTGCATCAAGACCCAACAAAAACTTCTATTTAAACCCACACCCTTCTTCTCTTTTGCCGGGAAAATAACCAGAGGGAGATCGAGGGATCGTGGCGATCTGCAGCCTGTTCGCTTGGCTTTTCAGCTGGCTTAAATCCAGCCAGAACAGTGTTTTTCTCTCACAAAAAATCAGCCAACAGTGCATAATTCTGCTAGAACAGTGCATAATCCTACCAAACAAACAGGCTGAGGTGCCCCTGCAGCAGCAGGTAGCAGCTAGCAGTGCAGCAGCAGCAGGTAGCGGCACAGGGAGAGGGAGGGGGCAATGGCAGAGCAGCTATAGGAGAGGGAGCGGTGGCTCTGCATGCTCGACTCGTCAGAAAGAGCGAGAGAAACCGAGAGACAGGAAGAGAAGGCTGCAGAGAGGGACAGGAATGCCGGTCTTCTTTCCCCTTCTCAACCATCTCGGCCAGGGTGAGGTGGCCATCGAAGCTTGACCAGAGGACACGCAAGATGCGGCGTTGGCAGCGGCCGACCTTGCCCACAGCCAAACGAGAAATGCCCATGAAGTTTGACAAAAATTACAAAATTTTCCACTGTCTTGATCCTTTTGCAATCGCAAAACCAAAAGTCGATTTGATCAACCGATTGTACCGTGATACAAAGCAACTCGAGTGGAACAACTTTGCTTATAGAAGTTTGACCAGATTCGTAAAACTTGTTCACTTGGCTTTTCAGCCGACTTAAATTCAACCAGAATAATATTTTTCTCTCACAAGAAATCAGCCAATAGTGTATAATCCTGCCAGAACAGTGCATAATCCTGCCAAACGAACAGGCCGGTAATGGTTGAAAAGGTATAGCACTCCAAAGTACGACACTTGAAACTTTAAATCTGGAATTTAAATCTCGTCGAGAAAAGTCAACTTTTGCAGTTTTTGAATTTGGTTTTGAGGATTCAAACGTGTTCTAAAAGTTGTGAGACTTGTTTCACAGTTTTCATCATGATGAGTACTTCAACTCATATTAAGGATTCCATTTGAGTTGGCATATAAATCTGGACGAGAAAATGTCGCAAAGAAAGCAACTCATTCCTATTTTTCCAAAGGTTAGAATTATCCCAGAACTCTAAATCTGCCCTGAACTTGAGTCAACTATTTGAGACACTTCGGAGTTGAATCAGAGATTGGTCCAAAAATAAATCTTGTTGTAAATGTATTAATCTTCAACTTTGCTTTAAAGATCAACCTTATATCTTAGGCAGAAATTGAATTTGCACTTAGATCAAAGAAATCTGCCGGTAAGACTTAAATTAGGGTTTTGATCCGATGGAAAGATTTTCTTGACACTTGATCAATAAGAACCTTTCACGACTTTTGTTTTTAATGAGTTGAAATCACTACGGAAAACAATAGCTTTGCCGAGTGCCAGATGCTTTGCCGAGTGCCAAATTTCAGGCACTCGACAAAGAATTACACTGGGCAAAGCAGGCTTTGCCGAGTGCCTGGCACTCGGCATAGCCAGCACTCGGCAAAGCAGTCTCTGTGCCGAGTGTCTAACACTCGGTAAACAAATTTCGCTCGGCAACGAATGCCGGGCCAAACGGCATCCATGGCCGTCCCCTTTACCGAGTGTACGCCGTTTGGCACTCGACAAAGAAAAATTCTTTGCCGAGTGCCGGGGCTGACACTGGGCAAAGCATTTTATTTTATTTTTGATTTTGGCATCCAATTTTTTTGTAGCTTTCACATATCATCATGGTCAACATGTTCAAGTTTGACACTTTTTCAAAAATTTTTGTTATATTTGTTGCATTTATTTTATTTTCTTCATTTTTTCCGAACGACGCAAGTTTGAACGGCAGGTGCATCGAATAATTGATTTCAATGATTCAAAAAATATTATTCTTGTTCTTGAGTACATGTTTAGGCCAAATCCATAAAGTGACCCGAAGTTTCGATCAACGTACTCTCGGGGCAACGCCTCCAAATTACGTGCGTGCGGTTTTTTAATTCTAAAAAATGCAAATGAATTCCGAAAATCATGAAACTTAACGAGATGTCGTTACATCATATGCGTATACCGTGGAAAAAAATTGAGAAAGTTTCGAGCACGTTGTCATGTACGATGCACACAAACCACTACTTCTCTATGTATGATCCCATATGATCACAAAGGTTTCGAGTAAGATTGATAGGGTTTTACTCATTCGATGTCGCAACTTACTTGAAACATTCTTAATTTTTTATCATAGCCTCTAAATACGATAACATGACGTCTCGAAAAGTTTCGTGATTTTCGGACTTCGTTTGAATTTTAGATATTTAAAATCACTTTTCCCACAAGTACTTCGACATGTTACATCAACGAGATGCTCGAGATTTCACGTGAGCTCTTGAATATAGCCTCAACAAACATCAAATATCATGAATATAATTTTTAGAATGACCAAATTCGACTATTCCATGCACCTGCAGTTCAAATTTGAAATATTCCATAAAATTAAACGAAACAAAAAAAAACCAAATATATAAAAAAATTAAAAATTGTTTAAAATTTGGAAATGAAGTATATAATAATGTACTAAGATCACACCAAAAAATGAAGCAAAAAAACAAAAAAATACAAATTAATTTGTCGAGTGCCACCTAAATGCACTCGGGTAAGAAATTCAGAAAACACTCGCCAAAGAAAAGTAAAAAAAAAAAAGAGACCGGCTAGACCTACTTAGGCCCACCCGGCCCATACCGCGCCCCCCACCCCCAAATCCTATCCCTCCGCGCCCCCACCCCGCCCCTGCACGCTGCGCCGCCGCCGCCGCCGCCGCCGCTTCTCGCTCCCCGCGCGCGCCCGTCGCCGCAGCTCCCCGCGCCGGCCCCGCTCGCCCGCACCACGTCCGCCCGCCTCGCGCGCGCCGCCTCCGTTCGCGTGGGCGGGCAGCAACGGCTCCGGCTCCGGCTGGACGACGTACACGTACAGCCCGAGCTACGCCAAGAACGGCTGCTCGGCGCCGTCGGAGCTCCCGCCCATAGCCACGGAGAGCTCCTGCGGTCGGCCGCTGGGCCTGCGGTTCCACCGGCGGTCGGGCACGCTCTACGTCGCCGACGCGTACATGGGCCTGATGCGGGTGGGTCCGGGCGGCGGGGAAGCTACGACGGTCTGGACGGAGGCCGGCGGGGAGCCGCTCCGCTTCACCAACGGGGTGGACGTGGACCAGGCCACCGGCGAGGTCTACTTCACGGACAGCAGCAGCAGGTACCGGATGGTCGCAGCTCCGGGTTTCACTGATTTTATTTCTTTAGATTAGATTAGATTCCACCGTAATCCTGGCACTTGATCCTGGCTCTGTAGATTTCAATTTGTTCGTCTCATCGATCGATGGAGTATGGATATAGTATAATAAAGCACTGCACGAACAGTGGATTCAGATGCATTAATAGCGAATTCAGATTTATTAGAGCTTGATGCTATACGTGATTTATGTGGGAGACGAATTCGAATTATGATGTCAAAGTTACTCCCTCTGGTTGGGTTATAGAGCTATTACATAAATCTTAGCTATTAATAACCAAATTCAGGAAACTATGACTGATTAAGTACTAGTGCTGTTTTAATAAACAGTTAAAATCTTTTAAACATGCATCATTCAGATCTTATAATGTGTTTCAATGCACTGCACACCAATATTAAGATAAGCATATGGTAAAGCTGAATTCTTGAAAGCATTGTCTACCTGTCAGCTCTTATCTAATTTCCAAAACTGATGTTAAGTAGGTGACTGCAGTGGCAAGACTTTTCTTCAGTTAATAAAAACTTAACTAGCATACATATGTTTATTTGTCACTGTCCCCAGGTCATCCATTATCTGCTAATTCCTAAAGCAGTCTGACATAATTTATTTTCCTATTCAGGGAAATTGGTGCCACGAATACAGGAAACTGAAGGCCAAAATTGAGACCATACAAAAATGCCACAAGTAATAACTTCGATGGTGATTTGGATTTTGAATAATTTGGAACTAGTATCATCCTGTTACTGTACTTCTTCTCAGTAAAGAAAAATAACGTGTGTCTTGCAGGCACCTGATGGGAGAGGATCTAGGGTCTCTGAATCCCAAAGAACTCCAACAACTAGAGCAGCAGCTGGAGAGCTCACTGAAGCACATCAGATCAAGAAAGGTAGTGACAGTAGTTTTGCTTAATCTATCTACAACCTGGATTCTCTTCTGTTTAGTGTATAGTCAATGCTTGGGTTACTGTTCTAAATGGTTTGCTGCTGTAAAATTTGGTATGCTGTATGAGTATGATAACCTGATCCATGTTTGGATATGTGCAGAGCCACCTTACAGTCATAGCAAAAAAGAAGGGACTTGTTACTTGGGACTACTTCCTTTTTTATGGCCTTTGAACTCAAATGTGCTTGTGTATGTTTGCATAACTAAAACTTTTCTTCATTTTTTAGTCATCAATCTTGTTTATTTGGATAAATACTAGCACTGTAATTTTAAATGTACAGTCATCTCTTCCTTTGTGTAGCAAAATAAATAGGATTATAGATCTTTGCAGTAATAGGAGTATGTGCAGAACCACCTTACAGTAATAGGATTATGTTGTTTTTGTCCAATTTAAGTTACGTAGGGGCAGAGGGGCCAAATGATATGCCTTGTATTTCAGTCAGGACTGATCTTTGCTTATGCCTAACTAAGAAGAAATTAGTGTATTCTGATCATCATCAGGCTGTCTCGCTGCCTAAACCTGACAATGATTCTCATCATCAGGCTGTATTCTGATCATCATCAGGCTGTCTCGCTGCCTAAGTAAGATGATGATTTACATACATGAAAATATTTAGATGGTCCTACCTTGTGATTTCATCACTCATGTTACTATCCTGTACCAAAGATCCACAAACTCATCTCTCTATGCTTTTTCAGCCTTTGAAAATACATGAAAATATTTAGATGGTCCTACCTTGTGAATTCTCAGCCTTTGAATTATACATCTCTTTTCGTATGCATTTTCATGAATCTGCTTGTATTGCACATCTCTCTCTATGTGTGTGTGTGTGCGTGTCTAATACTAATATACATGGTTGCTAGTTAGAGCTATTTTCTCTAAGTTTCCACATTTGTTTCTTGGATATTTACATGGTACCTTGCAGGTTCTTGCTCTTTGTGATCATCCATGCCCGTTGGAAAAAAAAGGAAACTAAATCATTGTCCAGGTGAATATCTTATCAATCTATTCATTCATCAATCTATAGATTTACAGATGTCTTAAATGGAGAGATCTAGTGCAAACACTTGACTAAGTGCTATCCTGTTTTATTCTCAATTCAGTGTCAAATCATATAATCAGTGATTTCATAGAACCATATACATTTTGTTCAAGTTAGAACCATATACCTGTATGGAGCTGGCAGCAGTAGCACTAGAACATGACTAAGCACTAGAACATGGCAGCAGTAGCACTAGAACATTTTGATCTAAGTGCTGCTTCACAGGTAGGGATATATAAGTGTTGTCTGCATAACAAATAATCATTTTACTTAATTTGCAGCATATTGATGGTGTTATAATAATTGTTCAAATTATTATAATATTCAGTTAGGCCTATGAGTCATGATGGTTGGCTAATATATAAAGCTTGGCTTCCATGGCCTCCCTGTCTCTGCAGATGATGGGAGCAGAAGAGGAGCAAGAGGCTGCTGCGGCGTGTGAGGAGGACAACAACGACGAGTGCCTCCAGAGGCGGCTGCTCCGCGACGCCCACCTCGACTACATCTACACGCAGCACGTGCATTTCGCTTTGCCGGTTTGTATGGTTTGGTGATTTGGTTTAGGTTGGGCAAAGAATATGCATGCTGGGAAGTTGATATATAGATGATGTGGCTGGAATCACATCTAGTAGTTCTATAATCCATCCATCTTGGAATATATATATGCTCGTGCGTGTTAGTTGTTTCATGAATCTGCTTGTATTGTACATCTCTCTCTCTCTGTGTGCGCGTCTAATACTAATATACATGGTTGCTAGCTAGAGCTATTTTCTCTAAGTTGATATATATATAAATGCATTGTTGCTTATACAGAAAAGCAAAAAAAAGTATTTTTTTAAAATTAATTTCTTTGCCGAGGGCATGCCAGGTGGCACTCGGCAAAGAATTTTCCAAAAAAAATATATTTAATTTCTTTGCCGAGTGCCTGCCACGTCAGCACTCTGGCAAAAAAAAACCGTCAACTTGACGGTCGCCGTTTTCGTTGTCGAGTGCTCACCTGGCACTCGGCAAAGAGTTCTTTGCCGACGAAATTGTTGTCGAGTGGACTTTGCCGAGTGTGAGTGCCGCACTCGGCAAATGCTTTGCCGAGTGGAAGTGGGCCTTTGCCGAGTGGGTCAGACATTCGGCAAAGCTGCTGTTTCAGTGAATAGAGTTGTTTGAGCATGGTTGCAAGATTTTATTGAATTCATATGTATCTATCCACTAATCAAAGCAATGTAGACAGATATAACTTCTCAATCCATGTAACCGTTTCATTCCAAATTTCATGAAACATTTCCGATGATCAAGATAGACAAAATTGGATAGGTTGAACATGAAAAAGCACCTTCATCATCCTTTTTCCTAAAAAGTTTTTAATTAGAGCCTCTAAGCAATACTTGACTGACTTATGATAAACACATGGGGTGTTACACCACTGCTGCACATGCCCCATGACCAGACCAATCAGAGTGGCGCACGGGGAGCTCGACGCGCTCTGGGGCAATGGCGAGCGGTGCGGCGTGCATGGAGCAACGGCGTCAGGAAAGGCCCGCGCATGACCGACAACTTCTGCTGCTGGTAATCCATAACGGAAGCCAACGGCATCAGGGAGGAGACTGCTGAGCGGAGCACCGGCTAGCGGCTGGCCGGAACGGGAGCCAAGAGGCTATCTGAAACTTGCTAACTGAAGCTTAGTCTCAGCTAAATATTTGTAGTCTCAGTTACCTATACCTCCCGTGATATAAAATGTAATTCATTTAAATTATATGTCGTCGTTTTAATACTCCCGGACGTTGAATTAATTAATATATTTTATTTTCCATGATTATTTGCTACATAAGATATGTTGTAGTTATGAATATGTCTAGTTTAGGATATATTTATGAATGGCTACATAGTTTACATGGTACATGGGATCACAATATCATGCACATGTTAATTGTTTTAGCTTGTCTTAGAAACAGTGAAATGGAATTCTTTATTGAGAGAGACAGTTTCATTTATCATTTCAAATTTACAAAGCTGATGTGGCAGCATTAGAAACTGGGAAATGAAACCAACCATGCCACCTAAAAAACACTCGATTGACAGAAAAGAACATAATCGAGTACGTGTTTCTAGACTTGGCAACACTTGATTTTTCATAACCACAAGATCAAGATATGAGGGAACAGAAATAAAACAAATTGATGAATTCTATGAACTACAAATTGGAAGAAATTCAACTCGAAAATCAAATCAAACAAAAAAAATTACAAGTTCAAAAAGCATAAATACTAACAGATCGATGAATTCTATGAAGGAAAATTGCAAAGAGATTCTAAAAAATCAAATAAATACATACTTGTTGCATATTAAAAAAGAGAAAAAAATTCACAGATCAGTTCTATGAAAGGAAAATTGAAAGAAATTCAAAGATATCAAATCTGTTTCTATCTAAATAATACGGACTGGTTTCGTCCAAACAAAAATATCATGTGTCCGCCGCCATTGTCAAACTGAGCAGAGTTGCGGTATGAGTAGAAACCACGTGCCCCACTTTCCTCTATTCCCTACCAAAAAAGAGACAGGCCAGCGCTTCCTCTGCTCTCTACCAAAAGAGACAGACCAATGGGCCTCACCTTGGGGGCATGCTATAGCCGCCGACCCGGTGGAAATAATTTCCACTCTACGCACGATTCAGTTAATTGGGCTGAATTCAATTTTTTTGTTGGGTCTTTCACATGTGCTTGAATTATTCTTGACTTGTTCCTCCAAACACATGGTAATAATGTTTTTCTGTCACAATAAAACAGCTAAAGACAACCAAAATCAACGTACGAGCCGTAGAAACGATTAATGGAACATGGCGATCGTCAGAGCACGAAAGAGGCAAACAATCTGTCTACCCTTCTTCTTCGGTAACCAGTGACACCCAAGTGTCGACAAAGGTCACTTGCAACATGGGCGGTCCTGTTGCTGCCTACCATCTCAAAGCTTATATGTAATCCAAAGTAAATAAGGAAAAAGGATAAGACAAAGTGAAATATCAAAAGATTGAATGAAAAAGCTAATAAATATAAATGAGTGGAACTAAAATAAAATATATATTAAACAAAGATAATTGTAGAATATCTCAATTATACTTTGAACATCTCACGCATATTCTATAAACATCACATGCATACTATATGAACATGACATATATCTCATAAAGTATACAAAATATAAAGAGTAAAAAATAAAAATAAGATAATCAACTAAAGTAAAATAATGAAGAAGAAGAAACTAGAGAAAAATTAGAAAGAACATCACATGGTAATATAATAATAAATGTAAATAAGTTTAACTGAAAAAGAAATATAATACAGAACAATGATCATTGTAGAACATCTCATTTATACTATATAAACATCTCAAAATACATTATAGAACATCACAAATATATAACATGAACATCGCACATATATTCTACGAACATCACTAAATATATCTATAAGATCACATTAAATGGACATGGCTTATATCTCATAGAATATACAAAATATAAAAAGTAAAAAATAAAAACAAGATAATTAATTAAAGAAAAATAATGAAGAAATTAAAACTAGAGAAAAATTAGAAAGAACAGTACAGGATAATGTAATAATAAATATAAATAAGCGGAGCAAAAATGAAATATAATATGGAACAAAGATCATTGTAGAACATCTCAATTATATTATATAAACATCCCAAAAATATATCATAGACCATTATATATATATATATATATATATATATATATATATATATATATATATATATATATATATATATATATATATATATATATATATACACACTACGTGAACACCACACGTACATTCTACGAACATCACTGATCACATTAAATGGACATGACATATATCTCATAAAGTATACAAAATTTAAAGAGTAAAAAAACAAAAATGACATAACTAATTAAAGTAAAATAATGAAGGAAAAACTCAAGACAAAATAGAAAGAATGTCACATGATAATATAATAATAAATGTAAATGAGTGGAACTACAATAAAATATAATATCGACCATAATTGTAGAACATCTCAGTTATAATATATGGATGTCCCAAAATACATCACCGACCATCACATATATACAATATGAATATCGCATGTGTATTCTATGAAAATTATAAATATATCTAAAACATCACATGACATATATCTCATAAAATATACATAGTAAAAATTTTAAACTTAAAATAAGATAATTAATTAAAATTAAATAGTAAAGAAGAATAAACTAGAAAAAATAGAAAACACGTCACAAATATATTTTAGTTTGTGTTATAGAACATATCACATCATATTTATAAACAATAAACAAGTATATAGAGAACACGTCACAAATATATTTTTTATATATAAAAAAGGAAAACTAGAACTATCCAAAACCATATAATAGAACATCACATAACATGTATCTCAAGAAATGTAAAACATGAAATAAATAAATAATAATTTCAATGAAATAATAAATATGAAAAAAAATATAAAAAGTTATAAAGACAAATAATCTAAACAAAAAAAGAATAAAAAAGAAGCCAAAGAAAAGATGAAAAATATAGACAAAACACATAATAAAAAAAGAAACAAGAAACAAGGAAAAATGGAAAAAGAAATCAAAACAAGAAAATAAAAGAAAAAATATGCACAAAGGAATAAAAAAGAAAAATTAAAAAATAAAATGAAGAATGAAACAACATAGACAAAAGGAAAAGGAAAATAAAATAAAAAATAAATAGAAAAATACAAGGAAAAGAAAAAATAATAAAAATGGAAAAGAAAGAAAACTGTACGGTGCTGTTTGTTGGGCGCAAAGCAAAGACAACGTGAATGAAAATTGCACAATTGTTATGGTGGAAGAGATATTGCTACTTGTTTGGTTGGGTGAGGAACAAAAGTTATTGAGACTGCAACACTATAGGGCCACAGAGGGAACAGACAGTACTGGTAAGGGGGCACAATACAATACTGATGGAAACCTTTCTACCAGTATTGAATCCGTCACCGATCTCCTCCAAAGGATTTCAACGTTAATTGAGGAACTGAATAGAGATAACCGTAAGCCCGATAGAGAAAATGACGTGTTCCCATAAGCACTTGGAAACAAGGAGCACCCCGATCGTACTAGAGTAGCCAAGAATGTTCCTTGGGAGAAAGCATTCGAAGGTGAATCTTCATCCTATGGGAGTGTCGATGTTTTACTACCGATAGCCTGCCATGGGGTTACCCAAGACAGTAGTTCGTGCCTCGGCGAATAGTGAAACCTTGGTGGTTGAACACGTAGGGACACACGATTTATACTGGTTCAGGCCCTCGACACAGTCGAGTAATAACCCTACGTCCAGTTGGGTCGCTTGTTATTGCTCTGATCTCGTAATACAAGGTGTTGTGTGTCGCTCTACGTATCGGGTGTTACGTAGTATGTTCAGATATTTTTTTTGGGTGATACCCTCGCCAGCCCTTTATAGTCCAGGAACTGGCCGAGGGCTGCTCTAATCCTACTCAGCTACAAACTTTGAGTCCTAAGCTGTGCTTCGGTCTTATCGTCCTTACCGAGTAGAATTCGGTTTTGCTTGTCTGTCTTCCTTTGTGGGCCGAGAAAAGAAGGCCCAAAGCTTAGGTAAGCCGGTCCATGGGTACCCTATAGGATATCCCATCGACAAGCCCCCGAGCATCTCATAATTTTTCTTCAAAGTGTCGGGTTGTTTCGAAAGCAAGCCGAGTTCTTTTTGAAGCAAAATCATGGGATGATCTCTTGTGTCTTTGTCTTGTAGTCTTTTTGCGCCTTTTGTTTTTGACAAAAGGTGCACTCATTGAGTGTAGCTCCCGAGCCTCTGATTACTTGGTACAAGTGTTCGGAGAATCTGAGAAAAAAGTCTTTGTAAGGTAGGTATTTCCAGCCCCCGAGCCTTCTCCGAGTTCTTTTTGTCAGAAAAGAGGTTGGCGGAAGGGTCTGAAATACTCTGCTCTTGTCCTCTTTTTATTCACGGGTGGGTACTGTGTCTTCACGGGTATGTAGAATCTTGCTTTTACTGTTTGCTTTGGTCAGCTTTTGTCTTTTTCTTGCTCTTCTTTCTCGTGACTTTTGGCTTTTGGTGGTCCTTCCTTGCTATATATTTTGTTGTGCTCGCACGGATAGTTTGATCTTTAGAGTTTTATTATTTCTCTTGATGATCATGCTGCTAAGTGAAACTTAGCAGCCCCCGGGTTTATGCCTGCCTTCTGATCGTTGAGTGGGTAAAAGAATTCTTATGAATGGAGTTAGAGGTAGACTAGCTCCTCGGTTAGATTTTCCTGGGAAGTTTGGTGTAGTAGGTAGAAGAAGTCTTATGATGTGGCTTCCATGCCTTCTCTGTCTAACTGCCGAGCTTCAGACTGTCACCGTTGCCGCTCCCGAATTGGTTGAAGTGGTATGCTTCATCCGTCTGGCCGTCCATGCTTGCATCGAACTCTTGCTGGAAGGACTAGAGTTTGAGCTGTCCAATCTCATTTATTGGGAGTAATTTTCTGCCTAACTTACCAGAACTTTCCTCATGCTGTGCGGAGGTTGTGGGTTGTTTTACTCTACAAGGTTTTCACCAAGTGCTGGGTCTTCTTTGGTGGTATACTTGATCTGTCCTTGATTTTAACCTTTATATTTTGTCACTTGTGGTCTTTTGTTGTAGATGAGGCTTACTCTGGTCTTGTCTGGTTATTGTAAGATTATCGACTGAGTTGTTTTTCCGTGTCTACAGAGCTGTTGCTGGTTGTATGATTGTCTTTGGAATATTCTTCTAGATATTCTGTATAGTACCCTGATGTACTGCCTTTATTGTAGTCGTTTTCATCTCATCAATGTAGTCCTGGTAGAATCTTTTGCCTTTACTGCTCCCTTATGTATTATTGCTATTGTTGTCTTTTCTTCATGGACTTGGTGTATGTGCACCCCTTGTTCTTCTATAAATAGCTGCAGTATGGTTCCCTTGTCACATATCTTCTACTTTCTCTTGTAAAGGTCCTTGTTGTATCATGGATATTGTAGTTGGCGAGCTTGACGAACCCTCGGGCTTCTTTGTCCCTTTTTTGAGTTGTAATCTGGTGAAAGGTGTAGTTCTTGTGATAGGAACTATCAGGTGGCTAGTTTCAAGGTAGTACCAAGCTGTGGGCGGCTTTGAGGCAAATGGTATAGTTCTTGTGATGAGACTGTCGCATGTTGTGCTGCCTCATCTTCCAGCGTCCTAGTTCCATGCCTTTGGCTGACCTCGCGGTCTTGGTTGAAGAAGCATTCCTTGGTCGGTCTTGTGCCGTGTCATTTTGGTGCGTGCTGATGCTGATCTGTATGACTTGAATTCGGTCATTACTATTTTACCGTGTCTCTCGCTGCCAATCTTGAATGGCTTCCGGGTTCTGCTTCTACTACCTTTGGCAGCTTGGGTGTGCATTGCTCCGTTGGGTATTGCACAAATCTGAGTTGTTTGGCTCTGTCTGTCAATATTGAATCTTGGTTCGGGTTGGCCTAACCTCAAATTCGACTGGGTTCTTTGTTACTGACTTGTACTAGTTCCTTTCGTGTAGTGGCTGTATGTAATTCTATCTCTTCGTTGTAATCGAGTTTCTGTATCGAAGGAAATGAGTAATCACTGAATTGTTGTCTCAGTCTTCCGAGTTCTTTATACTTCGTGTTTTGTCCTGAATGTAATGTCGAGTTCTTTTGTTTCACGAGTTGTCTGTATACTCCGTAAAAAGATGTGGTCTGACTGACTGCTTTAGGTTCCGTTCCGTAATTGGTGATATTTGTGTTGTTGGCGAAACTTGCGGTTTTACCCCTTTATAACTCTATCTTCCCTTTATCCTTTTCTTTTTTTACCCTACGGTAAAAAACTCTTCCCTTTGTTTGCAAACCCTAATTGCCGCCGCTGCTTCGATTGTCCTTGATCTGCCTCGGATGGTTAAGAAGAACAAGAACAAGAGCAAGGCGGAATTTGTGGACGAGGATACTGTCTTGGATCGTATAGAGAATCCTGAGTACGTCGAGATGTCTCGTCAGATGAAGCAGTCTCCTAAACCGTCGACTCAGGAGGCGGATTTGGATATGCTTGTTGCGCATGGGCTGCTTCAGGCACGGGTTTATTCTGGCTACTCCGTTCCTGGTGAGCATGTGATTCCCAGCCCTTCTCCTGATCAGTACATTCTTTTTGTTCCCTTTGTCTGTGCCGGACTCTGCTTTCCTCTGTTAGACTTCCTGATGGAGTTCCTTCGTTTCTTTGGGATCCAAATTCATCATCTGTCCCTAATGGGATTCTCTTTCTTGCTTCGTTTGTGCACTTGTGTGAAGCGTTTATTGGTACCCCCCTTGTCTTCTTCTTCTTCGGCACTTCTTTCATGTTCGCTTTCATGAGAGTAAGCCCAACCGTTCTTTTGGCTGTTGTGCCCTCCAATTTCGTCAAAGGATGAAGAGTATTTACTTCTCCTTCACTCTTTATGATTCTGTCAAGGATTGGGCGGATAAATGGTTCTATATTTCCAAACCTGATGCTTATTTCTCCTCTGATCTTGCTGCTAAACCATCCTCCCTTCCTAGTTGGAATGAAGCTTTATCTCCTTCTGAGTCTTTAGCTATTAAACCTCTGCTGACCCGAATAAGTCACTTGAAACAATCTGGGTTGACTGGCAATGGGTTGGTTGCCAGTTTCTATCGTCGCTGGGTTCAGCCTCTCATGCAGAGAGAGCATCTAGGTTTTGAGTATATTGGTTCTTCTGACCCCTCTCGGATTATCCCTGATTCCGAGTTTTCTAATGATGACATATTTGACCGTCTGGGGAGGGTTTTGATTGGTGTGTCTGCTATTCCTCCTTAGATTTCATAATACAATGCTGGAAATCCTCCTCCTCAGGTTAGTGTTTTTTAGCTCATTCCGATTTCTTTTCCTGCGTTTTTGTTTGTTGATAGCTTGCTCTGTGCTCCAGGATTATGGTCACTCTTTTAGACTTGATTTGCCTTTTGGGCCAAATGCCTTTGTTCCTGCTGAGGCTGCTGCTGAAGTCACCGTGGCTTCGAGTTCTGCTTCTAGGTTGATCCCTGGATTCTGTATTACTGATGGGTATGTGCCCTATACTCCTGATCCTTGGATTGCTTAGCTTGTAATGTTTTCTAGGAAGAGGAAGCTTGAGTCTTCAGCTCAACCTCCTCCACTTGCTCCTGTCACTCGTCGTCGGACTTCTCGGTCGCGTACCCCCACAGGTAACATTATTGTAGGTGAGTGTTTTTGCTGTTAGCCGAGTTGTTTTGTTTACTACTTTTCTTTATTCTTGTGCTTGTTTTTGTCAGGTGGCCAATCTATCCCTCTTGATGAGGAATCTTCTCGTGATGATCCTCCTCTTATTCGGTCTCCGTGAGTTTCTTTCCTTGCTGCCCTTTTTGTTTTTCTTTGTTGTAACTTTTGTCTTACTGTAAGGTTGTTTCGGACGTAGGTTGTCTATTGGTCAATCCTCCGGCGAAGCTGCCCCAATCCCCTCGGCTGCTTCGATCTTTTCTTCCTCATTGCTTGATGTTGATTTTTCTTTTGACATTCCCAAGCTTTCATTCGCTCAAGTTGCTGCTTCCTTCAGCAAGTCTGTCAAGTAAGTTAAATTTGCTGCATAATGTTTGTATCTTGAATTGTCTTCGCCTAATATTCTTGCTTTTGCTTTCTTTAGGCCTTCTTCTGATGCTCCTGCTTCATCCCAGGGCGGTAGGGTTCTTTTTGTCTTGCTGATGGAGATTTTTTGCCTTTTGTTTTTCTCTTTATTTTTCCTGTTTTGTCTCTTGTAGGACTTTGTGCTCCTAATGTTGCAAATGTTGCTGGCGCTTCTGAGTTGGTTGGTGCCTCTCCTCCTGCTGGCGAGCCTCTCCTTGAAGTACCTGAGTTGGGTATTTCGGGTAAAGTTCCAATGTCTCCTTTGCTCCTTCAAGGGCCAGAAGTTCAACTTAGCCGGGTTGAGCGAGTTCAGAGGCTTGTTTTCTCTTGGAATGACCTATCAGTGTCTTTTAGTGCTGAGCTAAAGGTATTTGCTTCTGTCTCTCTTCTTCAGTCTATTTGTTTGTGCTTTATTTCAATCTTTATCTCTTGCAGGAAGTCTGTCAGGAATTGACTGCTTCTCCTTCAGAAGTCCAGTCAACTGCCGCTCTTCAAGCTGATCTTGATAGGGTTCAGCTTGAACCATCTCAGGCTCGTGCTGCTTTGGAGCAAGAGAAAAGTCTCCGAGGAGTTTCTGAGGCTTCTTTGACTGCTGCTCTTTCTGATTTAAAAGATTAGACAGCTGGTAATTGTCTCTGTATTTTTCTTTGTGGTACTTTTTTTTTCTGGTATTTGACATATTTGTCTTGTTTGTAGCTGCTGATCGGGCTTCGATGGCTTGGACTGAAGAGAAGAAAGATTTGTCTCATCGTCTTGATGCTTTCGAAAAGAGAGCTGAGGCTGTAAGTTGACTACTTATTGGCCTTTGGTTTTCTTGCTGCTTTTATTTTTTAGTTTTCTGAGTTCTTTGTCCTTTTCAGTCATTAAAATCGGAGCAAGAGTTATAGTCTCAGCTTTTGAGTGTTCATTAATGATATAAGTCTTTGTATGCTGCTATGAAGCCTGTTGTAGCTGCTGTCTGTCATGAAGAGGACGCTAAAGAAGGCCTAAAGACCCTAATTCCTGTGCTGCCTCTTCGGTTTCGAGAATTTGTGGAAAATGGCTTTGAGCGTTGTATAAACAATGTTGTTTCTTTTGTTCGAGCCCTTGCTCCTGATGTGCCTTTGGACCGAATTCTTGAAGATCCGATGGACGCCGATCTCTTGGCGAGGTGGGAGCAATCAAAGCCTGAAGTCCAGGAGCTTTGTCGCAAGATTTTTGGCCAGATGAAAGTGTTGCCTTCTTCTCCTTGATAGCGAACACTTACTTGTCCTTGAGTGATGGTCTTGTAAAATACTCTGGATGACACTTTATTAATATTTCTTCCAGTTTTATTCTGATATTGTGATGTCCTTGTCTTTGTCTACCGATGTTGTGCAGTTTGTTTTCTGATTGACTCATTTGTCCTTCTGATGAATATATTATTTTCCAGATATGTCAAGTAGTATTGTGCCTTCATGTTAGGCTTAGTAGGTATATCTGAATTCCCGAATTCTTTCTGGGTAGTATCATCGGCCTTCGTGCCTTGATGACTATACTAAAAGTATTGCTCATAGAATGCCTTATGCCTCTGAGTTAGACTTTGTAGATCTTATTTTAATGACCTCCGAGTTGTTTCGGGGTAGTAATGTCATTTTTGACGAGTAGTTTCTGATGTTAGAATAATAAATGTCACTTATTGATGTATTCGGCTTGTAGTCTTTGTTGCGCCGAGTTTGTTCTGCTCTTCAAGCAGTTGATGTATTGTGTCACTTTGTACAAGTGATTGACTTTGATGTCATCGAGGTAGACTGATCTTCTTTGTTGCGCCGAGTATTTTGATATTTGTCATGCCGCCTCATGAAACGGTTGACTTGTAGATATATGAACCAGACTGTGCTGCTCATGGTGCAAAGCAGTCGGTTTGTCAAGTTGCCTCACGAAACAACTGACTTAAAAAATGCTAGACAGTGTCGCTCATGGTGCAAAGCTGTCAGCTTGTCATGCCGCCTCACAAAACGGTAGACTTTTTATTTATGAACCAGACTGTGCCGCTCATGGTGCAAATCAGTCGGTTTGTCAAGTTGTCTCATGAAACAACTGACTTAAAAAATGCTAGACAATGCCACTCATGGTGCAAAGCTATCAGCTTGTCATGCCGCCTCACGAAACGGTAAACTTTATATATATGAACCAGACTGTGCCGCTCATGATGCAAAGCAGTCGGTTTGTCAAGTTGCCTCACAAAATAACTGACTTAAAATGCTAGACAGTGCCGCTCATGGTGCAAAGCTATCAGCTTGTCATGCCGCCTCACGAAATGATAGACTTTATATATATGAACCAGACTGTGCCGCTCATGGTGCAAAGTAGTCGGTTTGTCAAGGTTCCTCACGAAACAACTGACTTAAAATACTAGACAGTGCCGCTCATGATATAAAGCTATCAGCTTGTCATACCGCCTCACGAAACGGTAGACTTTATATATATGAACCATACTGTGTTGCTCATGGTGCAAATCAGTCGGTTTGTCAAGTTGCCTCACGAAACAACTGACTTAAAATGCTAGACAGTGCCGCTCATGGTGCAAAGCTGTCAGCTTGTCATGCCTCCTCACGAAACGGTTGACTTGTAGATCATTTGTTCTTGTATCTTGTGTCTTTAGTTGTAAAATTTCTTGAGTTGGCTGATATGCCAAGTGTTGCTTAGTTGAATTCCATCTTCTGTTATTAGCTCGTAAGTTTCGGGTTGTATTGCAGTCTTGATGATAAAAGGACCCTCCCATGGGCCGAGTAGTTTGTGTCTTTCTTCTTTCTTTTGAATTAGCCGTAGTACCAGGTCTCTTGGCTTTAGTGTTATTGGATGCATATTTCTGTCGTAATGTCTTCGTAAGCCTTGTAAGTATCTTGCATTTTGTATTACCGAACTATCTCTTATCTCATCGATTGTGTCGATCTCTAGCCGTCTTGTTTCCTCGGCTTCTCCTTCGTCATATTGTTCAATTCTTGGTGATTGTCATATTAAGTCAATCGATAATACGACTTCTGATCCGTTATACCAGGAAGAAAGGTGAATATCATGTTGCTCTGCTGATTTGAGTTCTTAAGCCCCATACCACTTTTGGTAGTTCTTCTATCCATTTACCTCCGTAGTCTTTTAGGTCTTCATATAGTCTTGGTTTTAGGCCTTGTAATAATATCCCATTAGCTCTTTCAACTTGTCCGTTTGCTTGGGGGTGAGCTACTGATGCATAGTCTATCTCTATTCCACAATCTCTTACCCAATATTGGAATTCCTTTGCTGTAAACGGTGATCCAAGATCTGTGATTATTCTGTTGGGCATCCCAAATCTGTGCATGATGTCTTGTATGAACTCTGTTTATTTTTCCGCGCTGTATTTGACTAGTGGTTTATATTCTATCCATTTGGTGAATTTGTCTACTGCCACGAATATGTATTCAAATCCTCCTTTTGCTTTTTTGAGAGGTCTGACTTGATCTAGCCCCCAGCATGAAAAAGGCTAGGCTGGTGGTATACAAATTAGATTGTGTGCTGGAACATGTGATTGTCTTGCAAACATTTGACAATTTTTGCATGTCTTGACTAATTGTTCTGCATCCTTGAGTGCTGTTGGCCAATAGAATCCACTTCTAAATGCTTTACCGGTTAGTGTTCTAGATGCTGCATGATTCCCGCAGCATCCCAAGTGGATTTCCTCTAATATCTCTTTTCCTTCTTGCATAGATACACATTTCAATAGTACTCTAGAAGATGCTGCCCTCTTGTATAATTTGTCTTTTACGAGGACATATGCTTTGCTTTTCCTTATAACCCTTGTTGCTTCTACTTTGTCTCCAGGTAGTTTGTTTTCGCTTTTATAATCGATGTATGGTTACCTCCAATCGCCTTCTATGTTGAGGATCTGTCTTGAGATGTCGGGTTCTTTTATCTTGTCTATGTCCATTGGGTCTTCTGTTTGTTTACTAATTTCTTGGATTGATGGCTTTGCAAGTTCTTCTACGAATATTCCAGGTGGTACCTTTGCTCTGTCTGATCCCAATTTAGACAAGATATCTGCTGTCACATTTGAATCTCTTAGGACGTGATGGATTTCTAGTCCTTCGAAGTTCTTCTTGAGTTTCCTTACTTCTGCACAATATGCTTCCATGTTGTTTTTTGTGCAATCCCACTCTTTGTTTACTTGATTGATTACCACTGCTAAATCTCCATAAGCGAGAACTCTTTTGATTCCCAGAGTAGTTGCTACTTTTAATCCATGTATGAGTGCTTCGTATTCTGCTTCATTGTTTGTTGCTTGCCATAATATTTGTAGTACGTATTTTAATTGTCTTCCTTCTGGGGAGATCAGTAGCACACCTGCTCCTGCCCCTCCGAGCTTCAGAGAACCATCAAAGTACATCTTCCAGTGGTCTCGTATTGGCTCGGGTTCTTTTTGTGCGATTTCTGTCCATTCCGCGATGAAGTCGGGTAATATCTGCGACTTGATTGCTGTTCTTGGTTTGAAGTCTATATTTAGAGCTCCAAGTTCTTCTGCCCATTTTGATATTCGGCCTGTGGCGTCTTTGTTTCTAAGTATGTCTTGTAATGGAAAGTTGGTCGCGACTGTTACTTTGTGCTCATGGAAATAGTGCCTCAGTTTTCTTGATGATATGAGTACTGCATATAGTAGTTTCTGTACGTGTGGGTATATGATTTTTGACTCTGTGAGTACTTCACTAATGTAATATACTGGTCTTTGCACTTTGTAGATGTGTCCTGGTTCTTCTCTTTCCACGATGTCTGTTGCACTTACTACATTTTTTGTTGCCGTGATATATAGCATCATATCCTCCTTATTTCTTGGCGGTGTCATTACTGGAGATGATGATAAGTATTCTTTTTAATTTGGAGAAAGCTTGATTTGCCTCCTCTGTCCATTCGAAGTTCTCTTTCCTTTTTAGGAGTTTGAAGAAGGGTAGTCCTTTTTCTCCTAATTTTGATATGAATCTGTTGAGAGCTGCCATACATCCTGTAAGTTTTTGTATGTCCTTGACCTTTTTTGGTGGCTTCATATCTATTATTGCTTTGACTTGTTTTGTGCTTGCTTCAATCCCTCTATTGTTGACTAAGAAACCGAGTAGTTGTCCTGATGGTACACCAAAGACACATTTTGTGGGATTGAGCTTCCACTTCCACGCTTTCAGATTCTTGAAGGTCTCTTCTAGGTCTTCCAATAGTGATTCAGGTTCCTTTGTTTTGACTACTACGTCATCAATGTATGCCTCAGCGTTTCTTCCGATTTGATCTCTTAGGCAGGTTTGTATTGCTCTTTGATATGTTGCTCCTGCGTTTTTCAGTCCGAATGACATTGACTTGTAGCAGTATGCCTCGAAAGGTGTTATAAAAGATGTTTTGCTTTGGTCTTCTTCTCTTAGTGATATTTGGTGGTATCCCGAGTAGCAATCGAGGAAAGATAGTAGTGATGATCCAGCTGTTGAGTCTATGACTTGGTCAATTCTTGGTGGCCCATATGGGTCTTTTGAGCAATGTTTGTTAAGGTCTGTGTAGTCCACACACATATGCCATTCTTTCGAGTTCTTTTTCTCCACTAAAACTGGGTTAGCTAACCAATCTGGGTTGATTATTTCTCTGATGAATCCTGCTGCCAGTAGTTTTGTAATTTTCTTTTTGATTGCTGCCTTCCTGTCTGGTGCAAACCTGCGTAGCTTCTGTTTAACTGGTCTTGATCCTTTATTTGTATCAATTTTATGCTCAGCCAACTCCTTTGGGACTCCTAGCATGTCTGCTGGTTTCCATGCGAATATGTCTTTGTTGTCCCTTAGAAAGTTGGTGAGCGCGAGTTCCTATTTGGGGTCCAGATTTGCACTGATTATTGCTGTCTTCTCTGAATCTCCAGTTAATAGGTCGATTGTCTCCGTGGCTGCTTCTTTTGGAGATGTAAAGTTTCTTGGCTTCTTTGCCGGTATTTGGATTTCGTCCGGGTTCGTTTTCTCAACTTTCTTCATAATGTCTTCTTTTTCCTTGTAATCTTGTAACTTTTCTGATATTTGTATGACTTGTACATCACAGTCATATGCCTTTTATAGATCTCCTTTTAGTGAAAGAACTCCTTTTGTTGTCGTCATATTGAGCAGTAGATACGGGTAGTGGGGTATTGCCATGTATCTTGTGAGTCTTGGTCTTCCAATGATTGCATGATAACATGATTCGAAGTCGGCTACTTCGAACTTGATGAACTCGGTTCGATATTTGTCGGGTGTTCCAAAGGTGACTGGTAAGGTGATTTGTCCCAATAGTATGGAAGCTTTTCCGGGTACTATCCCATAGAAAGGAATACTTGTCGGTGTGATCATGCCTTCATAGTCCAAATTCATCTTCCTCAGGGTATCTGTGAAGATTATGTTTAGTCCTGCTCCTCCGTCAATGAGTACTTTGGAAACTGCCACTCCTGCTATTGTTGGTCCCATTACTAGGGGATAATAGCCAACATTTGCTGCACTTGTCCATTGATCTTCTCTTGTGAATTGAATCGGGTATTCTGACCAATCTAAATATCTTGGGGGTAGCTGGTTCTGCTGACATGACGGTCCTGTGTGCTAGCTTTTCTTGTCTTTTATTTCTTGTGTATGATGCTCCAGAAAAGATTACTGCTATTTGCCGTTGGGGTTCTTGATAATTCCCCTCTGCTTTCTTTGTATCCTTCCCGGATTCATCTGTTCTTTGTTCCGAGTTGTTTGCTCATGTATCTTCTTTCTTTGTGAATCTTCGTTGAAAGGTGTCGCATTCCACTAGCTTATGGCCTGCGTGAGGATGTATGTAGCAGGGTAGATCTTCTATCCTCTCAGTTGACCTTTTTGCATAGTTGTTGCCTTGGTAGTTGTTGTTTGAGTATCTGTTATTTTGGTTTGTATTTCTGTTGTTGTTGTACCCTCCTTTATCATTATCGTTGAATCTTCTTTTGTTGTTTGTTGCTGCTACCATGTTGTCTTGTCTTGGTCTTTTGTCATTTGGTCTGAAATCTGGTCTTTTATTTTCATGAAAATCTCGGGTGAATCTGTGTCGAGTTCTTTCTTCTGACGATATCATCTTTTCGACAGCTCTTTTGAAGTCTTCATTAGATCTTGGGTTTTCATTGAAATAGTCTTTGAACTGCCAATTTGCTATGATTCCATCTGCAAATGTCTCTATTACTTCCTTGTCGGTGATGTCGTGTATTTGAGCTCTGAGTTCTCCAAACCTTTGATAATATTCTCTTAGAGTTTCTCCTTTTCTTTGCTTTACATTCTTCAATTCTGCCGCTGTCATGTGGTGTGTTATTATTCCTTCGAAGTTGTTGCAAAAGGCTTCTTGCAAATCTTCCCAATACTTGATTGATCGTGGTTTTAGCTTGTCGAACCATTGCAAAGGCATGGCTTCAAGTGCCATTGGGAAGTATAAGGCTTTAATGTCATTGTTTCCTTCTGTGAGTTCAATGGATTGGGAATAGACTCTTATCCATTGTCTAGGTTCCACTTTTCCATTGTACTTGGAGTGATTTGCTGGTTTGAAATTGTGTGGTAATTTCATGTCTGCAGTCTTCCTGCAAAGCATGTGAATCTGTCATACTGTTCTATTCTGTTGAAGTTTGGTGACCAGTCTCTTCTGTAATAATCCCTGTCCCCTCTGTATTCAGATTCATCGTAGTCTTCTGGATAGCGCTGGCCCCAATCTGGGCCGTTTTGTTTTACCAACCCGAGATGTTGTTCTTGTCTTTCCAATGGTTGTGGTATCTCTGATTTCCCCAATATGTGAAATATTGACTTCTTGGGGGGTTGTTCCTCTTATTTTTATCCTTGTCCTTCTTGAGGTGTGTTGTCGTCGAGTTGTTTATTGGGGTCTCCATCTTCTTTGATTGGCTCATCTGTGATTCTTTCCTCTTTAGTAAGGATGTTTAGTTCTTTTGTCAGTTCTTCAATTCTTTCTCTTTTTGAGTTCTTCATGGATTCTCTCTCCGTCTTCTTCCTATTGTATTATGTCAATTCCGCTTTGTATTTGTTCCAGATTTGCTTTCTCTAGGCGGTTCGATTTCTTCTTCCTGCTCTAGCCTTGTTCTTTTTCAGCCTTGCAGCTTTGTGACCGTTGGTTTCATTGTCGTTGCCTTCCTCATCGTCCGAGATATCTCCTTCTGATTCATCCGATGATTTTAAGTCGGGTATTTGTGGTGGCTCTAAATAAGGTTCTAGTTCTGCCATGTATATAGTATGCGCTTTCCGAGTTCTTTTTGTTTGTTGGTTTCTCTTTCTTGTCCTGCATGGTAATCTCCGGTAGAGTCCGAGTTCTTTTCCTACTTGGAATGGTAGTTCCATATCCTGGCCTTGCGTTCTTGGGGATTGATTTGGCCAGTGCACGATACATCCTTCTGGAGTTGTTGACATAATCATTCCCTCTTGGGCGCCTTTCAGGGTTATGCTTCTTGTCATCTTCCTCTGAAGAAAATTTCCATATGTAGATGCTGAATTGTGTAGCCCATACAAACTCAAGTACTTGATTGCTTCTGAGTTGTTCCTATTTTTGACTAAGGCTCGGTTGCGTATTCCGACTTGATTTGTGCTTAGCCTTTCCCTGTTTGTCTCGGAGTTGGTATGCGGCGATGTCTCCTTCTCTGAGTCGGTTTCGTATCCATCCTCTTCTGCTGGTCCGGTCGGTTTCGAAATCATGAGATTTTTGGCCTTTTGATTCAGTTCTTGAAGATCTTGCTCAATCTTTTCGTTGATTCCTTCTTCTTCTTAGAGTCGGCTTCAAAGCTTTCCGTCGTTGTCGTTCTTGCAGATCCATGATCCGAAGAAAAAACGTTGATTTCGTGGATTCCATCGTCTTGAGGTCGTGGTCCACCAAGCTTTCAAGAAAAAATTCGCCGAAAGCCCCTACCTGGCGCGCCAGCTGTCGATGTTTTACCACCGATAGCCTGCCACGGGGTTACCCGAGACAGTAGTTCGTGCCTCGGCGAATAGTGAAACCTTGGTGGTTGGACACGCAGGGACACACGATTTATACTAGTTCAGGCCCTCGACACAGTCGAGTAATAACCCTACGTCCAGTTGGGTCGCTTGTTATTGCTCTGATCTCGTAATACAAGGTGTTATGTGTCGCTCTACGTATCGGGTGTTACGTAGTATGTTCAGATGTTTTTTTGGGTGATACCCTCGCAAGCCCTTTATAGTCCAGGAACTGGCCGAGGGCTGCTCTAATCCTACTCTGTTACAAACTTTGAGTCCTAAGCTGTGCTTCGGTCTTGTCGTCCTTACCGAGTAGAATTCGGTTTTGCTTGTCTGTCTTCCTTTGTGGGACGAGAAAAGGAGGCCCAAAGCTTAGGTAAGCCAGTCCATGGGTACCCTATAGGATATCCCATCGATAGGGAGCCGGGCGAGGGCTAGAACGCAAAGAGAAGAAGAGGTCCAAAGGTTTCGAAAGGAAATCGAAGATGACATGGAAGCACGGATAGCTGCTCAAGTTGATGTATGAGTTATGATAACTATGCAATCCATGTGTTCGACACAACTACAACCTATCCCGACTTTGAATAGCCCAGTGCCCAAGGGTCGTAGTAGCTGCGGCTCAACCCCTATGCTTGACGAAGAAGAGGTCAATGCTCCTCATCCGGTGGACAACATCACTGAACCTGTTAATGTTAGGTTGTACATCCGTTAGTAGTGGACAAAAGACAAGGTGGCGGTCGGACAAGCATTTCCAAGAGGATACGACATCATTCATGGAAAGCCAATGCCACTCGAGTATGTCAGGGTCAGCATTGATAAGATCTTGGATAAGATCTATAGTAAAATACACATTTATTTCTCAGTGGAGGAAGATAGGTCGCGTCTTGTTTACAACTTGGGCACTTATGTGGTTTGGCGCAAATGCTTCATCAAGCTAGATGAGCAGCCATCTTCAGATGATGAGGATAACAGTGAGTCCCAAGAGGTTACTCTCCTCTATAAGATCCTCATTCTCCCTCTCCTGTCTCGAAAGAGAAAACACCTCCTCCACTACCAAAGGAGAAAACACCTCCTCCACCGCCAAAGGAGAAGACTCCTCCTCCTCCACCACAAAAATCCAAAGAAGTGCGACCATGTTTGACCTCGCAACACAAAAGGTCATCAGTTTCGGATGGTAATGCTCCCAGACAAGTAAAAAGACGAAGGGTGGATGATAGCATTACAGGTAAGACGAAGGACCCGACTGTGGAGCCTCCAAGCAAGAAAGCCGATGTTGCCATCTTTAATCGAATAGCCAATCTACCTAAGTGGAAACAATAGATCGATTTTGAAAGGCAACACAACAAAATGAGTAATCAAACCAGAGATAGTGAAATACACACCAAATATTTGCTAGAGATACAAGACTTGGCCAACAACATTGACACATCCATGGAGATTGCCATAGAGTTGTATTGCAGAACAAGAGATTTTGAATCAACCACGATCGTATACAAGTATTCAAGAGGCAAGCCTTTGGTTGCTACCAAACAAGAGTATAGAGATTTGCCAACATATATGCGATAGTTGCATGATTATTACTCCCTAGATACTGCCAAAAGAGACAGTGCCTATTTTGAAGTTTGTATCCCTCCTGGACTGATTTTTAATCATCCTGAAGAAGCAGTGCATAGTATTTATTGTGAAGACCTCTTTCAACTCTTCCAATGACGCTCGCTTGATACGCAGATTTTGATGTTATGCTCTATGTACGTAAGTACCCTACCCTCACAACGTTATAATAAACTACGTGATCTGCATTTGAATATATCATATATTTATTATGCAGGTGTATGGAAAAATGGTGCCTAAAGAAGCGATTGGGCAATGTAGACTTCTTGGATCCCATCTTTGTAAATGAGACAACATGCATCGCCTGTGGTGAAGATGACTATGTACCAACAAGTTTGAAGATTGAGTTTGAAAGGATGTTCAGAAACAACAAAACAAACGTGCCCTACAACTGCGAGTATGTGTTCTTGACCTTTATTTTAGTGTTTCTTTTCTTTATATGTCCTTCAATAATATGGACTTTATGATTGAAGGAACCATTTCATCCTCGTGGATACCTATCTTCAAGATTCACATATCGAGGTGTGGGACTCAAAGAAAAAGTCACTTTCTCTTATTGACCCCCTAGTCAAAGTGCTGAATAAGTAAGTGAACCTAATATCACAACACTTTCTAATCACATAGGATATTGTAATGTCCTCGGCCTTCACACTTCATTTACAATGTCACATAGAATGAAGGCATTACCTGATTGGAAAAATCTCGATAGCAAGATGCAAAAGCAATGGTGGGCCCCATTCATTGTAAAGTATATGGAGGATCTTAGGACCCTAGATCAACCGATGGGGAACAACGAATGCGGGTTCCATGTGATATGGGCAATGCTTGTCTACTTTGGCGCAAAAACACAAAACGGAGATGAAATGGTACGTAGGCATCCTATTTCTATTGTTTTGTCTTACGTTTGTGCATCTCAATATCATCTTGCTTCAATTACAGCGCAAAACAAACAATCACAACTAGTTTCTAGATTTTGAGATAAGAGGAATTCAAGAGGAGCTAGCTAGGTTTGTGATGGACGAGATATTGACCAAGAAAAGATCATTCTCCATTGCGAGGATTAAGAAGTACAAGGCGCAACCACATCGATAATCTATTGTAATGCGACTCTTAATTCAATACTTAATGTTTTTTTGGAACTTTTGAAATATAAATGTTGTGGGTTTGTATTGTCGTTGATCCACAACCACCTCCACATCAATATCAAATTATTCGATAGCAATCACCTCCACCTCCCCGACCTCCCACCCCACCACCTCCCCTCGAAATGAAAATAAAACAATTATTAAAATGCAAATTGTGAAAATTATATCACTACCTGTTCAAAGAAATCTGGCAGTGATATATAATCTAAATCTGGCAGTGATATATAATCTACACAACCGGTTGGTTAAAACAACCAGCAGTGATGGCTCAAGCCGGTTTGTAACACAAACCGACAGTGATGTGATCAGCTAATCGCTGCCGAGTTTGGTTATGGCGGTTCAAAACCGCCAGTGAAGGGTGGTTTTGAACCGCCAGTGATGTCCTACTCTGGTGTAGTGAAGCATTATGGCAGTCTCCGAAATTTCTGATTAATGCAAATGGAGATATTGAGGTGAATGTGTAGCCTCTGGAAAGCATTTCTGATCGTCTAAGAAAATCAATACTGCAGTAGTGTATGTTGGGTTATTCTGATCCTTGTTGTGGGTCTTTGTACTATTTGTTCCTGTAGTTTTGAGGTTTAGGCCTTTTAAGTTTGCGGAGGATTCAATCGAGCTAATTCATTCCAGGCCAAGAATGAGTGGATCCGTCTCTGTCACTCATTCCAGCCCAGGATTAATTTCAAAGGGTAGAAGGTCTGGTTTCGTTCCAGATCATATAGACAAGAAAAAGAAAAGTAAGTTTTTATCCCAATCGGTTTTTATTTCGGGCCGGCACAAAATGAACACATATTTTAGTTTCCATTCGGATCGAAAACGGGCCGCAACAATCCACCCGGAATGTCACCTAGAATGAGTCAATCCAATGAAAACGAAGAAGACCTTAACTCGTCGTGTCGAACCTTGCCGAGATGCCAGCAGCCGATTGACTCTGCCCTTGGCTCGTTGTTTCTTGCGACCTCGATGATAGGGAAACGCAGAAGGGCTGCTATCACTAGATCACTCACGTCAAGAAACGTGACTATGCAAGAACACATGAGGTGTTCAACAGTTTAGGTTCGAATTCTTAAACCCCTTCTTTGATCTATGTCAATTCTATTTTACTCAAATTCTTAATATACCTTCGCTCCGCTTTTTATCCTTTACAGCATAGACACGACTCTTCTAAAACTCCGAGTTGGGATTTGGGAATCCCATACGATGCAGCTAGAGTAGTGTGGACCTGAAACTACACGTAATAGTGACTAATCATAATCTCAAATTCTCAATTTGGTAATTTGATAACTGCTCTAATTTTAATGTTGAGTCTAGTATGCATACTTGGGTAAATTACTTACTAATGTTTTCTAAAATTATAGAAAAAATCATTAAGGTTCGTAATGTCTATTTTTTCGCTATTTATGCATTGAGAAAAAAAATACTAGATAAGATTATTATTGATGCCATCATCAATAATGGCTTTGCTTCCACAAATGTTAGAACAAACTTTAAGGTAAACAATCTGTTTAGTGCGTGTGTCTATCTGGTACCCGGGTATTTGATGTGGAGCTGCCAATATCCAAATTTATGAACATCACACAATTCAATACACAATAGAATAATAAAGCGTTTATTTTGTACTCAGAGTATTACAGGAGGAGGCAATACCTGAATTTAGTAGACATCATAAAACATCACTTGTACACTACGTAAATATTACATATATATTATATGAACATCACATGTACTAAAAATTGAGTATTTGAGGCAACAGAAAAGCCCAAGTTTGTAGAGATTTTTTATGAATTATTTTTATATAAAAATCTTATTATAGTTATATTAAAGGACACATCTTTCTTTTTAGCGTCACTCCGTGCCACTAAATTGACAGGACCGGGCTTGATAGTAACACCCAAGGCCAGCGATGAATGGAATGTGCAACTAAATTATTTACTAAGGATGGAGGCACAAAATCTTAGTTTTTTATAGCATATTGCATTCTTTTCTCTTTTTGACAGTAACTATGAGCCCGTTCTCCATTTGCAGAAGGATCGATAACTTGGGCTTGATGCTTTGTCCTTCCAAGACCTCCACATCAAAGTTCCACAGCACTGCGGCAACAATCATCTTCATCTCCATGATCGCGATGTCCTTGCCCAGACACATCCTCGGCCCTGAGTTAAAAGCCAAAAATTTGCAAGATGGCACGTACTGTAGCCTGGTCCCATCCTCAGAGAGCCACCTCTCGGGTCTGAACACATGGCAATCCTTGCCCCACACACTCTCCATTCTACCCATAGCATAGATGGAGACCAGGATGGCTTCACCACGGTGCACGTGGTGACCACTTGGCAGAATGTCTTCGGCCATCACATTCTTTCGCTCGATTGGGCTTGGCGGGTACAACCTCAGGGATTCAAACAAAGTTGCTTGAAGGTAAACCAGAGGTTTTGTCTGTGCTGAGTCAAACACAACCATCTTGCCAGGACGATCATGATTGGTGGAGATGCGAGAGGCGATTGGCGCTAGCTCCTTGCGAATGCTGGAGACGACGCTCGGGTTGTTTGCCAGGCTGTAGAAGAGCCATGGAAGCGCTGTGCCGATAGTGTCCCGCCCACCGATCATGTAGTTGAGAAGCGTCTTGCACAGCATAACATCGCTGCATTCAGGGTCAGTGATGTAGTAAGAAAGGATGTCGATGGACGTCACCTTTTTCCTTGCAGTAGTATTCCTCTTCTCCATCATCTCCAAGACAAATCCATGTAGCACTGCATGTGCGGCCGCGAGCTTCCTCTCCGGACCGATATTTAACCATCTCATCGTTTTCCAGAACAAAGACGACACGGTTTGACGGAAGAAGGCAACCTCCATCACCGTGTTCATGGCATCCGCGACATGCATGGATGGCATGTCTGGGGACAGGCAGCCAGGGTCCACGCCAAAGACCGGTGTAGCAGTCTGGTCGAACACCAACCTCCCGATCAAGTCCTGCATGTCAAATGGAGTCCTTGTGCTCGCCATACGGGCTAACAACGGGAGGAGGCCCTTCGCCACTTTACCGTGGCAACAAGAAGCCATCAACGAAATGATCTCTGGGTTGCTCAGTATGCTCTGGGTTTTGGCTCTTTGCTGGCGGCAGGCCTCACCATCTACAGTTAAGAGCGTATCACTCACGATGTCGAAGACCTCGGCGAATGACTCTCCCTTTAGGTAGTTGGCATGGTTCATGGTGAAGATGTGCTCAACATTTGTTGGGTCACTTGTCACGAAGAATCGTGTGCTGCTTGGACCAGCTTGCACCTGGAAGTTGCACCCTGAGGCGACAAGAACGGCAGTGAGGTAGTCATGGAAGTTGCGGAAATTGGCTACGAATGAAGGGAGTATTCCAAATATTGGCCAGTCTATAGGGAGAAAGGGGTTCTCTGATGCTCTCGACTTTATCATGAACAAGTGAAATGATACAATTAGAATTAGTGTGGAGATGAATATATATAGTAAGATGGACAACACCGCCATAGTTTGTAATGTGTAACCACTGTGTATATGTGCGATGCAAGTAGGAACTTTTTTATAGAGAAGCTTCAGTTCTTTTGCTATTTAATGCAAAGCACCTACCAACATCTATCTACGCACAATAAATCTGGCAAGGACTGCTTCACGAAACACAAAATAAATATGGCGTTTTTTATACGTGCACAATCGAGGAACACATGAGAGTTTAGACACTATCTGGGTGTCGTCTCTTAGGTTTTTTAACCCATCTCAAACAGGTAGTAGAAACTAATTTAAGGGAGTGAAGGTCAGTTGGATAATAATGAAAAATTATGACAAAATAGCACAAAGCAGACACCTCAATTAGGGACTCTGAATTGAAACGTGTCACTAATAAATCAATAGTGGATAAACAAAGCGCATCAAGGATTAGTTGTTGCCCATGCCCATGAAACAATACGCGTCACTAATGACAAGAAATTAGTGACTCTTCCCAACAAAACGCATCACTGATAGCAGCAGTGGCGCATTTTACTTTGACGCGTCACTGGTAACAAAAATGACGCATTTCTTGTAGACGTACATATCGGTGACTTCCTGTTTAGTCGTGTCATTGACTACCTGGCCAGGGAACATTTTGTTTAAAAGGATGATTTGTTTTTTGGCAGGCGAGCACTGAGGGAGAGGAACACCAGCGGAGGAAGAGGCGAGCACCGAGGGGGGGGGGGGGGGGGAGCATGGCCCACATGCAGCACCGAGGGCGAGCACCGGCGGCGGAGCACCGAGGGAGAGGAGCACGGTCGGCGGAGCACTGAGGGAGAGAAGCACGGCTGGCGAAGCGGCGAGTGAGAGGACCATGGTCGGCAGAGCACCGAGGGAGAGGAGCACGACCGGTGGAGCGGCGAGCGACAGGACCATGGCCGGCGAAGAACCGAGCGGATTTTGGGCGGGGACCGAGCGGTTGAGCACCTAGACCGAGCAGGGCAGGGACCGAGAGCGCCGAGCACCGAGCGGGGAGCACCAGCAACGGCGGCGGGAATTTTGGGCAGCCCTTCAGGGAGTTAACCTAACAGCGATAAGTGGAATGCACAAGGCAAAGGTATAACCATAGGGCATTTCATTTTACCAGTCATAGGTGTGTAGAGAAGTTTATGACAAGGTTTAGGATAGATGGCCGTACTATCAAGAGGGGCAAACTTATTTGCATATCGGTTATTTAGTGCCACCGTGAGCGATCTAACTTTGCGATGTATTAGGATCGAGTGGCGTTGTGAGAGCAAGGTAAAATGCTTTGAAAATCTTTGTGAAAATGCTAACACACATGCACAAGGTGAAGAACATGTTTGTGTTAGCACATGAGAAGCAAGAAAGAAGTGGCAGCTCGGTTTGGCTGAGGAAACAGCTCCGGACGCTAGGGCTTGCTCGGTCCGAACAAACGCATTTGCGTCCGGAAGCAAACCCTAGTGGGCGTTGTGCTGACAGAGGAGGTCCAGACGCAAGTGTTGGTCCGGAGGGAGGCTCCGGACTTGCATCCGGAGGTGCTGCTCGCTCTCGGGCACTCTCGGGTGTCTGGAAAATATTTCCGGACGCTCGGTGCAGTGCGCCCGGACCCGGTGAATAGTAGCATCCGGAGACGCGTGGTAGCGCGAGGCGAAGGCGCCAAAGGGCAGTTTGAAATCGGAGGAGGGTCCAGACGCATGCGAGATGGTCCGGACCCCCCATTCATCTTGCGTCCGGAGCCTGCGTAGGAAGCCTAGTGAGTGGGCAAAAACGGCTAGTTTCGTGGGGGAGCTTATAAATAGCTCATGGCCGGCCTCTTGGGCTGGTATGCACCTTGGGCATGTGTTGCCTCTAGTGTGCTTGGTTTGGGAGCCCTCTAACTCACATATACTTGATAGCGATCATCCGATTGTGTGAGAGAGCGATTACTAGTGCGTTGCTTTGAGAGATAGCTTCGTGTGGCACTAGGTGATCGACTTGCAAGCTCGTGGTGCTTGTTACTCTTGGAGGTTGCCACCTCCTAGACGGCTTGGTGGCTTGAGGCTCCGTCGAAGCGTGCAAGAAGATTGTGCGGCGCTCCGGAGAGAAGTGCTTGTGAGGGGTGTTGTGCTCGCCCCGCGGGGATCGCGAAGAGAAACTCTAGTTGAGCGTGTCATTAAGTTACCCTCACTTGTGGGTAGATTCTTGCGGCTCCCGAGTGAGTGGGCTAGGCTTGTGAACGCCTATTAGCCGCCGAATCACCAAGTGTGTGGTCGACACAACAGGGACTAGCTTGGTGGCAACCAAGTGAACCTCGGGAGAAAAATCACCGTGTCAACCTTGTCTACTCTTCTCGGTGGTTTGTATTCTCCGATTCACTAGCTTGTATTTACTTTCATATACTTGTGCTAGTGGTTTCTTGTTGCTCTTGTAACTAGTTTAGCTTGTGTGGCTTGCCTAGTTACCTTCTAGCTTGTGTAGCTTAGAAGTAGCTCTTGAGTGGCTTATTGGCTTGTGTAGCCTTGTAAGTCACATTGCTTAGTTTGTGTAGCTAAGTAAGTTGAGCTCTCTAGTTGACTTGTGTAGTCTTGCTAGAGAGCATTGCTAGTGAGCTTAGGTGCTTTGTGCTTTGCTTACTAGTATGAGTAGGAGCTCCCTTTGTGCTTAGAGTACTAGTTGCTTAGGTTTGTGTGACCTTGCAACCTAGACTTGTTTAGGTGAGCTTCCTAGATTTGCACCTTAGTGAGCCCAATTAGTATATTTTGCTAGGTGCTAAAGTTATAGATAGAGGGGTGTAGTCTTGGCTAGACCGATAGTTTTAATTCCGCATTTGTTTCGGTTAGCCGTTGCGCTTAAGTTTTAGAAAAGACTATTCACCCCCCCTCTAGTCCGCCATCTCGACCCTACAATAAGGACATAGCGCTAAGAGCCCGGGGAAGCCTGCTTAAATAGTAGGTATTAACCACAACGGGCAATTTATAGTGCCTGCTGCGAGTCAGTATAACGACCGCTGCGATAAATATTAACCACAGCGGGTAGTTTAGGATGCCCGCTGTGATAAACAATTTCATATACTTCAGCACAGGGAGTAATTTCATATATCATTTGGTTAATATATATTGATAAATCATTTGGTTAATATATATAGATAAAATGATATATTGATAAATTCATATAAGCTTTCATTACAAAAGTTCTCCACTAGTTTATTACATCTCATTTTGGTGCGGGGGCTTTCACGGATCGCACCTCACCATCGGGGTGGGCCCAGGGCTTTATACCGCTCTTGTTGCACCGATCCTCGACGGCCTTGACCTTCTTTGGTACATCGGTAAAAAGTTGGAGCTCTTCGTAGTTGTTTTATTGTTCTAGACTCTGGACACCATCAGCTCACACGATCCGCTGCTTTCCAGACACGACCACATGTCTTTTTGTGTCCTCTGGATAGATATAGTAAGCCACTTGCGTGACATTTGTAGCAAAGTACCACTAACCATCTTTATATCCGGTACTTTTGAGGTTAATCGTGATTAGCCCTAATTTGTCCACCACAACTGCTTTCGGGTTAACCCAGTGGCATCAAAAGACATTTATGCTAACGTTTTTTCCATAGTCAAGTTCCCATATTTCTTCAATCTATCCATTGTGTCCTCGTGTTTGTGGCCTCGTCGACTCCTTCGTATCGAACAACGCTATTTTGTGATGCGCTCCTCTTGTCCTTGTCTTTCGTGTGGAACCTATACCCCTTCATGTCGTACCCTTTCCATGTGGTGACTTGAGTGGACGGGCCTTGCAACAACTTTTTAACGGTATCCGTATCTTCATCAGGGCATCCTTCTAGGGAGACGCATTGCTCTTTGAGCCACTCTACGAAACAACTCTGTGATATTTTTAGACCCATTCCTCCGTGCGTTGTCCGTCATGTGCGGTGCGAATCTCATCTAGGTGCTTTTCAACATACTTCTCCATGCTCACTAATTGATGAAGGATGCTATAATGAGCTTGTTCTACATCTTTGTATGGTATATCAGTGCATACTTTTCATCCCGTGCACCTCATTCCCGCGGTTCTGCCCTCGTGTTGATGAATAGGTAGTCCCATTGCCCTCCCATCTTTTATGTACCTTATACACCAGTTGACGGCCTCCTCGGTTGTGTATGCCTTGATCATAGAGCCTCCGGGTAAGCACAGTTATGGACATATCTGTTGAGGGTGGACATGAATCGCTCGTACGTCCACATTTCGTGCAGGTACACAGGGCCCAGTTGCTCGATCTGATCAACCATGTGTATCATCAGGTGATGCATAATGTCAAAGAAAGATGGGGGAAAGCACATCTTGAGATGGCAAAGGGTCTCCGTGATGAACTCCTTTAGGGTAAGCAGGTCAGCTTTGACGATGACCTTCTGTGTGATGCGGTTAAAGAAGTATGACATCCAAGTGATCACCATCTTCACGTACTCTGGTCCGTTAGCCCTGATCATGATAGGGAGGAACACTGTCAGCATGATGTGGCAGTCATGTGAGTTGAAGCCAGCCATTGTGAGGTCTTTCATGCAGACGAGGCTCTTGATGTTTGAAGAGAAACCGTCAACACCTTGATACCCCTCAACAAATTGAGCATAGCAATCTTCTCATCACGTCTTAGGTTGTATGTTGCACCTGGTATGTCAACTTTACCATTATGAGGCGGTCCTGGGTGAAGGTCATGCCTGATGCCCTTGTAACAATCCGAGTTTTCTAACAACCAAAAATCCAAACTTTCAAAAACTTTTTATGCAATGTGTGAAGCATGTAGTTGATAGGTAAAACCGAGCTAACCCTAGAGGAGTTTACCGATAAAATATTGCATGCATATAGAATTGGTTGTAGATGAGTGCCTCGATTCTCGAGTTGGTTTTGGTTTTCTTGTTCTCTTTCGTGTTGGAGTGCATATACCTATAGCTATTCCTCTCTTTTAAATTCCTACCAAATTCTTTTCACATTTCTTTTGAACCTCTTGCAAGTCCCTAAGTAGTAAATGCCCCGTTTAATCCATCCCAAATTTCCATCGACCCGTGCCCTTCTTCCATTCCAAATTCTCTTGAATCTCTCCGTGAATTCCTTTCAAATCCTTTCTGAACTTCTCTCCAATTCTTTGACTCAAAATTCAAAAGGAAAAATCCTTTCCCTCTCATCTAGCCCAATCCCCTCTCCACCCTTCAGGCCCGTAAAGGCAGGGAGCCCAAACAGCCCCTCTCCCCATCCCACTAGGGGTGCCAACCAGCCCAATCACCACTTGGGCCTAGGCTTCCCACATGGCCAAGTCATGCACCTCCTCCCCTCCTTCCTGTGGCCACTTCACTAGCACCGGCCCGCTCCCTCTTTCACCTTGTCGTGGCCTAGCACCGAGCGCCACAGGCCTGGCTTGACAACATGCCCGTGCGTGCAACCCAATAGCAGCTGGCCACGCCCCCTAGGTGAAAACCCTAGGGCGTTCACGCCCGCTCCCTGCCTCCCAGCCGCCGCCAGTAGACTAGAAGCCGTGCTCCGCCCGCGCCCCGCGACCGCACCCCGCGCGTCCGCCTCCGCACCTATGCGCGCGCTTTGCCCTAACCGCTCCGCGTGGACCCAGCAGCGCGCCCACCTGCACTCGCATGACCCCTGCGCGTCCGCGCCCGCTCCCAAGCCGCCGCCTCCAGGAGGTCCCGCCCGAAGCTGTGACCGTGCACGCACTTTCGTGCCTGCACCTCGGCCTCGGCCTCCCCCTCTGGATGGCCGCTGCGTGGCCACCGCTACGCACTGACGCCAAGGATCGACGTTTCCTCAGGAACCCTAGCCGGCAGACTCGCATAAAAGCTGCTGCCGCTCTTTCCTCCCTCAGCTGCCACCATCCTCCTCTTTGAAAGGTCTAGATATGGCTAGAGGGGGTGAATAGCCTAATAAAAATTTCTACAACAACACTAAGCAAACTTGTTAGAATAAAACACGACGTTTAAGCAAGTTTGCACGAGCACTACGGTTAGGCAAGTCACCTACCAATTCTAGTTACTAGCAAGATATAGACTATAGCACACAAACTAGCTAGCAAACTAGAAAGCTCTAAACAAGGCTACACAAACTATAGAGCTAAGATACTCTACTTTGCAAGAATGTAAGAATGTAATGCAAATCTAGATATAGGAAGGTTAAACCGCCACAGAGAGATGAGCCAATAGATAACCAATCAATACAAGATGAATCCTCGGTAGAAAGACAATGAGACACAATATTTTTTACCAAGGTTCACTTGTTTTCCAACAAGCTAGTCCTCGTTGTAGCGATTCACCTACTTGGAGGTTCACGCGCTAATTGGCATCACACGCCAAACCCGTCACTAGGTGCCGCAAAACCAACACAAGATAGGGATCCACAAGCTACGAGCAATCCACTAGAGATACCTTTCGTGAACTCTCGCGGGGAAGATTCAAGGACCTCTCACAATCCCCCGATCGGAGCCGGAGACAATCACCTTCCTCCGCTTTCACTTGTTTGCCAACAAGCTAGTCCTCGCTGTAGCGATTCACCTACTTGGAGGTTCACGCGCTAATTGGCATCACACGCCAAATCCGTCACTGGGTGCCGCAAAACCAACACAAGATAGGGATCCACAAGCTACGAGCAATCCACTAGAGATACCTTTCGCGAACTCTCGCAGGGAAGATTCAAGGACCTCTCACAATCCCCCGATCAGAGCTGGAGACAATCACCTTCCTTCGGTCAATGATCCTCGTCGCACCAAGCCGTCTAGGAGGTGACAACCTCCAAGAATAACAAGAGATCCCGCGATGACGACGATCACCAAGTGCCACTAGTATGCAATCAATAGAGCAATGCACTTGATTCACTCAATCTCTCATTAAATGATCAATTATGTAAAGAGGATGAGTGGGTGGACCAATCTCAAGCAAGCACAAGTGTAAGAGTGAAGTGAGAGTGCAAGAGTTGCCCCTTTGGGCTGGCCAAAACACTTATATAGCCCTCACTCAACAACTAGCCGTTTTGGCCCCAAAACAGACTTCCTGCGCGTCCTCCAGACGCTAGCAACAGTGAGGGTCCGGACTAACAACAGCGTCCGGACACCCCTCCACCGAGCTGCCAATGGCTCTGTTTCACATCTCCGGACGCGCCTCCAGACGCGCACGACACGCCATCCAAACCATGGCGTATGCGTCCAGTGGAGCCCCTCGTTCAAACGTCTTCTTCCCGCGCTCGACTCTGCGTGCCACGTGCCTCCGGACGCGTCTGGACGTGCCTCCGGACCAACGCGCACCTGCGTCCGAAGCTTACACCAGAAACGCCCGAGAGCAACCTGAGAGCACTTGAACTCCGGACGCAGCGTCCGGAGCTCCTCCTTCGGACAAAACCGAGCGTTTGGACACCTCTCCAGAGGAGTCCAGAGAGCACCAACACTCTGGACAATTGTCCGGAGCTCCCTGTCCGGACACAACAACGCATCCGGACTTCTGTCCTCAGCACTACCAGCTTAGGGTGTGTGTCTGGACGCACACACAATGGTCCGGACACACCAAAACCCTAGCATCCGGACCCCTGTCCGGACCTCTTCTTCTGCCCAAACACTTCTCCAACTCTCTTCCAAGCTTCCAAGGGCTAACACTAAGTGATCTCAACACTTGTGCACGTGTGTTAGCTTTTAGTTCACATTTTCTTGGAATTAGTTGGTTTACCTCACTAGTTCATTTGATTTTGAATGCAATGCAATGAACCTAGTGGCACATGATAACCGTAATCAAACACAAGAGCTCCCTCCTTGATAGTACAACTATTTATCCTAAATGTGATCACACCCTCTATGGTGTCTTGATCACCAAACCAAAAATGGTTCCTATATCACCTTTGCCTTGACACCATTTTCTTTTCCATTCACCTCCATGCTAGAGCCTTGCCATCACCATATTGATCCATCTTGCTCCATCACATGGCATGTACCAACCTATCTCATGATTCACACTTAGAGACCAAGGTTAGTACTTAGGTAGGTTTCATCAATTACTCAAAACCAAACACATGAGGGACTCTCAATCTCCCCCTTTTTGGTAATTGATGACAACCTTTCTATAAAGATATGAAATATAATCATTTTGAACTTGAGTTGCTTGTCCAAGCATTTTAATCATAGATTTGGATTTGGACAAGTCACACAAATTCAGTTTCGTAGTTATTAGCTCCCCCTACATATGTGCAAGATGAGTTTGGTTCAAAATTGAGCACATATGCATGGATAGAAAATTGTGGGAGTAAATAGCTACCAAATGATGCTAAGGTTTAAGAGTAGACCTTTGAAGCGTGATACCATCAGAGTGTGGAATTTAGAATCACCCTTAGCACCATGATAAGCTAGACATCAAGTAAACACTAGAAACCCTGTGAGATCAACATTAAGAGCAAGGTTTCTAGATACCATTTGAAAAACCACTTGAAAGAACAAACATCTAGCTTGCCATCCTATGCATGCTAGTTGATCAATCATCATTCAATTTGTATCACTAGCAAACACCACACAAGCATGAATATTTGAATTTAAAGTACTTGTGCAACAATACATATGAGGATGCAAGCATTCAAATGCAACACGGTGTTCATGAGCTTGCTCCCCTTACTTGTGTGTTCTTTTTCAAAAAGATTTTTCATTTTCTCCCTTTTGTCTTTCTCCCCCTATATCTTTTGTTTCTCCCCCTTTGGTCAATTTTTAACATATCTTTGCAATTTCTCCCCCTTTGTCATCAAATTAACACAAAAAGGTGGGACCAATTATAGATATTCAAGTTTTACTCCCCCTTAGTGTGAGATAGGGTGAAATATTTTCAAATTTGGTTTGAACTGAGCTACTTGCCCAAGATATTTAATTCGATTTAAACCATAGACAAGCTTGTTCACACATGCTAATATGGTTATCTTGCCTATGTTGAATTAAACACTTAAGCTCATAGACATAGATCAAACACTAGGATTGCAAGCCCATCAACATGTCATATGATACCACTAGAACATATCAAGTCATAGAAGTGGTACCATATAAGCATCAAATATATTCGTTTTCATGAATGAGCCTAGAAGCATGAGTGATGTCTATATGCTCTACACAAGTCCTAGCAAAGTATGCATGAATGCTTTTCAATCATCTTGTACCTTGCTTTGTCGGAGTAGAGACATGTCATATAAGTGGGGGTGCATCAACTCATGTTGGAGAAATTAATTATGTTCAACTCATTCCTTAGCTTGCAAAACCTCTTTTCATCTAGTGGCTTGGTAAAGATATCGGACAATTGATCTTCGGTGCCCACACTTTCTATTGAAATGTCCCCTTTCAATTGATGATCTCTAATGAAATGGTGGCGGACATCAATATGCTTTGTTATTGCATGTTGGACCGGGTTGTTGGTTAGCTTGATTGCACTTTAATTGTCACATAGCAATAGCACCTTCTTGAATTTGACTCCAAAGTCATTCAAAGTTTCTTTCATCCAAAGTATTTGTGCACAACAAATCCTCGCACTTATGTATTTGGCTTCGGCAGTAGAGAGTGCCACACTATTTTGCTTCTTTGATGACCATGAGACAAGTGATCTTCCAAGCAATTAGCATGTGCCTGATGTGCTTTTTCTTTCTATCTTGCAACCCGCATAATCCAAGTCAGAGTATCCAATTAACTCAAAGTTTGATCCTTTAGGATACCACAATCCAACATTTGGTGTATGCTTCAAATATCTCAATATCCTCTTTGTGGCTTTCAAATGACTCTCTCTTGGAGAAGCTTGAAACCTTGCACACATGCATACACTAAACATTACATCTAGTCTTGATGCGGTCACATAGAGTAGGCTACCAATCATTGATCTATATATCTTTTGATCTACCATGTTGCCACTAGAATCACTATCCAAGTTTCCATTTGTTCCTATTGGTGTGCTAATCGACTTTGCTTCATCTAGATTGAACTTCTTGAGCATGTCCTTGATATACTTGCCTTGACTTACAAATGTGTCATTCTTCATTTGTTTGACTTGAAGACCAAGGAAGTAGCTAAGCTCTCCAAGCATAGACATCTCAAATTCATTAGCCATCATATTGCCAAATTCTTCACAAAACTCTTGATTGGTTGATCCAAAGATAATGTCATCCACATAAATTTGCAACACAAACAAGTCCTTGCCAATCTTCTTAGTGAATAGGGTAGTATCAACCTTGCCCATAATGAATCCCTTAGAGAGGAGAAAGTCTCTCAACCTCTCATACCATGCTCTAGGTGCTTGCTTCAAACCATACAATGCCTTTCTTAGCTTGTACACATGGTTGGGTTTCTTGTCATCTTCAAAACCGGGTGGTTGTTCAACATATACCAATTCATTGATGTACCCATTGAGAAAAGCACTCTTCATATCCATTTGATAGAGCTTGATGTTGTGAGCACAAGCATAAGCTAATGGAATCCTTATTGCTTCTAGCCTTGCCATCGGTGCATATGTTTCTCCAAAGTCAAGACCCTCTACTTGAGTGTAACCTTGTGCAACTAGTCTTGCTTTGTTTCTCACTACTATTCCATCTTGATCTTGTTTGTTGCGAAAGACCCATCTTGTGCCAATAACATTGTGATTCTTTGGTCTCTCAACTAGCTCCCAAACTTGATTTCTAGTGAAGTTGTTGAGCTCTTTGTTGGTATTTCTTATGACTATTGGATAAATCTGCAAGCACACAGATTATACCGTTGTAGCACTTCACCTAGGAGTATTCCAAGGTATCATATTTCCACGGGGAACGAGAAGTGAGTTAACTAGGATTATGGATATGTCCTATGACAAATCAAGGGAGACTATGATAACTGGGTTGAGAGGTTCGATATAGCAAAGATATCTAACAATGTAAAGCTGGTTATACTGGCTTTATCAGCCCTTCTCTTGCAGGAGGCGATGGGATATATCAGAAAGAGGGCAAAACTCTAACCGGACCGCGCCATCAAGTTGTATTGAGGCCCTACCTTTTAAGAACTTATCTAACACGCGTGGTGGAATACGAAGACTAGATAGAGCTGTCACCTTCTACTAGCATCCACAAACAATCCGCGCGATAAGCGGTTTACAAAGGTAAGATCTAGTCTAGACACCACGTCTACACTATTCTTACTATTCTAACCCCATGTTAAGGCTAAAGCACTCTACTTAAACTAAAGTGATGAACAAGCGTGAAAAGATGTATACCAGCTAAACCAGATTTAGAATACTAAATGCTATAAAGAACTCGGAAGAAGTCACTTACAAGAGCTGAACTTACAAGAGACTCGCATCCGCCGAGGAAGAACTCCGGAGAAGATTCCCGACAGGCCCGGGGCTTTCTCCAGAAGACTTCCTTCACTCCCCTCCAGCAGGCATAGCACTACTAGAGAGCTCCGCTAAGAGACTAAGAATTAGTGTTTCTCCAATGAGGCATGAGTGAGAGTGAGGGCCTAGGTGGGTATTTATAGCTAGAGGTGGAGTAGGGGCTACTCCGGTGCCACGTCAGCGATACGCGCCACCTCCATCAGCCACCGTAGGATCAAACCATCATTAGAACCAACTTGGATCAACGGTGGAGATCAAGTGGATGCATGGCGGCATGCAAGAAGGCGGTGGGGAGCTTGGAGCACGTTTTGGGCACCTTGGTGTGGTTGGCCGACCACCCCATGACAGGTGGGCCCTGCCACTTCCTCCAGGAGGTGTCCCCACGGCACAGGGGGCATGTGGGTGGCCTGGTGGCCCCACAGGGTGGTGGGCCGACCCCCCTATGGGGTCCCTGGCCCACCTCTGCCTCCTGTACACTGGTCCCACTTGTCATCTTCAGTGGGTGTTTGTTCTGAGATGTTTATCCGGCTGATATCCTTGATGTGGGCCCATGGATCCTCGTGATGCGAATCTAAACCGTTGGGGAGAAAACACACTTGGATCCAAGGGGTAGAAAGTGCTCTGGAGGGTGTTACATGGATCATGGGGGCTTAGGAGGCCAAGTGGCCCCACAGGGTGGTCGACTGACCCCCTAAGTGGGCCCACTAGCTCCCAAAAGTTCCCATTCGCCATTACCTGCACTCAAATAGTCATGGGACATGTGGAACTAGTTACTGGGTAAATTATGTTCATGTTATTCTTGTTTTCCTTCGAATATGAGGATGTTGACGGTATTTTGATGGTGACAAAATAGCTCGTAATTACCATCAACAAGATCCCCCATACTTACCTCTTTGCTCGTCCTCGAGTAAAGGATAAAAGTTAACATAACCATGATATTCAAAGTATAAAGCAAGCATAAAGATTTACTCAAGACATTTGTCATACTAATGGGATATGTGGTATTGTCTAACATATATCCTTGAGAGGTTGAAAAATGTAATAGTTCTCAAAGCAAAGTCATCTTCCCAAATCATATTTTAGTACTTGGAGTTTTTGATAAGTTTTCAAAAGAAAGCACATAAGTCAACTTACTCCTCATATAGCACTCTAGATCGCTCAAGGTGTAAAAATCCTTATCAAGGCTTAGCATGAGGTTGCCTTCTTTCTATCTCCCTATTTCTATAAAGGCTTATGTGGAGCTTAGGTAGGGATAAACAATGCAGCATACTTACCTTGCATATATTGTAAAGTCAAATTCCGGATCCAAGAAGAGAAAAGTCATACTCTTAGATCAAGATGTGCAAGTGTGTGGAAACATGGCGCATGATCAAAACTCCTTTATAAGATCTCTCTTTCCTAACTTATTATTTTGAGACATAGCTATCTCTTTTTTTTATATGTATGAGCTTTGATTTGCTCATCATTTTTTTCTAAGACTTGGGACCTTCATGTGCCCCTATATTTTTTTCATATTTTTCATAATTTTGCATAGTCTATATCTCATTTACTAGCAACATACTGGAGAGAGAATTTTCTATTAGAACATAGAGCATGAACTATGTGGAAAAACGTAAGGCATGTTTCTGCGTACTTCCAGTGTAGAAGCAGCATGTATATGTGGTGTGTACGTGATCTTGATCTTGGAAGCATGATAAATTTCTCAACAAGGGTCACAAAACTTGACCAAACTCAACACAAAGTAAGCAGCTTATGTAGAAAGCTTATATCATGAAAGAGCATATATGGCTTTGGTAGGAATTTTCTCACTATAGAGTAGTGACATTATGGTTTTATGACGTTTTCAAAAATTAATCTCCAAACACTTTAAATAGACAGGGTATGAATAATGAGCCGAGAACGTATATCACATTGATTAACAACTTAGTCAAAATGGTTCCCTATCAAGATATTTTCCCATTAGCATAAGCAAAAGCAAGATTTCATCTTTATGACGCTTTTACCCTTAGAACGTCATAGATCATGTCACTTTTCAAGTTTTAGTTTTGAATGCGATCTTCTTGTTTTTATTCAATATTAAAAGGGAAATAAACTAAGCAATTAATTTCATGAAGAAATTATTTTTTATTTCATTTTTATTAAAAGAGAAAATGAGTAAACAAATAAATAAAAAAAGCATAAAGGAAAAGGGGAGAGATGTGGCAAACCAGACAGAATGGATGTTGAAGTTGAGTGGACGCTGGCTGGTGGGCCCGAGCCTTCTAGGTGCGGTCGGCCACCCGCCCTTCGAGGCCATTTGGCCACTTTGGTCTCTGCATTAGACTCCCTTACCTTTGAACATTGATCTGCTCTGTCCGTTCTGCGATTTGGCCCCGAACATGCATCGGTCGATGCACAAAAGTGGCCGATGAGGTCAAATTTTTTCGTGGGACGTGTCATGACCATGTACATCATGATTTCGTGGTCGATCTGGTGAAATGGTATGTTGGGGTGTCGACCGATACCCCCCCTACACTTGTTTCACTACATACTGCAACACAGGACAGAGAGAGATCAAATGCAAGGGTTTTGCTAGGGTAAGATATCAGCAGAACCAAGAGTTTCTTTTATCATTGATAGCTTAGGCATATGTTCTTTGATTCATGAGTGATAAACTATCAAGCCTAAGTATCTTGTTGCTATGAAGGGCTAAGGTATGTCAAGGTAGAAGATGGAGAGAGAAGGTCTTATTTTTTACATGGCCTTAGCATAAGGGATGACAAGCATCTTGTCATGCTCTCTTCTATTAGAGCCATGAGGTAGGTTCGATGGCTCTAGGGGATGACTAAGGAGAAGGAGAGGAAAGGAGATCCTCTCTCTCAAAGGCTTTGGATAAGAGCTTGAGCTTTGCATTAGTGATAATGCGAAGATCATTAAAGCTATCTTCAAGATCGAGACGCTCCATTCTCTCCTCAGAAACCCTTTCTTCTAAATTGGTAATGCTTTCTTTGGCAATAACACGTAGAAACTTTTCCATTTCGCTCTTCTTCTTGGTGGTACCATGGTGAGGTCAAGGAAGGTGAGAAGGGAAGCAAAAGGAGATGGAACTTCTACTGGTGGTGAAGAAGAACAAGGTAAGAGGAGGAAGACGGAGAGGGAGAGGTTAAGAAGAGAGAAACCAATGTCCTTCGCCTCTATTTTAACTTGGATCGTGTCGGAAACAGGATAGGAATGTTGGTCCAACGCTCAGGAGCAACGTGCATGGCAGAAGGGCCAAATCCAAGGTCAGCTGACCGCTTTTTGGAAGGTTTGGCTCGACCGAGCCTGGATTGGAGGTCCCACAGTTAAGGTTAGGCAGGCCGTGCAACGTTGGGCTGAGAAGCCTCAACATGTGGTCAGCCGACCGCCTTTCGAGGCCAAACAGGCCAAGATTTCGTGTGGGAGGTGACAAGGCTAGGTACATGCTAATTCTAGGGTCAAACACGAAAAATGAACAAAATTAAAACATGTAGATTTTAGTTCTAAATTGGATTAAGGACAAAATCTACCATGTCAATTTCATGCTCAAGTGATTCATGTTCATGAAAACTTTTAAGACACTGACCATTTACCTTTAAAGGTGTTGCAGCCGTAATCTCGAAGCGTGACGATTCCATGTGTCACAATATTGATGATGATGAATGGTCTTTCTTTTGTCAATCATTGCATTGTACTCAGACCCTTTTTCTCCATTCACTGCTTCTCTCCTGCGAAGGATTAGTGGACAACACATACCCGAAGGAATTCACGAATAATTTGAAGCAAGGGTATTATTGTCATAGAAACAGAGGACATCTTCTATGCTATAGAAAAGTTGGCTTTAACAATTTAGCACAAAAAGAGATACTCCCTCATTGTTCACCAATTTAAAATCAAGCGAGGTTAAGGCAAAGATGTGTAAGATTATTTCAAAATTACTTCAAACCTTGATTCGTATCTTATGAATGATCTCATGACTTACCCACCAAAACTTTGAAAGTTATCTTTCATTGGTTAGTCAAGAAGAACAACCAAATTCCATACAAGTATACTTTAGGTTCATTAATCAAACTTGACACCATGTCTCATTTGATTAACGAAGGCTATTCAACCTAAGCACCATGCTTAATTTAAAGAGATTTTGGAAGCACAATTTCTACTCCCAAACCAAAGCATACTCAAAACAGAACTAGGAAGCATGAAGCCATAAAGAGATTCACTTAAAAAGAGACAAGAGCGTGGATGGTGAACCAGATAGCATTTGCATTTTTTATTGTTTTTATTATTTCTATGACTTAGCAAGATGAGCAAGATATAAATAGAAAGCAAGGCAGAGATAACCAAACAAAATTAAGAATGAAGTATGACATGAGTTTCTTAGGGGATTCCACTCTCCCATACTTGGATTTTGCAACATTTGATAATGAGCAAATCCAAGTCTAGGATGCAGAATTCTCTTTTGAATGTGCTTCATTATTGAAGGATGTTTGGTTGGACATATCTTGTGTTTTGCTCCATCATTATTTTTGTTCAAACCTGATATGGTTAGTGACAAAAATACCTGAAGGAACAATTTCACAAATATTCTCTTAAACTCATTTTACAAAGTCATTTTATTTATTTCAAAATTTTGGGAAACTAAAAGAAAAATATTTTTATTTTGTTTTATATTTTTTTAAGAAAACTTTAATAGAAAAGAAGAAAGCTCGGCTTATCTCTCGAAAGTGCTTAATTTTAAGACACAAGCTTGTCTTTGGGAAACCTTCAAGTTGCAACTCATGTTGGTGAAGCGGTTTCCCCTTCAACTCCAATATTTTCAAACATATCCTCAAGACCAAAACCACTACGAGATTTGCACAATTTATGGTAGACAAACACATCTACAACCAACCTTGCAAAGATTTTAGAAACCAGAAGCATGAAGAGGTTGTAGGTCATGAGTGTAGTGATGGTAGAGGGAAGGATTGATTTGGGAAATTTCTCATTTGAGCATGGATTTGATTGGAAGATCGGGGAATAACTTCCATGCTCATTGACATAATTCTCCCTTTCAAGGAGTGGGTGAGCAATTTCATTCTTGTGAAATTTCAAGTCATTCTCAAGGCTTGAATGGGTCATGGATGTTGGCGAGATTGACATTAGCTCACCTCTTGGATCAAGAACTGGTTTGGATTCTAACCCTTTGATAAGAGGTCGGGAAGACCAAACGGGTAGATAATCTTCACCTATTCTATGACTAAGCTTCTCATTTCCTATTGTGTTCTCCAAGATTCTCATGATTGGCCTTCCGATAAAGGTGAGATGAAAGGAAAGTCCAGGAAGGTCAAAGATATGGAAATCTAGGACGATCTTGAGATCATTAACCACGACAAGAACATCATGAAGGACTCCTAAACAATCAAGGACTTGACCATTGGGGAGTCTAAGGTGTTTTTGTGATTGGGATAGATGATCCTTTGATGGTGTTGGAACATGGAAATGAGGAAGGATGTTGATCCCGAGGCTAGGATCGTAGCAAATTTCACCATCAATGCCCAACACTTGACAGGATATTCTCCTCACATGTGTGGGCATTTTAGTGACTTCTTTTGAAGATTCAGCCTCATCCAACCATTCTTGGGTTACAACGGTAAAGCTCTAACAGTTGATTATGCTCCTCTTGGTCAGATTTATGGCTCTCATGACTTCCATGCCTCGGGTGTCTTAATGAATTCCCAAAGTCATTAAGTGGGTCATCATAAGGCTTGAATGAAGGAACACATGGCGGATCATCAGGATCAAGGATGGGTTTAGAAATGGGTTCGTAGGATAAGTGAAAGGTGAGCATAGAGAAGGAGAGGATAGATTTGGCTTCTAAACACTTTAGTTCTCCTTTCTATAAGCTCACTCGACATTCCTTTATGAGGTATCCTAGACTTTTCCTGATGTGCCATGCTTGAAGTCGAGGCACAAGATGATGTTGATTTGGAAGGTTTTTGAAGAGATCCCTTCATGAGGGGTCTAGAAAGATGTTTCTTAGAAGGTCTCTTTAGGAAAGGATCATTTTGGGCATTCCTAAAACCAGCAAGATCATATGAAAGGTTAGCCTCGAACTCGAAGGAATGGTTTAGATGTTGGATTTCTTCTTCCTTCAAGATTTGTGGTATTTGTGGTTCAGGATTGATGGCAGAATCTTTTGATAAGAGTGTTGGTGATTCGGCTATCAAGATTTCTTTTCTAGGGGCTGGTTTTTCTCCTTCTATGGGTCCATCGTTATAATCGTTAGTAGAGGGAGTGTTTTCAAGAATCTTTGTCCTACACTAACGGATAAACATAGGAAGGCTCTCCCGGAAGTTATATCAAGAAGCTGTGCGGAATCTTTGCTAAGACCGCCATAAAAGTGTTGTAATAATGTTGGCTCAGTTATAGCAAGATCAGGGCCAGATGATGATAGCTCTAAAAGACGGTCACATGCCGCACCTAGAGGCTCTTTCTCCTTTTGTTTAAAGGTTAGGACCTCTATTCGAAGATGAACAACGCGAGAAATAGGGAAGAAAGTTAAGCAGAATTTGGATTGTAACTTTTTCCATTCTCCGTTTACACTATCTACGTTACGAAAGTACCATCGTTTGGCTATTCTCGTCAAAGAGAAAGGAAATAGCTTCCACTTAAGGGTACCTCGCATCATCCCTTAGATGTGGATACATGAACATAATTGTTCAAAGTCACGTAGGTGAGTGTAAGGATTTTCATCTTCATCCCCAGAAAAAGTTTGTTCCTGAACTTTGGCTATGAAGCTAGGGCGAAGCTTATAGCTAGGTGAAAGGAAGGATTGTGATATGATGGTGGTGGCTCCAAACTATGGCCCTGTGGAGGTGCAAGATAAGAGATGGATGATTGATTCATGGTTTGAAAAGGATAAAATGAAAAGAAAGATAAAACAAGGATAAATAGGACCAAAGGGTTCTAGTTAAAACAGCTACCGTTCCCCGGCAACGGCGCCAGAAATGCTTGTTGGTATTTCTTATGACTAGCACTTCACCTAGGAGTATTCCAAGGTATCGTATTTCCACGGGGAACGAGAAGTGAGTTAACTAGGATTATGGATATGTCCTATGAGGAATCAAGGGAGACTATGATAACTATGTTGAGAGGTTTGATATAGCAAAGATATCTAACAAGGTAAAGCTGGTTATACTGGCTTTATCAACCCTTCTCTTGTAGGAGGCGATGGGATAGATCAGAAAGAGGGAAAAACTCTAACCGGACCGCGCCATCAAGTTGTATTGAGGCCCTACCTTTTAAGAACTTATCTGACACACATGGTGGAATACGAAGACTAGATAGAGCTATCACCTTCTACTAGCATCCACAAACAATTCATGCGATAAGCGGTTTACAAAGGTAAGATCTAGTCTAGACACCACGTCTACACTATTCTTACGACTCTAACCCCACGTTAAGGCTAAAGCACTCTACTTAAAGTAAAGCGATGAACAAGCGTGAAAAGATGTATACCAGCTAAACCAGATTTAGAATACTAAATGCTATAAAGAACTCGGAAGAATTCACTTACAAGAGCTGAACTTACAAGAGACTCGCATCTGCCGAGGAAGAACTCCGGAGAAGATTCCCGACAGGCCTGGGGCTTTCTCCAGAAGACTTCCTTCACTCCCCTCCAGCAGGCATAACACTACTAGAGAGCTCCGCTAAGAGACTAAGAATTAGTGTTTCTCCAATTAGGCATGAGTGAGAGTGAGGGCCTAGGGGGGTAATTATAGCTAGAGGTGGAGTAGGGGCTACTCCGGTGCCATGTCAGCGATCCGCGCCACCTCCATCAGCCACCGTAGGATCAAACTGTCATTAGAACCGACTTGGATAAACGGTGGAGATCAAATGGATGTATGGCGGCATGCAGGAAGGTGGTGGGGAGCTTGGAGCACATTTTGGGCACCTAGGTGAGGTCGACCGACCACCCCATGACAGGTGGGCCCTACCACTTCCTCCAAGAGGTGTCCCCATAGCACAGGGGGCATGTGGGTGGCCTGGTGGCCCCACAGGGTGGTCGGCCGACCCCCCTATGGGGTCCCTGGCCCACCTCTGCCTCCTGTACGCTGGTCCCACTTGTCATCTTCAGTGGGTGTTTGTTCTGAGATGTTTATCCCGCTGATATCCTTGATGTGGGCCCATAGATCCTCGTGATGCGAATCTGAACCGTTGGGAGAAAACACACTTGGATCCAAGGGGTAGAAAGTGCTCTGGAGGGTGTTACATGGATCATGGGGGCTTGGGAGGCCTAGTGGCCCCACAGGGTGGTCGACCGACCCCCTAAGTGGGCCCACTAGCTCCCAAAAGTCCTCATTTGTCATTACCTGCACTTAATTAGTCATGGGACATGTGGGACTAGTTATTTGGTAAATTATGTTCATGTTATTCTTGTTTTCCTTTGAATATGAGGATGTTGACGGTAGTTTGATGGTGACAAAATAGCTCGTAATTACCGTCAACACTCTTCATGCATAGCATTTACCCAATCAATATCTTGCAAAGCTTCTTCAATCTCGGTTGGCTCAATAGATGACACAAAGGAGTAGTGTTCACAAAATGAAGCCAATCTTGATCTTGTTTGCACACCTCTAGTGATATCTCCAATAATAGGATCCAATGGATGATCCCTTGCAATAGATGTAGGTTGGAGAGTTGAAAGTTGATTGCTTGTAATTAGTTGGTCATTGGATTGAGATGATGAACTAGCCTCTTGTTGATCTTGAGTTGGAGATGATGAACTAGCTTGATTGTCATTGATTTGCTCATTGGATGAAGCATGCACTAGATAGTCCGTCTTGCTCTTCATCCACTTGCCTCAGCCTAATGTCCCCAATATCCATATTCTTCATTGCATTAGCCAATGGTTCACCTCTCACATCATCATGATTGTCATTTTCATCTTGAGAGTCATTAGTTTTATCAAACTCCACATCATGTACCTCCTCAACTATGTCATGAGTAAGATTCCATACTCTATATGCTCTGCTTGTAGTTGAGTAACCAAGTAGGAAGCCTTCATCACACTTCTCCAATTTGCTCAATCTTGCACCTTTCTTCAAGATATAGCACTTGCAACCAAACACTGTAAAGTATGCAATATTTGGTTTTCTTCCATTCAATAGCTCATATGGTGTCTTCTCAAGCATCTTGTGGCAATAGAGTCGGTTGCTATAATAGCAAGCCGTGTTGATAGCTTTGGCCCAAAAAGAATCACTCACATTGTATTCACTAAGCATAGATCTTTCCATATCAATGAGTGTCATATTCTTCCTCTCAACAAGCCCATTTGATTGAGGTGTATACATGGCCGAGAATTGATGTTTGATTCCATATTCATCACATAGCTCATTAACTCTATTATTCTTGAACTCACTACCATTGTCACTTCTTACTTTCTTGATAGTTGTTTCAAATTCATTTTGGCATCTCTTGACAAAAATCTTGAATGTATCAAATGTGTCACTCTTGTCACTAAGAAAGAATATCCATGTATATCTAGTGAAGTCATCAACTATCACAAAGCCATATTTGTTTCCACCAATGCTTGTGTATGTGTTTGGTCCAAACAAATCCATATGCAAGAGCTCAAAAGGTTTGCAAGTACTCATCATTCTCTTACTAGGGTGAGTGTTTCCAACTTGTTTGCCAGCTTGACAAGAGCTACATAGCTTATCTTTCTCAAAGACCACATCCTTCAAGCCTCTAACTAGATCATGCTTGACTAATTTGTTCAATTGCCTCATACCAACATGACCAAGCCTTCTATGTCATAACCAACCCATGCTAGATTTGGATAGCAAGCAAGTTTACAATTGAGTTTCACTAGCATTGAAATCAACCAAGTATAGATTCTCATATCTAAAGCCTTTGAATATCAAGTTAGAGCCATCTACACTTATGATCTCTACATCATCAACTCCAAAGATCCATTTGAAACCAAAATCACAAAGTTGAGCTACGGATAGCAAGTTAAAGTTCAAGCTCTCTACTAGCAACACATTGGATATGCTCATGTCATTAGATATTGCAATCTTACCAAGCCCTTTGACCTTACCTTTGTCATTGTCACCAAATGTGATAGATTCAATCCCATTGCCACTATTTGACTTGATAGAGTTGAACATTCTTGAATCACCGGTCATATGTTGAGTGCACCCACTATCAAGCACCTAATGCCTCCCTCTGGCTTTATAATTGACCTACAAAACAATTCAATTCTTCTTAGGTACCCATACTTTCTTGGGTCCTCCAAAGTTAGTGACTATGGACTTAGGTACCCAAATAGATTTCTTCTTTGAGCTCTCATTGGGAGTACCCATGTACTTAGCTATCACACCTTTCTTTGGTAAGTACATAACTAGAATCAAAGCGAATAGATGCACTTGTAAATTTTATCTTGCTTAGATTTAGTTTATAATATTGCTCATCATGCCCTACTTGCTTGCAACTAGTGAAATAGTTTATAATATTGCTCATCATGCCATACTTGCTTGCAACTAGTGAAAAAGCGACCATTTCTCTTCACAAAGCGAGGCTTTGGAGTTGCAAAGGCCGCCTTGCCTTTCTTGGGGGTATAGCCCAATCCCTCTTTGCAAAGGGAGAACCTTTGGCTACCCAAGCACTTAAGCAAGTGGGTGTCTCCACCATAGGCATTGCCTAAGGATAGAGTGAGCTTACCAACCTTCTTCTTAAGGGTCTCATTCTCAACCATTAGTGAAACATCACAAGTGAAGCCATCACTAGTATAAGAGGTAGAGTTAGAAGTGCTACAAGAAGGGTTAGTTGGCGTGATGATGATGGGTTCATAGAAAGATTCATTGATTATGTCACAAGTTGTTCCCATGTTACTTGTTGAAACATGCTCTTTCTCCTTTTGCTCAACAAGAGATGAGTGAGATTTTTCAAGCTTAGAGTGAGCTTTGCCAAGCTTCTCATGGGCATCCTCTAGCCTCTCATGAGAGCGGTTTAGCTCATCAAAGGATTGCTTGAGAGCTTGAAGCTCTTTCCGCAATGCTTTGCACTCCTTTCTCTTGATGTCAAAATGAGTCTTAGCATCTTCCAACATGTCAATTAGTTCATCTTTAGTGGATTCATCATCATCATCTTCACTAGTATCACACTCATCATCGGATTGTACCTTAGTGGACCGAGCCATGAAGCATGTCGATGGAGTGTCGAAGAGAGAGATCTTGTTTTTCATAGCAATTCTTGCAAGAGCCTTCTTCTTGCTTGATCTCTTCTCATCATCACTTGAGTCATCATCACTTGAGGAATCACTATCTCAAGTGACAACATATGAGCCTCCCTTCTTGTTCTTCTTGAAGGTCATCTTGCTCTCTTTCTTCTCTTTCTTCTTGCCCTTCTTCTCATCTTCATTGTCACTATGATGAGGGAAATTCACAATGAGATGATCTTTGCTATTGCACTTCAAGCATCTTCTATCCTTCTCATTGTACTTGTGTGAGATCTTCTTCCTTCTTGTTCTATATCCCTTCTTCTTCATGAATTTGCCAAATTTCTTGAAAAATAGAGCCATCTATTCTTCATCATCATCACTATTTCTTGAGCACTCATCATTGCTTGATTCATCATTCTTGATCTTTGCTTTGCCTTTTGATGAAGATGTGGCCTTGAATGCCAAGCTCTTCTTCTTGTCTTCCTTCTTCTCATCCTTCTTCTCCTTGTTCTCTCTTATCTTGTCATTGTCTTCTCTAAAGGTGTCATTGGTTATCACCTCACCAAGAACTTGGTTTGGTGTCATTGTGTCCAATCCACTCCTCACCAATAGAGTGACCAACATCTCAAATCTTGAGGGAAGACTCATAAAAAATTTGAATGAGAAATCCTTGTTCTCCACATTCTCTCCAAGTGACTTGAGGTCATTGACAAGCACCTCAAGCCTATTGAACATCTCTGGCACATTTTCATCTTCCTTAATCTTGAGGCTTGCAAACTTCTCCTTTAAGATGTATGCCTTGGCCCCCTTCATGGATTGAGTCCCTTCATATGACTCTTCTAGCTTCTTCCATGCATCATGAGCTCTCTCATTTTTCTTCATTTGCTCAAACACTTCTCTTGAGATTGCTTCATGGATGGCACTTAATACAATATCATTGTTTTGGAGCTTCTCCTCCTCGGCCATGGTGGGTGCCTCCACATTCACCACCTCAAACTTCTTGTCAACCACCAACCATATCTTTCGGTTGATTGATTTGATATGGGTGGTCATCAATGCCTTCCAATAGCTACAATTAGTGCCATCAAACTTGGGTGGCCTCTTGGTGTTGTTGATTTGAGTAATTTTAACACTGTGGGATGTTAAGCCTCAAAGAAACGGTGTACCGGCTTCGATACCACTTGAAAGGTCTAGATATGGCTAGAGGGGGGGTTAATAGCCTAATAAAAATTTCTACAACAACACTAAGCAAACTTGTTAGAATAAAACATGGCGTTTAACAAAGTTTTCATGAGCACTACGGTTAGGCAAGTCACCTACCAATTCTAGTTACTAGCAAGATAGAGACCGTAGCACACAAACTAGCTAGCAATCTAGAAAGCTCTAAACAAGGCTACACAAACTATAGAGCTAAGATACTCTACTTTGCAAGAATGTAAGAATGTAATGCAAAGCTAGAGATAGGAAGGTTAAACCACCACGGAGAGATGAGCCAATAGATAACCAATCAATACAAGATGAATCCTCGGTAGAGAGATAATGAGACACAATATTTTTACCGAGGTTCACTTGTTTGCCAACAAGCTAGTCCTCGTTGTAGCGATTCACCTATTTGGAGGTTCACAAGCTAATTGGCATCACACGCCAAACCCGTCACTGGGTGCCGCAAAACCAACACAAGATAGGGATCCACAAGCTATGAGCAATCCACTAGAGATACCTTTCATGAACTCCCGCGGGGAAGATTCAAGAACCCCTCACAATCCACCGATCGGAGCCAGAGACAATCACCTTCCTCCGCTCAACGATCCTCGTCACACCAAGCCGTCTAGGAGGTGGCAACCTCTAAGAATAACAAGAGCTCCCGCGATGACGACGATCACCAAGTGCCACTAGTATGCAATCAATAAAGCAATGCACTTGGTTCACTCAATCTCTCATGAAATGATCAATTATGTCAAGAGGATGAGTGGGTGGAGCAATCTCAAGCAAGCACAAGTGTAGGAGTGAAGTGAGAGTGCAAGAGTTGCCCCTTTGGGCCGGCCAAAACACTTATATAGCCCTCACTCAACAACTAGCCGTTTTGGCCCCAAAACAGACTTCCTGCGCGTCCTCTAGACGCTAGCAACAGTGAGGGTCCGGACTAACAACAGCGTCCGAACACCCCTCCACCGAGCTGCCAACGATTCTGTTTCACATCTCCGGACGCGCGCGACGTGCCATCCAGACCATGGCGAATGCATCCGGTCGAGCCCCTCGTTCAAACGTCTTCTTCCCGCGCTCGCCTCTGCGTGCCACGTGCCTCCGGACGCGTCCGAACGTGCCTCCGGACCAACGCGCACCTGCGTCCGGAGCTTACACCAGAAACGTCCGAGAGCAACCCAAGAGCACTTGAACTCCGGACGCAGTGTCCGGAGCTCCTCCTCTGGACAAAACCGAGCATCCGGACACCTCTCCAGAGGAGTCCAGAGAGCACCAATACTCTGGACAATTGTCCGGAGCTCCCTGTCCGGACACAACAACGCATCCGGACTTCTGTCCTCAGCACTGCCAGCTTAGGGTGTGTGTCCGGACGCACACGCAATGGTTCGGACACACCGAAACCCAAGCGTCTGGACCCCTGTCCGGACCTCTTCTTCTTCCCAAACACTTCTCCAACTTCTTCCAACTCTCTTCCAAGCTTCCAAGGGCTAACACTAAGTGATCTCAACACTTGTGCACGTGTGTTAGCTTTTAGTTCACATTTTCTTGGAATTAGTTGGTTTACCTCACTAGTTCATTTGATTTTGAATGCAATGCAATGAACCTAGTGTCACATGATAATCGTAATCAAACACAAGAGCTCCCTCCTTGATAGTACGGCTATGTATCCTAAATGTGATCACACCCCCTATGGTGTCTTGATCACCAAACCAAAAATGGTTCCTATATCACCTTTGCCTTGACACCATTTTCTTTTCCATTCACCTCCATGCTAGAGCCTTGCCATCACCATACTGATCCATCTTGCTCCATCACATGGCATGTACCAACCTATCTCATGATTCACACTTAGAGACCAAGGTTAGTACTTAGGTAGGTTTCATCAATTACTCAAAACCAAACACATGAGGGACTCTCACTCTTCCTCCACCTTGCCTCGTCGTGCCGCCCATCCACGCCGCCATCTTGCCAGCCGCCGCGCCTAGCCGCCGTGCGACGCCACCAGGCGTTCCTTGCCGAAGTCGTAGCCACGCTGTCCAACTCTGCGCCACAACCACGTTCAGCGGCCGGCCTCGGTGAAGCTCAGCACTGTTGATGGTAAGAATGACCCATTTGTCACCATCAAAATACCGTCAACATCCTCAGAATATAAGGAAGACAAGCATGCCATGAGCATATTATTTAAAATAACAAGTTCCACATGTCAATGAAGTATTTGATGTAGAGTTAAAAGAAATGGAGCAAAGGAGAGCCAATGGGACCCACATAGTGGGTCGACCGACCCCATCTTGGGCCCACTAGCCCTCTACTCTGGCCATGATCTAGGAGAAGCATTCCCAAGTAGTTCCTAACCCTTGGATCAATGTGTGTTTTCTCCCAATGGCTTAGATTTATAGCACATGGATTCATGGGCCAACATCAAGGAAACAAACGTGATAAAACACTCCAAGAAGATCAGATGAAGTCTATGACAAGTGGGACTACCCTCTAGAGAGAGGTGGTGGGCCCCAGACCCCTATAGGGGGTCGGCCAATCCACCCAGGTGGCCACCACCTCCCCACTTGGTCCCTGACCAGTGGGGCACCTTCTAGAAGATCAAGGAAGGGCCCATAGGCCATAGGGGGTCGGCCAATCTCCCCTAGGTCGGTGCTGAGCCTGGTGACCTCCCCACATACTAAACACATGTTGAATATCATCACCATCCATTCTAAGGCGGTGGAGAGTTCGGTTTGATCCTACGGTGGCTGATGAAGGTGGCGCGGATCGCTGACATGGCACCGGAGTAGCCCCTACTCCACCTCCTGCTATAAATACCACCTAGAGCTCTCTTATCATTCATGACTCATTAGAGAAATACTACTCCTTAGTAGCTTAGCAGAGCTCTGCAGTAGTGCTATGCTACTTGGAGGAGAGTGAGGGAATTCTTCTGGAGAAAGCCCCGGGCCTATCGGGAATCTTCTCCGAAGTTCTTCCTCAGTGGATGTGAATCTCTTGTAAGTTCAGAACTTATAAGTGATTTCTTTCGAGTTCTTTATAGCATTTAATATTCTAAATCTGGTTTAGCCATTATACATCTTTTCGCGCTTGTTCATCGCTTTGCTCTGAGTAAAGTGCTTTAATCTTAGGCCAAGGTTAGAGTAGTGAGATTAGTGTAGACGTGGTGTCTAAACTTAATCTTGCCTTTGTAAACCGCTTATCGCATGGATTGTTTATGGTAGCTAGTAGGTGGTGACAACCCTATCTAGTCTTTTTATTCCACCATGTGTGTAAGATAAGTTCTTAAAAGGTAGGGCCTCAATACAACATGATGGCATGGTCTGGTAGGAGTTTTACCTCTTACTGATCTATCCCATTGCCTCCTGCAAGAGAAGGGCTGATAAAGCCAGTATAACTAGCTATACCTTGTTAGATATCTTTGCTATATCTCTCAACCAGTTATCATAGTCTCCCTTGATTCATCATAGGACATATCTATCTTCCTAGTTAATTCACTTCTCGTTTCCTGTGGAAAATACGATACCTGGAATACTCCCGGTGAAAGCTACACTTGACAGCCGTACGCTTGCGATCTTTTACCCGTTTGCCACTTCTGGTGTCAACAAGCTTTCTGGCGTCATTGCTCGGTAATGGTAGTTGTTTTAACTAGAACCTTTTGGTCCTATTTTATCTTTGTTTGATTTCATCCTTTCCTTCCACACACACCATATGGATCGAACACCCCTCTTTGAATATGGTGCTCCAACGGGCGCTAGCTTGGAGCCACCAAAATCATCTCAGGCCATTTTGGCCGTTCGTTATGAGCTTCGCCCAAGTCTCATAGTGATGGTTCAGAAAAAACCTTTTTCTGGGGACGAAGATGAAAATCCTTACACTCACCTATGTGACTTTGAACAACTATGTTCATGTGTCCACATCCAAGGGATGAGGCAAGGTACTCTTAAGTGTAAGCTATTTCTATTCTCTTTGACAAGAATAGCCAAACGATGGTACACTCACCACATAGATAGTGCAAAGGGAGAATGGGAAAAATTGCAATCTAAATTCTGCTTAACTTTTTTCCCTATCCCCCGTGTTATTCGTCTTTGAAAAGAGGTCATCAACTTCTCACAAAAGGAGAAAGAACCTCTAGGTGCGACATGGGCCCGTCTTTTAGATCTAGCATCATCCGGCCCTAATCTTGCTATAACCGAGCCTACATTGTTACAACACTTTTATGGCGGTCTTAGCAAAGATTCCGCACATCTTCTTGATATATCTTCTGGGGGAGCCTTCCTGTGTTTACCCGTTAGTGTAGGGAAGAGTCTTCTTACGAAGATTCTTGAAAACACCCCCTATACTAACGTTTATGATGAAGGACCCACGGAAGAACAAAAACCAGACCCCAGAATAGAAACAACCTCGATAGCCGAAACAACCTCGACATCCCAAGATCCTGCTATCGAATCTGAACCACCAAGGGAAGAAGAAATCCAACCCTTGGAATTCCCTCTTGATATCGAGGCTGATTTATTTTCTGATTTTGGAAATGCCTTGAATCAATCTGTGCAAAAAAAGTCTTCTACTCGAAAAGCTCCTAACCTCCACATTCCAAGTCGCCTAGAGGAAGTTTACCTCCAGGAGACGGTTCAAGAGTTAGCTTCTATCATGAGCAATGAATGGCTACAAGAGACCGAATCTTCATTCGAGTCGATTCGAATCCTTGCTTCCTCCACAACCATTCCTTGCCAAATCAATAGAACAAAATTAGACTCTCTGTATGATCCTGCCATAGGAGTAAGCGTTATGTCTAAGTCTCTAGCTAGTGCTCTCCTAGGTGATGTAACTCTAACTCCAACCAATAAGTTTCTGAAGCTTCCTTCAAGACAATTGATTAAGAGTTATGGGATCGCACAGACCATTCATACGCTAATTAACAAAATCAATATCCTCTTAAATTTCATCATATTTGATATAGAGGAATTTGACTTATTAATTGAACATCCACTCATGAGATTTCTTGATGGATCTCTAGATGGAAGCCTTAAGGGTCATCTAGGGAGTAGTATCAAGCTCTCGATTCTGTTAACCAATTCCATAAACACCATGACGGAATTGCTCCCAGAATCTGACCCTGTAGAGGAAGTGATGGTTGCATCTCTTCTAGAATCTTCTCATCCTAATCTAGAAGAAGATGCTAAAGATTTCATCCAAGAAGAAGACGATCTAAAAGAAACCATAGATCTAGAGAAATCTGAGCCTCCATCTAGGCCCTCTATAGAACATAAACCACTTCCTGTTGGTTTAAAATATGCCTTTCTAAATGACGATCGTGAGGCCCCTATGATCATAAGCGGCAAAGTCTCTCCTAAAGAGTCCTTTAAGCTCCTCACTATCTTAGAAAAGAATCAATCAGTCTTAGGATACTCTCTTTAAGATCTCAAGGGCATTAGTCCCGCTCTTTGCACACATCGCATTCCCATAGAACATGAGGCCATCCCATCCAGAGAACGTCAACAAAGATTGAATAATGCGATGAGAGAAGTAGTAAAGAAAGAGGTCTTGAAACTCTTGCACGCAGGGATCATGTACCTTGTCCCTCATAGTGAATGGGTTAGCCCTGTGCAAGTAGTGCCTAAGAAGGGAGATATGATGGTCGTTCACAATGAAAAGAACAAGTTAATTCCTCAACGAACCGTCACGGGTTGGAGAATGTGTATAGATTGCCAAAAACTTAATAAGGCTACAAAGAAAGACCACTTCCCATTACCCTTCATCGATGAGATGTTGGAACGGCTTGCAAAGCATTCTTTCTTTTGTTTCCTTAATGGTTATTTAGGTTATCATCAAATTCCAATCCACCCCGATGATCAAAGTAAGACTACCTTCACATGCCCCTATGGAACATATGCATATAGGCAAATGTCTTTCGGCCTATGCAATGCTCCTACTTCCTTTCAAAGGTGCATGATGTCCATCTTCTCCGTATCCGCATATCATAGTGCTGTCAGGTACCGATGTCCTCTCCAAAGTTAAGCGGAGGGCGAGTTGCCGATTCATCATCCCCGTATCGGTAATCTTCCGATATATCCCTCGGGAATTGTTGGGCAAATAAATCAAACTGGAGGGGCTTGTGCATGTGTGCATTCAACCACAGATTGACAAACCACCAGGGGCCTCCGAGATTGCTGATGGGTTCTCCTAGCAGTAGCTTCTGGGACACTTGATGCAGCAATCGGTAAACTGATCCAAGAAGATACCTGCCTAAAGGGAGCCTTGTTCCATCGGCAAATAATTCAGCCGCTGGAAGGTGCATGGTGGTCGAACCGATGGTTTTGCCACAGAAGACGAACTTTTCCAACCCATGTTTTATGAAAATGGCGTGCTCTCGTTGGGTTACCGATCCGGTTTTCTGGTTCTCTTTGATGTAGCCCGTCCAACCGCCGATATTCCGGGTGTTCACCTTGTACTCGGATTTTCTGTTGAAAAGGCTGAACGTATCGGCAGAGGTGATGTCCAAGCCGGTCAGCATGTAGACATCGGCAAGGGTTGGGGTAGCTGGTCCATGCCTAAAGAGGAAAGCGTTCATGCTATCGGACCAGAAGTATGAGGCTGCCATCATTAAGTTTTCGTTTTTCTCCATATCGGCAATTGAAAGCCTAATGCACTGATCCAGGTTACGTTCTTGCCAGTACACTTGCTGTGATCTGACCACTCTCAGGTACCAGTTCTTCCATCCTTTAGTAGGCTTGGGCCATGAGTGGAATGTATCCTTCCACAGTCCTAGACCAAAACACTCAGATCTGAACGGTACCCGGTTGGTTTCTGCATTAATGATGAAGGTGGGGTCTGGATTGCCCATTGGGCCTAGGCAGCTGAGGTTGGAGCCGGCGAGTGGAATCACTACCTTATTGTATAGTTCCTAGGGTTCGAAGAAAAAGGGACGAATCAGAATGAGGATAAATCTAGATTTTTGCGAGGAGAAGAACCATACAGGTGGTTGGATTAGGCGGGGAGTAAGCCTTACCTTTGGAATGTCGACTTGGATCGCCATTGGAGTCAAAGGAATGCTTGCAATTCGTCCTTGGATTGCGGAGGAGTACTGTTGCTCGAGCTTGTGTTCTTCAGAGCGGCTGGAGGTTGAAGACGAAGGCAGGAAGGTGAAAGTAAAATTGGGCTCGGGTAAAAAGGCGGTGTGGATCCTGGTAACTTTTATAAGCCTGCTCAAGGGCATTTTGGGGTTCTGTTTCACACTGTGCAGGAATGTGGAGAGGCCCGCGGTAGATACGTGCGGTGATCGAGGTGGCCTGCAACTGTTTTTGCTACAATCAAGGGATTTTATTATTAAATTGCAGTTCCACATGCGGGGATCGAGGGAACCGTACATCTATCTCGGAGGTAACGGCTACAGCAACGGCTACAGTGGAGAGAATTTCGGCACGTAAAGTATTATACGCTCCGAAACTGGGGGGCATGTGTTGACACCGTTTTTCAACACGTGTCAAATGGGCTGAGGCTTGACTGGTCAGTGGCCGTTCTGCATCGGCATCGGGAAAATTTTGAGCCGATATTACCGATGAAAGAGTGCTGCGGGAAGACCAAGTGCGTTGCCGATGGAGGATGGATGATCTTTGCCGACAAAGGTTAATTGGTGAAGTCTTGTTGAAGCTGATTGCCAATGAAGAGTCATTGTCGATTGCCGATGAGGGGTCATTGTCGATTGCCGATGAAGGATGGTTGCCGATTGCCGATGAAGGGTGGTTGCCGATTGCCGATAGGGGATGATTGGTGAAGACAGTTGCCAGCACAAGGTCGCTAATCAGAAATGTTGTCAATTGCCGATCGGGAAAGTGTTGCCGATGCCAATGGGCGTCACTTAGCGCTTGGTGGCAGCAGAAGGTTACCGGTGGTCAAAAGAAGGAAGGCGCGGAGGAAGGCGCGGATTAAAGGGATCTGCCGATGGAAAGTTTTCATCGAAGAGAAGAATAAGGAAACTGGTGTTTTGTACCAGTATTATTATAGTAGTTTGAGTCCGGCTCTTGCATGAGTCGTTTATTTTCCTTTAAAATAGGTGTGTTTGTTTAAGAAATAAATATTGTTATCCGGCTCCTGCGCGAGTCAGTTTCCTTTAAAGTAGGAGTTTGTTTTAGGAAGGATACGTGTCGTGTCTTTGTACAACTCTCCATGCGGGAGTATAAATACGTGCCCGAGGGCCATGGAAAAAACAATCAATCCAATTCAAAACAAACCAATTTTATCTTATTCTACCTTTTATCGCAATTTACCTTTTATTGCATTAGCTGTAGTTATCTACGAGTTCTTCAAGCTTCGGCGGGCTATATCACCTTGATCTCCATCAAAACTTTGTAAGTTCTGCGTAGGAGTACCTCTGAGCTTTGGCAATCCGGGCGCATCGCTGTTTGCCTCGTTCAGCTCTGCTCTAGTTATCCTGATCAAGCCCCAATTCCATCATCCGGGCGCATCGCCATTGTCTGGATTGGATCTTGTTCTATCTTTGATCAATCTAAGCCTTGACGTCCGGGCACATCGCTGTCGTCTCGTTCAGTTTTGTTCTAGTTATCATCCTTGTCAATTGATTGGTTAAATCGACTGGCACGCCTCTGGAATACCGAGCTTTGGGTAATAGCCCGAGGTGTTCACAGATCCTGACGCTTTTTGTGTCAACACCTCTTTTGGCACGCCCAGTGGGACCAGATTATACAAATCCACGCATTCGGCATGGGTGATCACGCCGATGTCAACCAGAGGAATGTCATTGAAGTCTCTGAGGCCGATCTGAAAGATGATCAGAAGCAGGCCATGGAGCGGGCTATGGAGGAATACAAGCAGCTGTATCTCAAGTCCTTCAGCCTCAGCAGGAGCGGCGAAGCAATTCAGAAGCAAGATCCGCCGTTGCCACGGCAGATCACGTACGACGCCAATCCTGGTAAACTGCAAGAGATGGTTAATGCTATTGTAAATCAAGCATTGATTAACCACTCCAGTGTGTTGTCCAATACTGTCTACAATGTTGTCACACAATCATTCAAAGAAGGGCATGCACCGCGATATGTCGGTCCAGCGTACCATCAACCTGGATTGGCATCTACGAGCCCATCGGCAGCCCCAATGGCGTCTTCCACCCCTGTGGAACCATCTGCCGATGTAGCTACATCACCAAGACCGAACGCTGGCGACATTACCAAGCTCAATCCAGATCCAGCCGCGTCGGCGACTTTGGGACCAGCCCCTGCTAACTGGTGGGGATACGGTATGCCTCCGAATCTATATGCTGGTTCTAATCTAGTGCAGGGGGATAGTTCAACCTGGAGGAACTCTACGGCATCAGCAATGCAGTCACAGCCGATGGCCCCTATGATGCACAACTCTGCGCCTGCTCCAACCATACAAATGCCATCAGATGATCTTCAAGTAATTCCCAAGATACCTCTGACGCCACCATCGGCAAGCTCGATGCCGATGCAACACATTATAACCGCCGGCAGTCAATCTCTGGTGGCAAATTCACAGGCTGGAGCGCCGATTCCCCAAGGTAATCTGGTGATTAATTGCTCCAGGATACAAGAGCCACATGCTCCGGCCAGCTATCATCCATCGGTAAGTCATATGCCGATGCTTTATAATCCTGGATGGGTCAACCAGCCGCCGGCTCAGCAGCCTGGCGTGTCAATGTATCATTATGGAGGCCCAACTTACACTCCGAGCGGACCATCGGTACAACAACCGATGAATGTGACAGTTCAGCCAAATCCGCCAAGTGTGCAGAACTATCCATCGGTAAGTCAACCGATGCATAGTGTTCAGATGACTGGTGCTGCGCCTGCAACTACTACGCATCTTCAAGAGGCGCGTCAGCCGACTCCACCAGTCGACAACCAGCCAATGAGTCGGCAAGAGCAGGACGCATATTGGGTCGGTAAGATTGCCGAAGTCATGAAAGAGCAATTCGGCATCAAACCCAAGGTCAACACGTACTCTTATCGGACTCCGTATCCTCCCGCATATGACTTGATTCCTCTTCCAAATCGGTACAAGGTGCCCGATTTTACCAAGTTCTCCAGCCAAGACGACATGTCAACAATGGAGCACATCAACCGCTTCATTATCTAGTGCGGAGAAGCTGCCAGCAGGGAGAAATTAAGGGTGAGATTGTTCTCTTCATCATTGTCTGGATCGACATTCACATGGTTCATATCGTTGCCTCCAAATTCTATAATTACATGGGCCGATCTGGAGAGGCAATTTCACAAGTACTTCTTCGCTGGCATACATGAGAAGAAGCTTACCGATTTGGTCAAGATGAGGCAACGCAACGACGAATCGGTGGAAAGCTTTGTGCAAAGGCTACGGGACGTGAAGAACAAGTGCTACAGTCTGGTGCTTGATGATCGACAACTGGCAGATTTGGCCTTCCAAGGATTGCTGCCGCACATCAAGGACAAGTATGCGTCCCAAGAGTTTGACAGTCTAAGTCATCTGGTGCAGAGAATTGCCGATCAAGATATCAAAGCCTTTGAAACCAGGAAGATTTGGAACAAGAAGGTGACCTTCATCGGGAAAGAAGAAGACTCTGGATTGGATGAAGAGCTAAATGTCAATGCGGCCGAATGGGTGAAGGATAAGAAGCCCGTGTCTTGTCCGTTCGGCCAAAAAGAGACTGAGAGGTTCACCTTCGACATCACCAAGGCCGATAGGATGTTTGACTTATTGCTGCAAGAGGGGCGAATCAAGTTGGCGCCCAATCAAGTAATTTCATCGGCCGAAGAGCTCAAGAAGATTAGGTACTGCAAGTGACATAATGCGACCTCACACAGTACCAATGACTGCAAAGTATTCAGGCAGCAGTTGCAGTCAGAGATTGAATCTGGGTGTATCAAGTTTGAAAACTCTAAAGTCCAGAAACCGATGAAGATAGATCAGCACCCGTTCCCCAACAATATGGTGGAGATCAGCGAAAAAACCAGAGTGCTGACATCGGAAGCTACCAGAAGGAACTCATCGGTAGACCCTAACTGCCAAGTGCCTGAGCACGACGCAAGGAGGTTTGCCAATGACAGAAAGGGAAGAAGGTTGCCGATGAAGGTAACAGTGCCGACAGGGCTCCTGGGGTTGTGATCACGCACAAACAGCCAAGGCGAAATCATCGGCAATCACGTGAAGAACGGTATCGGCAAGAAGAAGAGGAGCATCGGGAATGGCTTCGACACAAGGACCACTGGAGGTGTCCCTTCTTCGTTCATTGCTGGGAGGAAGGCATCAAGCTGCCCACTACCGATAACTGTCCAGAATGCAATGGGTACTACACAGCCGATTGGTTAGGTAAGAGACCTTATTTTGATGATCAGGCACCCAGGTACACCAGGCCGCTCAGAGAGAATAGATCGGCACATGACCGACTAGGGGGCAAGCTCAGTGCCCATGATCGGCTTGGCAGGCGTGTTGACCAGGGGGAGCTAGAGGAGATGGCCAATGCTAGAGTGCCCGACGAAGAGATATTCTCCAGAGATCCCAACATCGGAAGAAGTGCCGATGTAAGCGGTGGGAAGCAGCACCAACCTGTCTGGAAGACCAAGCTTTCTCCATGGTGCCCTAAGGGTTTGACTAAGACCCAGAAGAGGAGGATTCAGCGCCAGTGCCACGACGACCTGTATGATGGTGCAGAACCCTCAGGAGAGAAGCAATGGAGGCTGAAGCGCAAGGACAGGGACCCATCGACAGATATAAACATGGTTGTCATGTTGCCGATGGAGTTCATGGCGCCCGTCAACGATGATGAAGAGGCTGCCGATATGGCACAATTGGTGCTGGATCCGATGACGGCCATCTTTGAAAGGCCTGCCGATGATGAGAGGCAGCACTTAAGGGCTCTGTTCGTTAAGGGCAAAGTGGATGGTCAGCCGATGACCAAGATGCTGGTGGATGGTGGCGCGTCGATCAATATAATGCCCTATGTCGTGTTCAGAAAGCTTGGCAAAGGTGACCAGGACTTAGTCGAGACCAACATGAAGCTCAAGGATTTCGAAGGCAATGTGTCAACCGCCATGGGAGCCGTGTGTGTTGACTTAACCATCGGCAGTAAGACTTTGCCGACAACGTTCTTTGTAATCAGCGGCAAAGGTACTTACAACTTGCTCCTCGGAAGGGATTGGATCCACGCCAATTGTTGTGTCCCTTCTACTATGCATCAGAGTCTGGTACAATGGATCAGGGACAGAATTGAGGTCGTCCGCGGTGAAGCCTCATCTACTGTTGCATCGGCAGAGTTGGACACTTATGAGCAGACCAGGTGTATATCTGGCGTAGCCTGGGATAAAGAGTTCCTCAGAGTTGCCGATTACCGCATCAAGCCGATCCAAGCAGTCGGTCCTGAGGAGGAGTCTTAATGGATCAGTTCGCCGATGACGGAAAATTGGGGCAGGGCTTTACGTCTACCGATGACTTGCTCGAGATCGACATCGGCGATGGTAGTAAACCTAGGCCTACTTTTATTAGCGCTAAGTTAGATTCCCAATGTAAACAGCAGTTGACTGATTTGTTAAAAGAGAATAAAGATTGTTTTTCTTGGGACTATACAGAGATGCCTGGTTTAGACCGATCAATAGTTGAACATCGGTTACCCATCAAATCCGGTTTCCAACCACATCGGCAGCCAGCGCGCCGATGCAATCCTACTATCTTACCCAACATTAAGGCTGAGATTACTAAGTTAATCGAAGCTGGATTTATTCGGCAATGCCGATATGCTGATTGGATCTCTAATGTGGTTCCCGTGTACAAAAAGAATGGAAAACTTCGTGTTTGCATTGATTTCAGGAATCTGAACAAGGCTACGCCGATGGATGGCTACCCGATGCCCGTTGCCGATCTGCTGATCGATGCTTCTGCTGGACATCAAATTATTAGCTTCATGAATGGTAATGTTGGGTATAATCAAATATTCATGGCTGAAGAAGACATACCCAAGACTGCTTTCCGATGTCCAGGTCATGTTGGTTTGTTTGAGTGGGTAGTCATGACTTTTGGCTTGAAGAATGCCGGTGCTACTTATCAGAGGGCAATGAATTTTATCTTTCATAAGTATATCGGCACAATAGTTGAAATCTACATTGATGACGTGGTGGTTAAGTCTGGAGACTTCAAAAAGCATCTTGCCGATTTGCGGAAGATATTAGAGTGCACAAGGGAGCATGGGTTAAAGATGAATCCTAACAAGTGTGCATTTGGCGTATCGACAGGACAGTTTCTGGGTTTCATGGTGCATCATAGAGGCATTGAAATCGGCAGAAAGTCTATCGATGCAATTAACAAGGTAGTTGCTCCTACGAACAAGACTGAGTTGCAGTCCTTGATCGGCAAGATTAATTTCATCAGAAGGTTTATATATAATCTATCTGGTAAGATTAAGTCCTTTAGCCCTCTGTTAAAATTAAAAGCCGATCAGGAGTTTACATGGGAAGAAGAGCAGCAGTCAGCTTTAGAAGAGATTGAAAGATACTTGGTAAATCCTCCAGTCTTAATTCCACCTCAACACGGGAAGCTTTTCAGGTTGTATTTGTCTGCCGATGACGGTGTTATCGGATCAGCCTTAATTCAAGAGTTTGAGGGGAAGGAACGTGTAATATATTACTTGAGCAGAAGATTGGTCGATGCTGAAACCAGGTATTCGGCCATAGAAAGATTGTGCTTATGTCTATATTTCTCTTGCATTAAATTAAGGCATTATTTACTGTCGGTCGAATGCACTATTGTCTGCAAAGATGATGTGGTCAAGTATATGCTATCAATGCCGATTTTGAGTGGACGAATCGGTAAGTGGATTTTGGCACTGTCAGAGTTTGACCTAAGGTATGAATCGGCTAAGGCTGTTAAGGGTCAGGTGATGGCCGATTTTGTTACTCAGCACTGCAATATGGTGAGATTTGTTGAGATTGCTCCTTGGGATTTATTCTTTGATGGGTCTACGTGCAAGGATGGAGCAGGTATCGGCATTCTCTTGATTTCACCCCGAGGACAGAAGTATGAAATCTCGTTGCCGATTGTTGCTACTTCGACAAACAATCAGACTGAGTACCAAGCTTTGCTTAAGGGGTTAGAATTACTCAGGGAGGTGCGTGCCGATGCTGTTGAAGTCTTCGGTGATTCCATGTTGGTGATTAATCAATTGATCGGGACATATGAATGCCGAAGCGAGGTGTTAATTGCAGCCCATGGACGGTGTTTGCAGTTGTTGAAAGAGTTCAGAGAATACCGCCTTGAGCATATTCCAAGTTTGCATAATGAAGAGGCCAATCGGTTAGCACATAATGCCTTAGGATATCAACCGATTCAAGAAATCACGACATCGGTAACAGTTGTCGATGACTGGAAAAAAGGAGATTGCCGATTATTTGAGGAATCCATCCAGGAAAGTTGAAAGGCGTCTAAGGTTCCAAGCTACTAAGTATGTGCTCCTCGATGATGAGTTGTATTATCGGACGATTGATGGAGTCTTGCTTAGATGTCTCGGCAAAGAGGAATCGAAAGAGTTGATGGGTGAGATCCATGAAGGTGTATGTGGAGCGCATCAATCGGCATTCAAAATGAAGTGGATGATTAGGAGGAATGGATATTATTGGCCGACAATCCTTGAAGATTGCTTCAATTATTTCAAAGGGTGCCAGGACTGTCAGAAGTTTGGTAATGTGCAAAGGGCACCTGCATCGGCAATGAATCCTATAATCAAGCCTTGGCCGTTCAGAGGATGGGCTATTGATCTCATCGGCCAAATTTATCCGCCGTCAAGCAAGGGGCACAAGTTCATACTTGTTGCTACCGATTACTTCACCAAATGGGTTGAGGCAATCCCCTTGAAGAAGGTGACATCGGCAAACATGGTGGATTTCGTTAAGGAGCACATCGTTTACCGATTCGGTATTCCTCAGACTATTACTACCGATCAAGGGACCATGTTCACGTCAGGAGAGTTTGATGAATTTGCTGCTAGCATGGGTTTCAAAGTGTTAAACTCTTCTCCTTATTACGCCCAGGCTAATGGTCAGGCTGAAGCTACTAATAAGGGGGTTATCAAGCTTATTAAGCGCAAGATTGAAGAGAACCCTAGAAGGTGGCATGTGGTATTAAACAAAGCCTTGTGGTCATATCGGATGGCTTGTCATGGTGCAACTAAGGTCTCGCCGTATCAGTTGGTTTATGGGCACGATGCTGTCCTACCTTGGGAAATCAAAACTGGTTCTAGGCGATTATCTTTTCAGGATCAATTGACGACCGATGATTATATTACTCTGATGAAAGATGAGTTAGAAGATTTGGCAGGTCATCGGTTGAGGGCATTGATTAGCATTGAGGAGAATAAGAAGAGGGTTGCCCGATGGTATGACAAGAAAGTAAAAGTGAAGGAATTTGCCGATGGCGATTTGGTTTGGAAGTTGATTTTACCGATTGGGACTAAGAGCTCTAAATTTGGAAAGTGGTCCCCTAATTGGGAGGGTCCTTATCGGGTAAAACAGTCTGCTCCTGGTAATGCTTACATTTTGGAAACTCTCGAAGGAGTTGCGTTTTCTAGAGCGATCAATGACAAATACTTAAAAATGTATTACCCTAGCATATGGGTAGATGCATAGTGCTCAGTCGAATGCCGATGAAAGAAAAATTATAAAAAACATCGGTAAAAAGAAACTGGCATTATATTACAAGTCAAAATCAAGTATCAAGTTACAATTCTTGCCGATACAACAGACAAATTACAGTAAGGAGTGGATGGCTGATATCGCACGCAGGTGAATTTGCTCTATTTCGTCCATCTCCTTGGCATCGATATCGGTAGAGCCCTCAACCGGCTTGATTTTCTTCTTGCATAGGATGGCTTGTCGGGCATTCTGATCCCTTTCTTGCCGCAGGACCTTGATGGAGTCGGATAGTTGGGTTTTCTGCTAGTTGGCTGCAGTCAGATCCCCCTCGACCTTCTGTAACTCCGCCAGTAGCTCCTCCTTCTTTGCCGACAGTCGGGAAATTTCTTGATCAAGGTTGCCGATGGAGACTTCCGCTTGACCGATGTCTTTGTGCTTCTCATCGGCAATGGCTTTGAACTTAAGCTTTTCTTCCTCACTCTTGGATTGAGCGGCCCTATCAGCAATGCGGCGGGTAAGCTTCTGATATTGGATCTGCTTAATGTCGAGGAAAGTTGCCTGAAGAAGGATTTCTGCCGTATCGGCGGGGAGGTGGCCTTGGATGTCCTTGAACGCAATCCTTGCTGCCGATGAATCTTGGACGAGCTGGGACGTGTCTTGTAGCAGCAAGGAAAGCAACTCTTCCAGCTTAGATTTGATCTCTGCCAACAAGGTTGGGACGGAGCTCTCCTCTTCATCGTCATCAGGGACGTCGACTGCAAAGGAAAATAGGCTGTCCGCTCGAATGCGGCCTTGACGTTCATCCCTGTCCTGAGGGTTCAGGCTGTAGGAGAAGAGGCTGTCCGGAGAGTCCTAGGCCTGAAAACAGAAGGGTTAAAGTGTGCCGATTGTAAAATTATATTATGAGCTTTAAGGTAATCGACTTACCGTCTTGAAGCGGATCTCCTGCCTAGGACTTGGCATACTGGGTGGTCCAGCTTCATCTTGGACATCGGCAGCAGATGCCGATGACTGGGCCCTTGTTGGAGAAGCAGCCGACGCCGCTGGTGCTGGCATAGTTGTTGCCGGAGTCGCTTCCGATATGGTGGTCGGTTCTTGTGGCGGCGATCCCACTCTATCATCAGGGATTTCGGCAGACGGTGCCGATGCCGACGTGGCCTCTGCTGCCATGATGAGTGGAGCTGTCTCCTCGCCGGGGAGTCTAGCCGATGACGACGCCTCCGCTATTGTAGCGGGCGGAGTTGTATCTTGGTCTGGGACGTCGTCCATCGGTTGATCTGGCACGCTCACCGATGGAGGTTCTGCCGATGACCCGCCGGCAGTTGGCACAATTGGGGTTGATGAGGGTGTCGTTGATGGTGCATCGGCAGTTGGTGGTGCAAGTTGAGCCGGTGGTGAAGGAGAAGCCAGCCTCAGACGCTTTTTTCGTCGGCGCAGCAGCAGGGGAGCCAACCCGCTTTGACGAAGACCAGGGGGCATCGGCAATCGGGCTGGAAGGTGTTTGCCTGCTGGAAGCAGATACCGATGACCATAGTGCCTGAAAACACAAACCAAGTTATACAAGATAAATGTTGCCGATAAAATAGTATGTAATCGGTACGGGTAAAAGCGAGTTTACTGCATAAACCCGTGTTAGGGCAACAGCAGCGGCCGATGTAGCCTGAGCTTTCGTGGGTGTCGGCGTAGGTACCTGTTGAGGCGTGAAGGCGGCCAGCGTCGGAGCTTTGTTGCCGATGATCAATATGGGGCCCATTATCCGAAGATTAAAGGGCCTACAACTGTTACTCATTGTGGGGACTGGATCATCAGCCTGTCAGGCGCAAAGGAGTTAAGTGCTGATACCGATGACAAAAATAAAGTGATAAAATACATCAGATGGCAGACTTACTGCGTCATCAGGGATGATGTATCGGCGTCAATCAAGTGCCGATAGTAGTGCGAAGACTTGGCGAGTAGCTGGCACTTCCACTCTTGCCACCAAGACTTGAACTCGTTGGTGATAAAGGAGGTTGGCGACCAGGAAGACAAGTCGAGGTCTGACGTATCGGCATCGGCAGGGAGATTGACGACTTTGTTCCAGTCTAGATTACTGGAGATTATCTGCCTGGGTCTTACTACCTTAGAGTAGCAGAGTTTGATCGGCACTTGGCCAAATGCCATTTGTCTCGCTGCTGCCGATGGGTAGTAGAACTCGTAGGATGGTGGAGCATTCTTCCTAGACCCAAAGATATTTACTGGAATGGCTCGGGGAGTAATGCTGGCCCTCATGATTTCTTGGTTCTCGGGCAGGTTCACATCGGTCAAGTTGAACAGCAGCGGGAACTGGTTGTGTTCATCAATATATGGCCACCAGGACCGTTCTGAGGAGGGGAGTCCATTGTAGAACTTCTGGAAATAGTAGCCGAAGTGCTCTGCATCGGCATCGGTACCTGGCAGCACTATGATAGCCTCTCCAAAGTTAAGCGGAGGGCGAGTTGCCGATTCATCATCCCCGTATCGATAATCTTCCGATATATCCCTCGGGAATTGTGCTGGTCCATGCCTAAAGAGGAAAGCGTTCATGCTATCGGACCAGAAGTATGAGGCTGCCATCATTAAGTTTTCGTTTTTCTCCATATCGGCAATTGAAAGCCTAATGCACTGATCCAGGTTACGTTCTTGCCAGTACACTTGCTGTGATCTGACCACTCTCAGGTACCAGTTCTTCCATCCTTTAGTAGGCTTGGGCCATGAGCGGAATGTATCCTTCCACAGTCCTAGACCAAAACACTCAGATCTGAACGGTACCCGGTTGGTTTCTGCATTAATGATGAAGGTGGGGTCTGGATTGCCCATTGGGCCTAGGCAGCTGAGGTTGGAGCCGGCGAGTGGAATCACTACCTTATTGTATAGTTCCTAGGTTCGAAGAAAAAGGGACGAATCAGAATGAGGATAAATCTAGATTTTTGCGAGGAGAAGAACCGTACAGGAGGTTGGATTAGGCGGGGAGTAAGCCTTACCTTTGGAATGTCGACTTGGATCGCCATTGGAGTCAAAGGAATGCTTGCAATTCGTCCTTGGATTGCGGAGGACTACTGTTGCTCGAGCTTGTGTTCTTCAGAGCGGCTGGAGGTTGAAGACGAAGGCAGGAAGGTGAAAGTAAAAGTGGGCTCGGGTAAAAAGGCGGTGTGGATCCCGGTAACTTTTATAAGCCTGCTCAAGGGCATTTTGGGGTTTTGTTTCACACTGTGCAGTTATGTGGAGAGGCCCGCGGTAGATACACGCGGTGATCGAGGTGGTCTGCAACTGTTTTTGCTACAATCAAGGGATTTTATTATTAAATTGCAGTTCCACATGCGGGGATCGAGGGAACCGTACATCTATCTCGGAGGTAACGGCTACAGCAACCGCTGCAGCAACGGCTACAGTGGAGAGAATTTCGGCACGTAAAGTATTATACGCTCCAAAACTGGGGGGCATGTGTTGACACCATTTTTCAACACGTGTCAAATGGGCTGAGGCTTGACTGGTCAGTGGCCGTTCTCCATCGGCATCGGGAAAATTTTGAGCCGATATTACCGATGAAAGAGTGCTGCGGGAAGACCAAGTGCGTTGCCGATGGAGGCTGGATGATCTTTGCCGACAAAGGTTAATTGGTGAAGTCTTGTTGAAGCTGATTGCCAATGAAGAGTCATTGTCGATTGCCGATGAGGGGTCATTGCCGATTGCCGATGAAGGATGGTTGCCGATTGCCAATGAAGGGTGGTTGCCGATTGCCGATAGGGGATGATTGGTGAAGACAGTTACCAGCACAAGGTCGCTAATCGGAAATGTTGCCGATTGCCGATCGGGAAAGTGTTGCCGATGCCAATGGGCGTAACTTAGCGCTTGGTGGCAGCAGAAGGTTACCGGTGGTCAAAAGAAGGAAGGCGCGGAGGAAGGCGCGGATTAAAGGGATCTGCCGATGGAAAGTTTTCATCGAAGAGAAGAATAAGGAAACTGGTGTTTTGTACCAGTATTATTATAGTAGTTTGAGTCCGGCTCTTGCATGAGTCGTTTATTTTCCTTTAAAATAGGTGTGTTTGTTTAAGAAATAAATATTGTTATCCGGCTCCTGCGCGAGTCAGTTTCCTTTAAAGTAGGAGTTTGTTTTAGGAAGGATACGTGTCGTGTCTTTGTACTACTCTCCATGCGGGAGTATAAATACGTGCCCGAGGGCCATGGAAAAAACAATCAATCCAATTCAAAACAAACCAATTTTATCTTATTCTACCTTTTATCGCAATTTACCTTTTATTGCATTAGTTGTAGTTATCTACGAGTTCTTCAAGCTTCGGCGGGCTGTATCACCTTGATCTCCATCAAAACTTCGTAAGTTCCGCGTAGGAGTACCTCTGAGCTTTGGCAATCCGGGCGCATCGCTGTTTGCCTCGTTCAGCTCTGCTCTAGTTATCCTGATCAAGCCCCAATTCCAACATCCGGGCGCATCGCCGTTGTCTGGATTGGATCTTGTTCTATCTTTGATCAATCTGAGCCTTGATGTCCGGGCGTGTCGCTGTCGTCTCGTTCAGTTTTGTTCTAGTTATCATCCTTGTCGATTGATTGGTCAAATCGACTGGCACGCCTCCGGAATACCGAGCTTTGGGTAATAGCCCGAGGTGTTCACAGATCCTGACGCTTTTTGTGTCACAACGATTCCCTCAGAGATGACACACTCCTCAAGGTAACAGAATCCAACCCCTGCTATGCAAATATAGTCAATTTCATGGTTGCAGGCCATGTGCCGCCAGGGGCAAACAAGAAGAAACTAGTTCAGGAGAGTCGAGTGCATCTCTGGGATGAGCCATACCTCTATAGAGTATGCAATGATGGATTGCTAAGAAGATGTGTACCTATGGAGGAGGCAATCAAGATTATGGAAAGATGCCATGGAGCAAAATATGGAGGTCACTATGGAGCATTCAGATCTCATGCTAAGATTTGGCAAAGTGGTTTCTACTAGCCAACCATGTACAAGGATACCCAAGACTACGTCAGAAAATGTGCAAGGTGCTAGAAGCACATGAACATCAATGCCCGAGATGCCATGCCGCTCACCAACAACCTACAAGTCGAGCTCTTTGATGCATGGGGTATCGACTACATGGGACCCTTTCTTCCATTGAAGGGGTGTGAATATATCTTAGTAGCGGTGGACTATGTGTCCAAGTGGGTAGAAGCAATACCCTATCGCAAAGCAGACTTAGCCAATTCAAAAAGAATGTTCCAAGAAGTGATATTCCCCAGATTTGGAACTCCAAAGTTGGTCATAAGTGATGGGGGATCTCACTTCGTCGATAAAGGCTTCCACCAGTTCCTCATTGATCAAGGAATTCAACACAATGTTGTAACTCCATACCATCCTCAAACAAGTGGTCAAGCGAAAACATCCAACAAACAAATCAAGAACATTCTGCATAAGACCGTGGATGAGATGGGTACATCTTGGAAGCACAAGCTACCAGAGGCATTGTGGGCATATCAGACCGCATACAAGACACCAATTGGTATGACACCATACCAACTTGTATACGGAAAGACATGCCATTTGCTTGTGGAATTAGTGTTCAACGCACATTGGGCAATCAAGAAGTGGAATATGGATCTGCCAGCCGCTGGAAACTTCAGGAGAATGCAAATCTCTGAATTAGAAGAGTGGAGAAAGAAAGCATATCACAATGCCAGGATATACAAGGAGAGAACCAAAAGAAGGCATGACAAGAGAATCAAAATCAAAGAGTTCAACTCAGGAGACAAGGTCTTGCTATTTAACTCAAGATTCAAGCTCTTTGGTCACGGGAAGCTAAAAAGCAAATAGGAAGGGCCATACCTTGTCATCAACGCCACAACTCATGGAGCAATCACACTCCAGGACGATGATGGTAAAATCTTTAAGGTAAATGTCCAACGTCTTAAAGTTTTCCATGAGCATGAAACACCTGAACAAGAAATTGACATGGTAGATTTTGTTCATAATCCAACTTAGAACAAAAATTTACATATTTTAAATTTTCTATTTCTTTTTCTGTTTGACTTTAGATTTAGCCTAGATTTAGCCTTGTCACCTCCCACACGAAATTTTGGCCCATTTGGCCCCAAAAGTGCATTGGCCGATCTCGGCTTAAGGCCTTTCAGCCCGAGGTTGCATGGCCTGCCTAACCTGACTCATGGGAGTTCAAAACCTGACTCGGTCGGACCAGAACTTTCCAAAAGGGGTCGACCGATCTAGGTTCGAGCCTGTTCAACATGCCCATTGCACGTGAACATTGGACCAACGTTCCCCTTCTATTTCATCGTGATCCGAGCGAGAACGAAGGTGCTGAACATTGGAATCCATCTTCTTAACCCCCTCTCCTTCTTCTTCCTCCTCTCACCTTGCTCTTCTTCATAACCAGAAGAACCTCCATCACTACTTGCTTTCATTCTCACCCCTTGATCCTCACCACGGATCCACCAAGAAGCAACACAAAAATGCCACTCATTCCCTTCAATGGAAGCCCATCCAATGCTCAAGATCCCATCAACGTCGACGCCATGGTCGTCGAAGTTCTCGATGTTGCTCCCCTCGCCATGGCACCGCTGCCAGCCCAACCAAGCACCCCAAGGGGGGTCGGCCGACCGCATCCTGGTCCTCAGAGAGGGCAAGGAGCATTGCCCGATCAATGTCTCCTCGCCGGAATCTCAACAAGCTGGTTGCGCGTCCAGTAACTCCCAAACGGCCAACCACCAGCCAATTGAGGGTAAAGAAGGCCATCGTATCCACCACCAATGGCGGTACAATCACGGAATACACCAACTCGTACTCACCATCGACACCCACATGGATGCGCCTTCAAAGGGCCCATGGTGGACCGGGGATGGGCAAGGTGCTTGTTCCTCCCCTCACCTCCGAGGAGCGGAGGGAGACACATAACTCTCTTGAGTCTGAGGCGTCACACAAGACCGTCTGGAGGACTAGCAACCCTCCTTCCATCTCCGGCCCTCCAGGCCAATTCCAAGAGGAAGACGAGAAGAGCGACATGGAGAAGTTGCTGCGCATAGTTGCTAGGCTTAGGGAGAGTAACACCAAGCTAGCAGAGAGGGCAGTGGAAGAAAGAATGGCACGCTTAGACTTAGAAGATAGCTTCAATGATCTTCGCATTAGCACTAGTGCGAAGATCAAGCGCTTAGCCAAGGCAATAGAGAGGGAGGATCTCTTTGCCCCTCCTTCTCCGTAGATTTCTAGTCCCTCTAATAATTTAGGCACTTAGATTTGTTTTTAATTATTTCCCATCAATTGTAACTGGTGCCTATAGTGAAAAATATTTGAATTGAATAAAAATTTGGTTCTGCTGGTGTCTTACCCCAGTAAAACCCCTGCATTTGATCTCTCTCTGTCCTGTGTTACAGTGTGCACTGAAACAAGTATGGGGGGTTATCGGTCGACACCCCAACATACCATTTCATAAGATCGGCCACTGAATCATGATGTACACGGTCATGACACGTCCCACGAAAAAATTGGACCTCAACAGACACTTTTCTGCATCGGCCGATGCACCTTGGAGGCCAAAGCAGGCCAAACAGCAGAACTGTCAGAGCAGAAGAATATTCAGAAGGTAAGGGAACTATTGCAGAGACCGAAGTGGCCAAACGGCTCCGAAGTGAGGTCAGTCGACCCCACCAAGGATCTCCAGGCCCACCAGCCAGCCTCTACGTAACATCTGCATCAACCCTGACTGGTTTGTTACGTCTCTCCCCTTTTTGCTTTATGTTTTTTATTTTGTTTGACTCAATTCCCTTCTAAAAATAAAATAAAAATAATTTCTTCATGAAATTAATCATTTAGTTTATTTCCCTTTTAACATTGAATAAAAACAAGAAGATCGCATCTGAGCTTAAAATTAAAAAGTAACATGTTCTTTTTCGTAGTTATCACTAGTACAAAAAAGCTCTAAGCGAGCGGTGTGCAAAAGTTTCTACAGGCGGTTTTGCTTATCATGCGTCTGTAGAAATAAAATGGTTTCGAATCGCCTCTAGAAATCGATTTCTACATGCGGTTTTGTTAAGAAAACTGCCTGTAAAAATAGGGTATTTTTACAGGCGATTTTGTTAAGAAATCCGCCTGTAGAAATATGATTTTTATAGGCGGTTTCCTTAAGAAAACCGTCTGTAAAAATACTCTATTTCTACATGCGGTTTTCTTAAGGAACCGTTTGTAGAAATCGATTTCTACATGCGATTCCTTAAGAAATCCGCCACTAAAAATGCCTGGATACTTATATTTTTTATTTTTATAAATGACCTCGGATGGAAAAAATTTATAAATAAAAGTTGTAGATCTTGAAAAGTTATGAAACTTTGTACTTTATAACTTTTTCATTTGAAATCATCTTGTCATCAAAAACTACGTTCGAATTTGTCAAATTTGAATTTCAAAATTTTTTAAACGACCTCGGATGGAAAATCTTTCTACATGAAAGTTGTAGATCTCAAAAAGTTATGAGACTTTGTAGTTTACAACTTTTTCATTTGAATTCGTTTAGTGGCTCAAACAATCAATTTACACTCGGTTTAGTATAGAATATGAGGAATTAAAATGGAATCTAAACACAAGTGATTTGTGGGTGGAGTGGTAGAGCAAGGTATGCATGAGGCTGAGGTTGAGGGTTTAAATTACCACTGGATAAATTATTATTTTTCAATTTTTAAAATCAATTTTTAGAAAAACATTTCTACACCCGGTTGCTTAAGAAAACCGCCTCTAAAAATCGATTACTAGTGTTTTTTTTCTGTCTTTGCTCGCTCCTGTTGTATCTGTCGGCAACAGCAAAGAAGTCAAGCCGATTGACAGCAACTGACATCTCGTAAACATGCGGCACCAAGTGCAGCTGAAAAATTTCTATCAGCAGATAATTATCAAATATAATCGAGATACTTTGCATGTAGGGTCAAATCTCTGCTAGATGTGCACAGTCAGTTCTTTGCCCAGCGGCATGGTTCCGTTGATGGACAACTCATGGCTCTTGACCAGTAGATTCAGCCAATTCTCTAGACTGCTAATGCTTATGCTAACAGGAGGTGAGAGAGTGATAGAGGTATGTGTAATGACTATAATACCCTTTGATAAATAAAATCAATAGAAAAGATTGTTTTGTGAAGGCGGTGAAAGGCGATAGAAAGTGATTTCAACCGTGGTAAAGGGTCTCCTAGTATTAAAACACTACTAATAGTCATAACACATGAGAATTCTTACTAGAAGACATTTAGTATAAAAAGTTAATACTAAATATTGAATGTTGAAACACTAGAACTCAATTTTACTAGAAAAAAATTGAGAATTCTGATTGTGGGTGTTACTCTATTATTTTGAGTGCTATTCTATTTTAGCAAATGGCTAAATCATATATTTTTTAGGATATAAATTTAGACCATCTCTTGGAGTTGCTTTTAGATGTCATCTAGCGTGTCATGCTAGCAACTCCGATAGGTACGGTCCTGATCGAACCGCTGTTGTGACTGGTTGAAGTTGGCAAAAGGTTAGTCCTCTAGGGAGTCATATTATTAGGCCGTCTATGATGGTACCTGTGGTACAAATACTTGTACTAATTTATGTCTAAGTTATTAATATAAGCTATTATGAAAAAGAATCAACTAATCAAAAAATTTATTGTATATATGTTTCTAAATTACCCTTTTCTAGCATTGTTGCAATCAAAGTAAATAAATATAAATGCTATATGTCACCATGTTTACCAAATATATATATATATATATATATATATATATATAAATATATATATATATATAGCATACATGTATAGAAACTAATTAGGGGAATTCTCAATGCATTACCACCATGAATAGTCAGCGTACATATATATAGGCAATGTGGACAGGCCCACTTGCCATATTACATTCCAACACTCTCCCGCAGTCTAAACTGGGAGCACCGCGAACATTGAGACTGGACCTAAACTCCGTGAATACGGACGTCGGCAAACCTTTGGTGAAGATGTCGGCGTACTGGGACGTAGTAGGAACATGCAGGATGCGGATTTCACCAAGGGCGACTCGTTCTCTGACGAAATGCAAGTCGATCTCAATATGCTTGGTTCGCTAATGCTGAACCGGGTTGGTGGAGAGATAAACGGCGCTGACATTATCACAGTAGATCAGACGACGCGAGGCAGTAGAGGATCTGGGCAGCGCAGTCCCAACGTAACCTGGCGTGACGTAGTCGTACAGGAAGCAACAATGCAGATGTACGTGATGTAGATGTACTCGTACGTGACTGGATGCTGATCACGTGGTGTAGACGTACGTGGCCTGATCTGGCCTGACGTCCGATCCTTCACGGCCACTGCGGTTCGTCGCGATGGAGGATCGAGTCGCAGTAGTCCTGGCGATGACGCGGTACCCCGGCGAAGTCGCGGACGTCCTCGCGGTTTCACGCGCGGAGCGGGGCGCGGATGGACGTCGCGATGATGGGCGCGTAGCGCAGGCGCGCGCGGTCGCGGACGAGGCCGGCGATCGAGATCTGCAGCGGCGGCGGCGCGGCGGCCGTAAGGAGCAGCGGCGCGACGCTAATTGCGGAAGCGAGAGGAATGGGAATCGTTACCGTCTCATGATACCATGTAGAAATTAATTAGGGAAATTCTCAATGCATTACCACCATGAATAGCGTACATATATATATATAGGCATTGTGGACAGGCCCACTTGCCATATTACATTCCAACAAAGCATGCCGCAGTTTATGAATGGAACAATATCTATGTTAAATTTTGTGGCATGGAAGAGTTTATTACATATATTTGTATTGTGAATAGGGAGGAAAGCCCCACATTGCAGAGTATGTTCATGGATCTGATGGCCTTGGGAACGTAGAGCTTCCTGATCCCATTGTCAAGAAAGTAGAGCAAAGCGCTGATGAGTTCATGGTTGCTAAGGTCTCGCAGTTTCCTGCAGAGGTCTCTATCCTCGCCTTGGGTCCTCTGACAAACATAGCATTGGTATGCTCTTTCTCGCATTTCTGTCTTTCTTTTTGTGTTTTTTAAAAAAGTAAGCAAGAATGGGAGCTGTGCCAATACTATAAAGAAGAAGTTATGCCCAGTCTGAGCAGTACACATCCAAGAATAATAAAAGTGATAAGATACTTCAGAATAACAGCTTAGTATTTTCATGCTATATATATACTATACAATTTTTTTGTGAAAAATATACTATACAATTATAATTGCTGATTCTGGATATTATGGCACAATAATGTCTCTCAGGCCATCAGGAGGGATCCCTCCTTCGTGAAAAAGGTTAAGAAGATCGTTGTGCTTGGTGGAGCTTTCTTTGCAGCCGGAAATGCCACCCCTTCAGCTGAAGCAAATGTAATGCCATCATGCGCTGCAGAAATTTAATTTGACAGTATTGTGTCGTCAGGCCTGATCGATGAATGGTTGCATTTACTCTATATAGATCCACAACGACCCAGAGGCAGCCGATGTAGTTTTCACTTGTGGGGCTGACATCTACGTGGTTGGCCTGAACATCACAATGCAAGTTATTTTCACAGGTACACACGGTCATTTTCTAAAGCTACAAGAGCCTGATCGATGTTCATCAGCATGTGAACCAACTACTGGTCGAACTTTATGCTACATGCATATGCAGATAAGGATATCCTGGAGCTAAGGAACTCGAAAGGGAAGCACGCGCAATTCCTTTGCGACGCATGCAAATTCTATCTAGACTGGCACATCAAGTCTTATGGCGTTCCAGGTATGTATGCTGATCATCAAAACCGTCGCTCGCTCGATCGCTCTCCCGGCCAGTGTGACATATCGCACACGCGTACACGAATAATGTCGTCATCTTCATATCTGAACGGTTGCTTCTGGCTGCCCCGGCCAGTGGTTTTCCTCCACGATTCGGTGAGCTTCGCGGCGCTGGTTCGTCCAGAGCTGTTCGCGTTCAGGAAGGGCGTGGTGAGGGTGGCGACCCAGCATGGCATCTGCAGGGGCCATACTTCCATGGACACGGGCTTGAAGAAGTAAACAACACTCCCATTATATTTTACAATCAATCTGGACACGCACACATCTCCCGTCATTATTGATCACTTGATCGATGATCATCATATATATCATTTTGATTGGATTTGGATGGTGCAGGTGGGATTCAGAGAACTCGTGGACTGGCTACTCGCCCGTTTCGGTTGCGTGGTCGGTCGATGTGCCCAAGGTGGTCCAGTTTGTCAAGGAGCTCGTCACCAAACAGTGAGAACAAGCCGCGTTGTTGACGCGCGAAATATAATAGCTCCCACCACTCCGTTTGCTCCAAACTTGAATAAGACAAGTATTTTGCACTATTTATCAAAGAGAATGCCTAGTGTGTGTGTGTGGTCAATCTGTGTAATAACTGTTGTAATTTGGCTGCTACTGGGGTCAATTTTTTTTCTAAAATGAAAAGCAGATAAAAATAAGAAAAAATGAAATAAATGTGTGGTTGCAGCCCGTAGCAAAGTTCTAAAGAGCTTTGCTTGTTATCCTCGGCATCAATACGAAACCGTAGGCGAAATAGCCGAACATTCAAATATCTGAATGGACATTTGAAATCTGTTGGAGGCTTAATTTAGTCCCACATTGCTAGATGGAGTGAAGGTTATTACCATGCTTAAGGGTGCTTTTAGCACCGTGAATCGCTTTGGATTCTCACAATAAATGGTAGAATCAGAGCCAAATGGCATAGCAGCGAAATATTTATACTTGAAACGGCTTCAAACGTTTTCCACATTTTGTGCCTAGGAGCGCAAAATTGTGAAAACATGGTTTTCACAAATGTTCTAATTCTTCCGTTCAAACGATAAAGTGATTGATTCATCAACTAAAATGTTTCCTAGGAGAATCTAGATCCGAAACATTTTAGAATAATCCGGACCCCTATTAAACAAGCCCTAAATATGCTCGCTCACCTCGCCTAGCATGCTACACCTATGTAAATGGTCCATCAAAATTGGGTTTGTTGCCTCGCAAGAGAAGTCTCCTTTGCAGTTTTAGTTTTTGTTTCTTTGCATCTAAGTTTGCAATTATGAGTTCTATAAGCAATTTAGATCGTGATCTCGACACGAGATCATGCTGGACAACACTATATATAAGTAGCCTAGCATCCAATGCTAGAAATTGAAGGACTGAAACGACGACCAAATGGGGGCGAATGGGAGCTAATCAAAATTCTTTTCAAGAATTGGCCTATGTCCCAAATTTCTCAAAAACACCTTTTCTTGAAGCAAAGTCAATTCTAATAGCCATGACAAGACTAGAACTGCATGAAGTTCTAGGAAGCCAAAACACAAAGTGAAAACAAAACAGCTCTATATAGAACAAAACTCGAAAGTTGGGATCGAAAGCTCCGATGCATGTCGGAAGTTCTGACATCGATAGTTGGTGTCATAAGTACGTCAGAAGTTCCGACGTAGCAAGCAAACAACCTTGAAAATAAGAGAGAAATTCAAAAATTAATAAAACATTCAAATGTGCAAAATTTAGCACACTTCTGCCCTAGAACATTGTAAAGATATCCTAAGAGATCTTGTCCAAAAGCTCATATCTTGATCATCATATTTGAATTTAATCTCTTGAATTGAGGGTTAAGAAGAAGGTTTTAGGGTTGCTCGTTCGAATTCAGACAGAGGCAACGCCTAAGCCTGTTCCCCAGACCTCATAGCACCTAAGAAGTGAGAAAGGTCACCGCAAAACTCAGCTCTAAAGATTCTCAAGAAGTTCACCAAAAAGTGGTTCGGAAGAGAGGTTTTGGGGGCTTAGAACCAAAGAGATAGAAGCTGAGCTTTAATACTAAGTTCCAAGGGTTCTCCTAAAGACTCACAACAACATGCCAAAAGATCATCCTAACCAACAACAAGAAAATCTTTAAATAGATGCCCACAAAAATCTCCGAAAAAGAAAAATTTCAGATTTGGAGGACGAGAACAAGTGATGTACAAATTTGATCTCTGTATTACTTCACCATGTATGATTACAAGCCACTTTTAGCAAATCAAAACTTAGGGTGGAAAAAAACCATGCCATCCCTAAAGTAGATAGAGGCTTAGCTAGGTGCATCTAATGCATCAGACGGAGAAGGCATTGCATCGAACAAATGAGTTGAGTTCGATGTAACTATTAGACCCACAAACGGACACTAGCAAAGTGCTAGATCAGATAAAACTCTAGCACTGTTCAAATGAAGATCAGACGGTCAAACAAGCATCAGACAATGCCCCCATCAGATGTGTCTAATGGGTCTTGGATCTCTCTAGATGCTAACTGGATGGCTTTAGACAACGCACGACAACCGCTCCAATGTGCATTTAACGATACAGTGCAGAGTCGAACGCGCAACGACTAGTGCCATGTGTCACACATGTATGGCATCAAACATTGGCGGTTTTGTCTTATGCCCCCTCCTAAATGTTGGATGCCCCCAGAATCAGCCCAATAGGTGGATCGGCCCAATAGGTAAGTAACGGCTACTTCCACAAAGGGGCTCTATAAATAGATGTTTACCAGCTTGGGGAGGCTCTCTTGGCCATTTTAATCAATGATACAACCTTGTGAGCCTTGCCTACCACCTCCCACTCCTCTCTTTCATTGATTCTTCATCTTTGTGATATTGGGAGAGAATATCCCAAGTGCATTTGCATTGAGTTGAAGCATCTAGCGGCACTTGTGATCATGTGAGCTATGGGTTTTCCTTACTCTTGGTGGTTGCTACCACCTAGATGGCTTGAAGCAGCAGAGGATTGTTGAGCGGCTTTGGTGATTGTTGCCGATGTCGATTGAGTTCTTGTGAGGGGTTATTATGTCTATTCCCTGTGCGAGATCATGAAAAGCATCTCTAGTGGATTGATCATGGCTTGTAGATCCTCTCTTAGTTGGTTCTCACTGCGTGCAAGTGGTGGGCTAGGCATGTAATCCTTATTAGCATGTAAGCACCAAGTGAGTGTATCACCACAAAATGGATGTAGGTTGCTGGCAAGCAACTAAACCATGAAGATAAATCTTATGTCTCATTGTTTTTCTATTGACCCTTGCCTGGTTCAGTATATCTATCTATAGCTTGTAATTTACCTTCCTAATTTACTTGTGGTGTTTGTTTGATTGCCTAGCTAATATTAGTAGCTAATAGTTATAACTAGTTCACCTAGCTTGCTCTCTAGTTTAGTTGTTTAGTTGGAATTTTTTTCTAATTTTAACTCTTTTTTAACTAAATTTAATTCTAACACCGATTGATTTTTTTATTGCTAACCCTTTTGGCCGCTCCATCATCCATGGAGCGGCATTTCTTCTTTGCCGCTCCATGCATGGTGGAGCGGCAAGCGCCAGAGACCGGTCAACGCGCGCGAGGTGGGCCCGCCTTGCCGCTCCATGATCTACGGAGCGGCAAGGCTGCCGCTCCCCAGCGATGGAGCGGCAACCCTGCCGCTCCCCAGATCATGGAGCGGCAAGGGGGATGCCCTTTAAACGGTAAGTTATATTTTTTTCTTTCCATTCTCTCACGCTCTCCTCTCCCACGCTCGTGCGTTGCTGCTCCCGAACCCACCCGCCTCCACTGCCGCCGTCCGCCGCCGTCTGCCACCGCCGTCCGCCGCCTGCCGGCCCCAGGAGGGGCCACGCTGGTCCGTAGGCCGCCGCGAGCTGCCCCGGCCCCGGCCCGGCCACGCCGCCGTCCGCCGCCGGGCGCCACCGCCCGGCCCCTCCCCTCCTGCCGCGCCCTCCCCTCCTGTCGCGCCCTCCCCTCCTGCCGGCCCCTCCCCCCGGTGTGTTAAGGTAAATTTTTTTTGCTTTATAATGTTTATTTGTAGGTTAGTTTTATTAGTTAGGTTAGTTTTGTAGTGACCTTGTGTAGGTTAGTTTTATTAGTTAGGTTAGTATTTTAGGGTTTAGTAGCTTATAAATTAGTGTAGTTAGCTAGACAATTTTTATAGACTATTGTTAGTATACTTATCGGAGATTGTTAGTAGTTAGCTAGATAATAGTAATTAGCTAGACTATTGTTACTTATATAGATTGTAGTTATTTAGGATTTATTGTTAGTTAGCTAAAAATTGTAGACGCTACAAAATTGACCATTTGATAAACTTCGGTGAAATGATTTTGTAGATGGATTGTTCTGTTCGGGTTTTCTATGGTGGAAGTGTTAGGAAACAAGATGGTGTTTTTGAGGATATGGAAGAGGAGTTAGAATGGTTTGATGAACCACCGACCTTCACTGACCTGTGTGCCCGCTTGAAGTCAATGTTTGGTGGTGATTTCACAATTAGGGGCAGATATGACAGTGGGACAAAATATAACAATTATGGTTTGATGTCCTTGTCTGTCGCTGCTCAGTGGAACCGCTACAATAGGATCCTCCAAAGTTGCAATGCACACATGGCTGAGGTTTTGTTGAGAATGGCTATAGGTTGGAGGATGTTGATGAGGGTGTTGGAGGCGGTGACGAAGAATTAGGTGTACAAGGTGATGAAACTCCATATAACATGGACATGGGCGGCCAGTTGACGCAAGAGCAGTTTGATACCCATGTAGAAGGTCGTATAAACGACGACTATGATGTGAGCGAGTTTGACCATGAACAGGATGACGAAGCTGAACATGAGAGGGTCCCTGATGTTGTTATCAGTGATTCTGAGTCTGAGGACGAAGGGGATGAAGGGGGTACACCGGCTCATGCCACGCCCTCATATGTTCCTTTGTCAGCACTTCATGCAATGCCGACTCATGGCGCGCTGGTCCATGAGTTACCAGAGGGTGGTGCACCCTATTATGATCCATGGGGTAGGGTTAGCGAACCGATTCAGTATGTTCCACCTCCCCCTTACACACAGAATGAACTAATGCAGTTGAGTGAGGGTGGTGTACCTTTTACTGGAGTTCCAAACTACAGAGATGTCAGCATGACACATATGGCAGTTTGTGACACGGGTTTACAGATGGCAAGGCAGTCGGTGCATAACCCTCAGACCCTAATGCTTAGTAAGGTCATGGTCTTCAATACAATGGCAGAAATGAAGCTTTTTCTTCAGGACTATGTTGTGTTTCACCACAGACCTTATGGTGTCACTCATTCTGATAAAGAGTTGAGGTATCATATTATCTGTAAAGCAGGTTATCCATGCATGTGGAAGCTTAGTGCGAGGAAGAAGCGTGATGGGAAGTGGAAGATACAATCGGTGGTCCAACCCCACAAATGCTTGTCTAACAGCGGGAATGAAACACATCCCCAGCTCACTGCACGTTATCTTGGTCGACGTATTCTGGCTATCGTTGACAAGGACAACGATGTCTCAGTGTCAATGTTACAGGTGAACATATTTAACCTTGTCAGCTACCATGTGAAGTACGAAGAGGCTTGGCGTGCCAAGCGGATTGCACTTGTGATCCGATGGGGTAGTTGGGTGGAGGCATGCAACCGTATACCCCGAGTATTGAGTGCAATGCAGTTCTACAACCCAGGCATGAAATGGTTTTTGGATGAGACTCGTCTTAGACCTCTGCACAACCCGATGAGGCTTGTACTAGACCGGGTTTTTTGGTCGTTCTCCCAGACGGAGTGGGCTTTCCAGTTCTGTAGGCCTGTGGTACTTATTGATGGCACTTTCCTCACCGGAAAGTACAGGGGCACTTTGATGATGGTTGTTGTTGTTGATCCTGAGAATCAGATAGTTCCCCTTGCCTTTGCTTTGGCAGAGGGAGAGAACAATTCGTCGTGGTCATGGTTCATGAGGCTTCTATGTACCCAGGTCCTTGGTGTGACTCGCACCATATGTGTGATCTCGGACCGACATGCAGGTATTCTTCATGCTGCCAATGAGGATATCGAAGGATTCCCGCCCATAGTGCATAGATGGTGCATGCGTCATTTCGGCGCTAATTATTGGCGGCGACAGAGGAAGAAGGAGGTATGTGAGAAGGTGAAGGCACTATGCAATGTACGGACCAAGACTCAGTTCGAGGAGACATTGAAAGAGCTAGACAAGGTAATGAACGAAGCCGGCAAATTATGGTTATATGACCAGATGGAACAAAATGAAAAGTGGGCACTAGCATTTGACGAGGGTGGATGGAGGTATGGCATCATGACCACCAACGCGTCCGATTCTTTCAACCATGTGTTTCATGGAGTACGAGGGTTGCCAGTATCAGGTGTTGTTGAGTACTCTTTTCTGAAGTGCAACGAATATTTTGTGAAGATATGGCAGCTTGCGCAAAGAGATATACTTGAGACTGGGGTGTGGGGACATGCAGCCTAGGATTTTATTGAGGAGGAAAAAGAATATTCCAAGCAGCAGACCGGTGAGCCGTATGGAAATAACGGTTATATCTATAGTGTCAGAGGGCTTGGTGGCACAACTATGGGCGGAGAGCGTTATGGTGGACGCAACTACCGCGTTGATTTAGAGATCGTTCAGTGCATTTGTAACGTCCCACAGATCATGCACGCCCCTTGCACTCACATGATAACAGCCTGTAAGATGCGCGGATATGACTACCTGTCTTCGAGGTTTATGTCTCTATTGTACCTTCGATCAAACACCATAAGAGTATGGGAGAAGAGTTTTGAGCCATATCTTGACCCTTCGTAGTGTCCCCCATTTCATGGACCTTAGTATGGTCCCAATCCAGACCTTAAGAAGTTAGGTAAGGGTAGAAGAAAGAAGAAGCGTCTAAAGGGAGACATGGACGCTATGAGAGGGTACGGTGATGATAGATATGGAGGGAGAGACTTCAATAAGACACGTGGTCAAAATTTGTGCAGCGTTTGCAAAAAACCGGAGCATAAGGCTAACTATCATAGAGGATCTGGGCAACAGGTCCGTTTATATTATTTTCTCTAAATAATATATGTTGTTTACTTGAATTTGTACTTAGCCAGCATATTAATTTATATTATGCTTTAAATTTGTTATCATGCTCATATTCTGTTTGGACTTGCACTAACTTGTTTTAAATGTATGACAACAGGATGGCTCCAATTCAGCACGAGGAGCACGTGCTCCTTGAGGTCGAGTACGACAGGGACCACCGGGGTGCTCGCCACGAGTACGGCAAAATGGACGAGGAGTTGCCGGTTCTGAGGCCACGCACTCACCTCCGGCAGCTTCGATGGGACGAGCGTTTCGCGCCTTACATACAGCGTGCTGGCTTCATGGAGATAGTATGTGTTGTACTACACGGACTTCCTACCTTGAACCCCGCACTTCTTTCTGCAGCTTTGGACAGGTAATCACCCTTGTTCGTTTATATCAATCATTGTATGTGTGCCAGTTCACTTAGTATGTTTTTGGGTGCACAGATGGAGGCCCGAGACTCACACGTTCCACCTTCCTTGCGGGGAGATGACCATCACACTAGAGGATATGAAGGCGATTATGTGCCTTCGTATTGACGGCCTCTGTGTCACTGGCATCGTGGACAACGACAACTGGAGGGATAATGTGGCTGCCTTTTGTGGCGAGCTTCCCGAGGACGACGAGCAAGCAAAGAAGCATAAGTAAGTAGCTACATTGTTTTCCTGTACTAGTCTTTATTTGCGTTAGTTGCCTCTAATGGTCTTCCAAATTTGTAGGAAAACTTCTGTTGTCACCTCACAGTGGCTCATTGAAAGGTTCAGCGATAGAATCCCCGAAGATGCTCCGGAGCAAATAGTGGATAGGAGAGCTCGGGTGCGGTTGTGGCACTTCCTTGGTACGTTCTTGTTTCCTGACGCGTCCGGTAATGTGGTCAGCTGGATATTCTTGGACATACTAGGCCAACCATGGGAGAATATTGTCAGTTACAGTTGGGGCAGCGCTGTTCTAGCGTGGACGTATAGGCAGTTCTGTAGTGCCTGTCGTAGCACGGCCAAGAACCCCTACCTAGGGGGTTGCTCCTACCCCCTGCAAGTCTGGTTACGGGAGCGATTTCCCGTGGGGCGGCCCAAAATACCTCAATTTCCTAAAAGTACATTTATATATTATGTAACTTGGAATTACTTTTGCCTTCCGAAATGACTAACACATGAATGTATTTGCAGGATTGAGATGCCGAGTAGGGTTTGCCCACAGCTTTGTGGGTTTGGAGTGAAATCGAGCTGGTCACCGGAAACGCAGAACGGAAGTACAAGGAGTACACCGACATGTTTGATACCATAACACACCTGCAGGTTTATTCATTAATTTATTTTGTATAGTTTATATTGTTTGCACAATATTTATATTGTACCTGAGTTTTTGATATTATGTGTAGGTCGTCTGGGAGCCTTGGGACAGCGACCAGTATCGTGAGTTGCTCAGTCCACGGTGCTGGGAAGAGAAGGACGAGTATTGGTCCGACTGCCCGCTCATTTGCTTTCATGTGGTTGAGATGCACTATCTGTACAGAGTTTGTAGACAGTTTGGCAGACTTACAGGCAACCCACCACCGTTGTACTCCACTAGCAAGCATCTACATAGGTGATCAATGTTTTATGAATTTCAATGTTGCCTAATTAAATTATGTCGGCTCCAACTAATCATACATCTACTGCAGTCTTGACCGTAGGCTGCGGAAAAAGGAGAAGGACTGGCGTCTGATACACGCAGAGTACATACAGAGGTGGGATAGGCGGGAACGAGTATCGTATGACCAGGGCCTTCCACACGATCCACACGTGTTCAACAGCTACCTCAAGTGGCTTCACAGGTCTACTCGTACCCATTTGAAGCTGTCTTACAAGGAGCACGCCCTGCATGCAGACTCCGATGGTGACATCATCGAAGACAAGTATGATCGAGTCACTAGAGACGGGACGCAGCCACAGAGAGCCCCCCTACACAGATATGTGGTAAGTTTTATCAGCACTGTGCATTGTTATTAGTATAAAATGCAACCTTGCAGCAATCCATTGACAAACTCGTTTTTTAAATAGGCTACAAAGTTGGCGGAATTATCTGATAGAGCGGAAGAGGTTGTTTACGAGAACAGGCAGCAAAAGAATCGGCCAGATACGGATAGCCTGCTTGAGACATTTGTCCATGTAAGCATCACATTCATATTATTTTACTTCTACTTACAGTTGAGAGATCAATATATGTTAACTAACCTTGTCACCATGCAGAAAATGAGCAGGTTCTTGAAGAGAATGTCTCAGAAGATGAGTTGCATGACCGATGATTGGATGCCTCCAGATATGCCTCCTCGTCCTTCTCGTGCATCAGCTTCTACCTCTCTGCGGACGTCAGGTGGTTCTTCGGACCCCGTCACTGGGTCCAGTTCGAGTGTGCAGACACCGTCCTATAGTACCAGCAAGGGACCAGTACATAAGGACATGCAGGACGACGAGGTCTTAGTAGAAGAATCAGACTCAGACTCAGACTCAGATGAGGCACCGGGTTTTCAGCAGGGTTGTGCTGAGCACGGTACGTCTCTGCATGGAGCTTTTTAGTACATGTCATCTCAGCAGGGCCGTCTTAGCAGCAGTGGACTTATGAGCAGCAGCAGGGGCCGTCTCAGCAGCAGTAGATGTATGAGCAGCAGGGGCCGTGTCAGCAGGGGCCATTTCCACAGCAGTAGGGTCCATTTCCACAGCAGCAGGGAGCATTGCAGTTCCAGCAGGGGCTATTCCAGTTCCAGCACGGCACTTTCTAGTTCCAGCAAGGGCCTCAGCAGGTTCCTTTGCAGCCCAATTATTACCAGCCTAGCCAGTACGAGCAGAGTCCATACCAGCATATCTCGCACCAGCAGGAAATCGGTCAGTCCCAACTATATGATGCACCGTTGGGGACCCAAGGAGAGGAACAAGTAAAATTTACTAAGTTCTTTTGCCTAAAGCTTTACTAATAATGTAAAACTTGAGCTTATATTTATCTTCATTTCATTTGCAGAGATCGATGAACGTGTAAGGGACGAGTGAGGCCCAGGGACAAAGGCGTCAGCAACGTCAGCGGGACTGCACTGACATTGGGACACCGAACATGTTGCCTTCAGCACCAAAGAGAAAGAGATGACCAAAGAACCCTTACACTCCAGGGCCTTAGAGTGCACGTAAGTATACAAATGCTACCAATACTGTGTTAGTCATGTATGCATATAATCATGTCTTGCTTGTACTGTAGGTTGGAGGGCCACGGACAATGCTATTGGAGGGCCACGGACCAGACTATCCATGATTTATCTTTTGTATCGTCGTACTAGGAAAGGACCAAGTGTTGCTTTTAAAATGTGTAACTATATATATTTGTGCTAGGTCGACATTGCACTTATGTCTTCGTTGTTGAACCATTTGAACATTTGTCAATAACCTTGTGTTGAATGATGAATTGTATTGAGTTCAAAATTTGCTTCAAATGTTCCAATGCCATTTATTTTGCAACAATTATTTTTGACTAGTATAGTTCTAACAGATATGGACACATTTGAGTAGTATTTGTTCCAATGCCATTCTGGAAGGCAAACAACCATGTGCCAATGTTCCAAATTGATATGCAGTGGTTAAGTCATTTTCTGGTGGGTTCTGGCTGCCGCTCCATGGCTGGGGGAGCGGCAGCCTTGATGCTCCCCCAGCCATGGAGCGGCAGCTAGAACCCACCAGAAAACGACTTACAAGCAATGAGACACGATCGCCTTGTATGATGGAATTAAGAATTTTCTTTAGTGTAATCTAGTTTTGTGCCTAGGGAATGAACATACAAGAGGGAAAATGGCCATAGGGTAAGGCTATTGTTTTCATTTGTACAAGGTGCTTAGGTTAGGGTGAAAGTGTATTTTGATTAGAGAAACAAGAATATTAGCAAAGAGTGATGACTTGTAGTACCAACATACCTACATGCTAAATGGTGCTAAATGGTACCAAAGAGTGTCATATGGTGATAAATAGTACAATAGTGACAAATAGTGCTAGTTATGTTGCAATTCAAAAAGTACCAACATACAACTCCTTACTAATACAATAACAAATAAAGCGTAGACCTAACAATGGTCGTCCGAGCACCAATCCTCCATTACCACGTCTTTGCTCTTGCTAGACTCATCCTCGGCCTTCTGCCGATGGTAAGCGGCCTCTGCATCATCTGTGTCACCTAAAGCCTGAGAGAAAAAGTCATCCTCGGCCTCGTCGGCCTTCAAGCCAGCCTCGGCTAGAGAAATGAGTTCACTGAGCCTGCCATAAGCGGGGTCATCCTCATCGTTGGTCTCCTCCGCCTGTAACCCAGCCTCGGCTAGAGCGATGAGTTCGTTTAGCCTTGCATAAGCAGGGTCAGCAGGGTCGTCCTCCTCCTCGGCCGCAGCATCCACCACAATGGGACGGTGCACGGTACTACCAGCCCGACTATGTCTCTTTTGACGCTTTGTCTCCATGACGAGCAGCATCAGCTTCGAAATTCCCGGTGCATCCTATCTCTGCAAGTCAAAAATGCATCAAGTGAGCAAAGTAATTCTATTTACCTTTGACATAAGAAACTAATAATGTAGTAAGATTCCAAATACTTACTGGCACATAATGAAGCAATATTATCGTTCACAGACTTCATTAATACTCTCTCCTCCTCAGCTGCGGCCTTTCTAGCCCTTTCCGACTCCATTCTCGCATTACTCTCAACTACCCACTTGTTCCACGCGACACTCTGAGGGCTCAGAATACCTTTGACTCTAGCTTTCTCACGCATATCCGCCTTCCAGTTATTGATGAAATGCTTGACGTAATTAGGACCAAATCCTTTAGCCTGTCCAAATCTTTTCCTCCCCTGAATCTCCTCGAGGAATTTTTTCTTGCCAGCTGAACCTTCCCACATGCATTTCCGAGTACTCTGTTCAAATAGTTAGATAAATTATTCCAAAACAAATTGACGTATGCTTCAATTTAAGGAGTCAAATAGCAAACTTCATCGTAGTCAATCATATGCCCACAATAGTGGCCAATGCCTAGCTCAGAAGGAAGTAAGCCGTAGTTGGATTACACACCACATTGACACATCACAACAGGTTTAGCGGGTTCCTGCGCCGGTGCCACATGCCTCTGCTTTTCCTTCCCCTTTTCCTTTGGTTGTGGCCAAAGATCCTTAGGACCGTAGAGACATTCCCCGAAACTACACCTAGGCATACACAAATTCTACAAAACAATAGGTAAAAACATATTAGTACATGAAAACAGAAAGATATGACATTTGCCAACTGATATGATAGTTTATCACCATACGACAACTTACCTCATGCTTGAGAGCACAAATGAACTCATTCGAATTGTTAGGGTTGATCACTACTCGCTCTCCACAATCGCACCGAGGAGGCGACTCCAGACGTCTAGCTGTTGCGTAGGTCTTCTCTTCATTCGTCATTGGAGGAGGGTTAGGCGGAGGTGGAACCCACCGCTTGAAGCGATCCGCGGTGTTATGAAAGTTCCAAGTAGGGAAAAGAAAGATCATAGGATCACACTTTGCTGGACCATCAATCCACTGAAAGAAAAAATACCTAGTATGGTCCTACAAAACAAAATTGTATGAAATAAAACTGTAACTGAAGAATATAAAATGATGACACAATTACTTACGCAAATGTGGCTGCATGTGTAGAAGCAACGAGCCGCGGTGTCCGGCTGCCTCGACTATTGGATATCGGCCGGAAGACCACAGTCACAGTTAGGGACAGGAAGTTCAGGAGGAACGGGGCCATCCTTGCTAGAACTCTCAATGTATAATTCCCTAGGTCGACCACGCTTTTTCTAATGCTCCGTACGATACAAGTCTTCCATCTACCAACATCAATTAGAAAGTGGTAAATATTTATGGACAAGATAACATATAAAGCAAATATAACAACTAACTACAATAACTAAAGTAAACAAAGTTTACTAACTAGTTTACTTAATTAATCAAAATAACTCGAACTAACCTTATTAATCAACTAACTCAACTACATATCTAACCAAATATTCTAACTAACTAAGGTAAGCTAAGTTAAGCTAAACCCTAAAGTAATGATACTAACTAGACTTAATTAAACTAAGGTAAGTTACTAAAGGAAACTATACTACGCAATTTAGTAAATCAACTAACTAAACTAACAATGCTACTAACATTTAAAGCACGTCAGGGCGGAGGGAACACGTCGGGGCGAAGGGAGCACGGCGGAGGGAGGTGGAGCTTGGGAGCCTAGATGGGGGTCCGGCGGGTGGCGAAGGCGTGGGAGTCGCCCTCGGCGGCGCCAGGCCGAACAGTAGTAGCAGCAGCAAAACGAAAGAGGGAAGCAAGAGAGGGAGGGGAAGGAGGACTAACCGTTTTAAAGGACATACCCCTTGCTGCTCCATGATCTGGGGAGCGGCAGGGTTACCGCTCCATGGCTGGGGGAGCGGCAACCTTGCCGCTCCGCAGATCATGGAGCGGCAAGGCGGGCCCACCTCACGCGCGTTGACCGGTCCAGTGCTGAGTCAGCTCCTTGCCGCTCCACCATGCATGGAGCGGCAAAGGAGAAATGCTGCTCCATGGATGATGGAGCGGCCAAAAGGGTTAGCAATAAAAAAAAGTCATTCGGTGTTAGAATTAAATTTAGTTAAAAAAAGAGTTAAATTAAAAAAAATCTTTAGTTGCTAGTTTGCTTGTTTATGTGATAATCAATCTAGAGATCATAGCAACTAGCATGTGGTAGGTGGCTTGCCTATAGTGTTTTAGAGCTAGAGTAAAATTGCTATTTCACCATCTTATTATCTAATATTTTTTTCTCTAGTGAATTTGTAGAATTTTTTATTAGGCTACTCACCCCCTTTAGCTATTTAGGACCTTTTCTGCTAAAAATAATCTTGTCAATGCCTCTTAAATTGCTTTGATCAATTCCGGTTATAGATCCTTTTCCCTCTTCCATTCCAGAAAGAAAAATATGAATATATGATTAGTGTGGATATATCAATACAATAGTAATAAATAAATTGTGTATATTGTTTACATATTTCAAGTAGTTCTATAGGTTTTATGAGTAATTCATGAGATGCTCACAAACGTAGTATCCACACAAGTGGTTCCCTAGTTCCTTTCTTAGACAATGCTTTACAAGAAAGCGATTCATCAAACAAGCAAACATAGTTATAATAGAATGAACAAAACAAATATGCGGGGAACTAGCTAGTACTTACAATATAATCAAATATTTCTAGAGGAGAGGTCCATTCACTAGCATGTTTCATAATGAATCTTACCTAAGCACTTCCCAAGAGAATAAATAAATGGAGATATTCCCCGGATATCAAGAAAATGGAAATAGAGGTATATTGGAAGACCAAAATTACCTCTAGAGACTATATATCATTCTTTGGTACTCCTCTCTCGGTTTCCTCAATGATTCTAAGATATCAACTTTGCTTTTGTAAGGTTGGATGGCCAACAATATCCGGTGGTAGCTGCATGTTTATATATAGGTGTACCTCATTAATTACACTCAATCCAAAGTAAGAAAATAAAATGTGTACAAGAGATAGTAACACTCACTTAAAGTTACAAGAAAAGAATATCATTTTCCAAATGCTTAGAAAACACAAAACAAGGTTAATGATTTCAATATTGATATAAAAATTCCTAATATCAATTTAAGTTATAGCAAACTCGATATAAAAAATAGCTTTCCAAATGTTTTTAAATTAATTTTATGGGTTTTTCTTGGTGTATGATGTTTTCTTGATGCATGACTTTATGTGGTGAATGAGTTAAGTTTTAGAAATGCGTTTAGTAAGTTGTTTATGTTTCTCGACATATCTATGTTCTTTTTAATCGAATATCTCCTCTTCGATCTTAATATTTTCATCTAGAGTTTCCCAATATCCTTTTTCTTCTGTTCTAAATCATACCTTGGAGTTTACCATTCATTAACATATCTCTAAAGTCTTCCTAGGAATTATTTTGCTTGACCTTTTTATCATTTTTTTTCTATGAGCATATTCTAGTTTTTAGATGCTCCAAATACTTTATTTGAGTTCATCATGTTCTAAAGTTGCTTTGAAAATTTCCCCCGAATTTTTGGACCTTTCAAAGTATTTTTTTGGCTCAAACATCAATTTTTAACTTTTCTAGAATTATCACAAAATTAATTAATTTTGAATAATAAATATCTTAATTTCTCATCCTCGAAGTCCATGTACAATAATTCTAATAAATCTCAAAGGTCCAAACATTTATTTACTAATGGACTTTGCTAGTCGTTGCAAATATGGGGAGTCTTCCATATACTATATTGGGAGAGTATACTCTATAGCTGGCTACCATAGCTGGCTACCAGGTCGATCAGACGCACCGTCGCATGATTCTGGTGCTAGACAAGCCAGGCCGGTCCCTCTTGAGTACTCATTAAACCGTGGCTTAATTAGCTAGACACGCCGCGTAGCTCGGCTAGGCTGTTGCCATTGCCGTTGTTGCTACATGCTTAGGCCATGCGTGCTTTCCATATGTTGCCCAGGCCGTGCATAAAGGCATAAGAGTCTGGACGGAGCGTTTCTTTCATTTTTAGTGGACACAGTGAACCTGCATATTGAAGAAATAGTCCATGGTGGGATGAACCCAACCTACTAACTAATCCTCAAACCAAACACATGAAAATAAGTCCAACCTGACCCAAAATAGTTCAACCCTACAACCAAACACACCTTTAGCTATGCAAGGGTGAACACATGCAAGATGGTGAAAGCTAAAATACAACACTACTACACAAGTGTTATGAACCTAGCTCAGATTCATTTATCATTGCCAATTTAGTGTTGAGTGGTAAAAGTGAGTGGTGATGCTTAGCTTCACACCACCCAATAAAAAACAAAATGAAAACTTCTACACTTATGCTCACGGCCATCGTGTGGATCTATACTGGAGCAACCATGACGCTCCCTCGTCCTCGCACCTCCTGTGGGCCTCTTGTTGTTTATTAAAGAGAGATGACTGAGGGGTACGAGTAAAGGAGTTGCTGCGATCATTCACATGAGAGGAAGAAGTAAAAGAGGAAGAGAGGGTGGCTGGTGGGTGAGTAAGGGTTTATTTGGTAGGACATCTTCCTTGTTCTGGCTGTGACTCCTCAATAAAAACTCTACTAAATGTTTCATAAAAGAAAGTGTTTTTTTTAAATATAATATATAAGTAGAGAAGTTAGAGTTGTTTTGGAGGAGGCTCTAGCTTATATAGAGGATCCTCCAAAAAAAAGCCCTATGAAATACCCCTAAATTAAAGTAACCACCGGGCCAATTGATTTGTACCTCCCACCGTCGCTCACGGGAATGCATGCTGGGTGATTTTTATTATCGGTTTTAATCATGAGCAGGTGAAATCGTTTTATTAACTGCCGGTTTTATTAGACGAACAGAAGGTGTATATTATCACTCGCTCGTAGTTTCAATATAGAACCGTCGGCAAAAAAAAATCATTTGTACAGGACTACAAGACGACGTTTTTTCGCCGTAATCGTGAATGCCCTGATTTTTTTTTTCAAAGAAATAATACGCAATTCAGTAGTGGTACGGTACAGAGGTGGAATATCGTGTAGAACTAATAGTCTGGCATGTACGGGAAACGCCATCGATATAGTCATGGAAAAATGAATAGATTACAACGACCAATAAGACATTGCAAGCGCACCGGAAAGCTGACTACGAATCACATACAGACCATTAACAACGACAACTAACACAAGATATACAAGATATCGTCAATGATCATAGCTAATCCTCCTCCTCCTCGATCAGAAGCACATGTCGAGGACGCAGCAGCAGCAGATAGCGGCGCAGCTGTGATCAGAACAAATTGAGCATAGGTGATCAGAACACATTGTCTGGACTCTGGAAGGTGCAGTAGTGTTGTTAGCATAGAAAGACACTAGTTAATTAAGCTCTCACCATCCTTTCCAGAAACCGTCGCCGCCGCGGCTGGTGGTGGTCTGCTGCTGCTGCTGGCCGTAGTAGGCGCCGGTGCCGTCCTGCTGGGTCGGCGGGTACGCCGGTGGTGGCGCTACGTATGCCGACGGCGGGGGCGCGCCGCCGTAGGCCTGCTGCTGGCCCGCCGGTGGATAGCCTGATGCTTGGTAGCTCATGATCGATCGATGAGCTGCGAGTTAAAACTGCTGTTGTTCTCTATGGTCAGCTGCAAACTACTGTGGATGGATGGATGGATGGATGGAAGGGTTAGTTGGACGATGATGGTAACTGTCCTCCATTCGTTGCTATATATAGATAGAAACAGGCCAGCAGGAGGCCACGCGGTTTCCATTATCAGCGGTTGCTTAGACGCGTCCTCTCGTCTTGTCTCCATGATTGATCATTAGTCGATTGATTACCCAAAAATAAAGGGTTCATTCTGATCGAGAAAAATCGACGGCACACGGCTAGCTAGTCGGCTACAGCTAGCTAGCTGCTTTGTTGTTATCGTTTAGACAAGCCTTTTCAATCACATCTTTTTATGTATTATTGGGGGAAAAAAGCTAATTTTCAATCACGTTTTCTCTTCCAGGCTACTCTTATCTGGCTGCCATGAACGTTCCACATACGTGTTGACTGTTGATCTGTGTGGATGCCATGTGGAGCGGCCAGAGGGCGCGCGCCCCGCCGGTAGGATAGGAGTTAGCCAGGACGGCACGCCTCTGCTGACCGGCGCACAGTAGTGTGTGGTCGGTGGTTCTAGTGTACGTGTCAGGCATTGAGGCATATATGGAGCAGTCCAGTATAATACCGTCACCAGAAATTTCGACAGAAAAGAAGAAAACATGCCTTCACCAGATGATCATCAGGTGGCGTGGACCGTACGTGTTGAAATTGAAATATATATCACCTCTCTCCTATACTCGATCCGTTCAAAAAGCAAATCTCATGTTTAATTAAATTTATATAATAATATAATATTATTTATGATGATAATTAAGTGGTTCTGTTCTCTGGCTTGGTGCCCCGGGGCATGGCCTATGCCACGGTGATCGTAAGTCCGTAACACTTGTCTTATCAGGCCTTGTTTCTGTGTAATCATATTGACATCAGTCCATGTGTGTTAGATGAATTAGACTGAAGCATCAAATAAATTTTAGTTCAACACATGTGGATTGTGCGAATAAAAACCCACTTCCAAGGAGCAGTGAAGCAAGCAAAAACGGGATCCATTTTATTTTTTTTGCCTCATACGTTGTTATAAACTGTTAACTAGACTAAAATCTGATTTCAGAAAGTTATCACTTTAGATCTTCTTTGGCTGCACTCGTATGCACCTCAATTCATGTGTAATGAAGTGGACTGGGGTAAAAAATAATTTAAGTTTCACCTCAATCCACTCTAATACATGTTTGAGGTGAATACGAGTATATCTAAACAAACATTTACGCTATTTTAGAAATAAACCCAGACAACACAGTCGACTTCCACTGTAATCAGATCACCAGCAATATAGACAAACCAAATAGCACCTAAATAATAACCTTTCATCACTGAAATGATTTTCAAAACAAACTGATGACTATTATTTGTCACAAAATATTTATAAAATATAGAAAAACAGACAGATATAAAACTAAAATTCAAGATAAATATTCTGGTATGATTATCGGATATCAAAAATCAAGACATCAAAACTGATATGGATAACCAAAATCAGCACATTAAAAATGATATCTATTGACGCAAATTCCAGACACATAGCATGAAGAAATGCTTGATTGCTCGGGCCACACACACCGAAAGGAGGACCAAAGAGTGAGGCTGATGACCAGGGCGGTGAGGCCCGTTTGACACTCTTTTTTTTTTTACCTAAAAACAAGCGAACATCTCTAGGGAAGAGAGGAAAGGAACCACCTAGAAAATCAAAAAATCTCAACGAAAGACGTGCTGGACAGTATTAGAAGAGTTTGAGGTCAAAGAAGAAGGTAAAGTAGATTGATTGGATTGGACACTTCAATCGGTTGCGATTCTCTCATGTATATAGAGCGAGTATTTTATCACAGTTCAAAACCTAGCCCACACGTACGCAAGCTGTAAGTTTATGACGAGATCCAGCAAGTGCCCATCGAAATAGAATTGGAACTAACTCTGGCAGTAAAATCTGGCTCAGGTTGGTTCCTAAAATGGCTAGGTCTAGTTTTTTAGAGGTCCATGGCCTTCCTGGAGAAACTGGTCTTGGATGTTTTTTAGCACCTCCCAAACAACTGTCCTTGACCAATTTTCTATGGATTTTGTAAATTGGCCCCAAATTTGATCACTTTCAATTGCATTATTTTTTGACTCACTGATCATATGTCCTTGGCCAATTTTCTCTGGATTTTTTTACATTGGCCCAAATTTGATCACTTTCAATTGCATTATCTTTTGACTCACCGATCATATGTCCTTGGCCAATTTTCTCAGGATTTAGTACATTAACCCAAATTTGATCACTTTCAATTGCATTATTTTTTTACTCGCCGATCATATTTTGTTTTCAACATATATGCCCTCTTGTTTTTAAGCAAAGACTCTATTAATTAAAAAAAACACAGATGGCAACAATAGCAATGATGCCAACTCTATTCGCTCTTTTTTGTTCTTAGGGTGATGCATGCATCCACCATTTTCTTTTCTTAGGGTGATATATATATCGACCATTGTTTGGACAACGGTTAAGCTTCTTGCCAAACACTTGAAAAATACTTCTTTGTCAAATATCTTCCTTTAATTGCTTTTGGGAGACGATCATATCTTCCAATGCAACATCTATAATCTAACATATAATAGTTCTCAAACAATGCTTTGGTCACTTTGTATGGACCTTCCCAACGCGGAGATCACTTGCAAAATTTGTTGCTCTTCGTCTCAAGTGGTAAAACTTGTTGCTCTACATCTCAATCTGGAGATGCATTTTTGTCTGAAACTCGCTGGACATACATACATCATCAAGCTATCCCTTTATAATCCTCTTTATAATATGGTCAAAGGAGAAAATTAGAACCTACACTAATCCTATAAGGTTGTATGCACTCTTCATCCTTTATATTCATCCTCTAAAAGGAATATTTTGTCCTGGTCAGCGAGATTTTTTTTTCTCTATACATATTTCTTCCGCACCCACCATCCTCTATATCTCATACTCTATATCAACTGCCAATAGTGGGGCCCACATGTTTATGAATAAAAATTATCTAGATATATCCATGTGAGATTTTGGTTTGAAGGATTTATTGAAACAAATTTAATGTGTAAACAAAATTTAATTTGGCTTTTTAGTTTGTGAGTTATAACATTTTATAGTTCGTTGAAAAAGTAACACGCGCAACCCGAGGAAGTGGACCCCTGCATGTGGTTTGCATGAGGTTCGCCACAAGCGGAACCAAGAATAGGGTATGTCGCTCTTGTCCGCTTGCTTAGAGTAGCATTAGAGTACGCAATGCGGGCTTTTTTTTTACTCCAATACCGTTTAGAGGACTGCGGTGCAGTCACTCTAATATGGTAAAAGGAGAAAATTAGAACCTAAACTAATTCTGATGTTACTCAACATCAAATGAAACTTAGAAATAGCTCGCCCTTAGCCTTCACATATATCCTTTAAAAAACAACTGAGTATGAAAAAATGTTTATTTTATTAAAAAGATGTGGGCCATGTACCAGAAAATAATAATTTACAAAAGATAAATAAATATGAATTAACAACTACTACTCAATATATACATACATACATACATACATACATATACACATCATCACCAGAAAGAAAGAAATAAAGCTATCGTCACTAGGAATGCATGGGTCGTCATCATGACCATTGACATCACTAGGAAGATGATATATATGATCACACTCTTAGCTTTCTCACGGGAAAATAAAGGAGAAACCGCGCCACTAATCGTCGATATGATAGATGAGCAGCTGGGTGGATGTCGTCGTCAACAACAATCGTGATCTTCAGAAGCACATGTCGAGGACGCAGCAGCAGCAGATGGCGGCGCAACTGAGAGACCTGCCGCTGCCGGATAGCCTGCTTGGTAGCTCATGGTCGGTCGGTGTGGGTGGATCGATCAACTTCAGGCTGAGGCTTGAAAATAGCTAGGCAGCTCTCTGGTTCGTTCGTTGCTGCGAAAGACTTGGATGGGCCGGATGGATGATGATGGATTGGTCCGTAGTTCTGACCCGTAACGCGCATCCATGTCTTATTGCATTTGCTTAGACGCTTCGTCGTCGTCGCCGTCGCCGTCGTGCAGCCGTGCTCCTTGCTGACGAGGAAACGCGTCTGAAAAAAAAGGCCGCCGCGAGAACGGTCGCTGTCACGCCGTCACGGTCAGATGGGCCGGGGCGGCGGCTGGTTGCCGCGTCGTCGCGTCGCCTACTGATTGGACAAAGCTTTCTCTCCTCGTTCTGTAGAAGCCACGTGGAGGACAGCGACGGAGCCCGGACGGGCTGGAGACCGCCGGATGGAGCCACGTGGGCCGTCCAGATTGCCGCGTTGGTAGCGACTTGCGCTGACGCGGAATTCCATGCTTCTGGTGGTTCAGCAACCGTGAGAGTTGGCACCAATGACGACCGCTCGCATCGCCTTTTCTTTGACATCTGTCAACGGCGGTATTAATTCGTCACATTAAAAATAATATTTTAGAGTTCGTATCATCTTATTTAAATTTTTTATGTAAATTTTATTTTTTAAAAAACTTATTTTATTGTTAGTAATCTTTTAATAATGATTCAAATATATATATAAAAAAACCAATGATCAAACTGGTACCTAAAAGTCAACAACATCATTTTTAATAGGACGGAGTTAGTAATTTTCAGACAATATAGAGGGAGAGGTTGCACAGTTGGCTATTGCATTGGTCACCAAATAAATGTACTACCCATATCCTGAAAAGAATGCAACTATGATATGTATGTGTCGTATGTGTCAGTTAAAGTGCTTCATGTTTGACCTCAGAATTATGTTTAACTTTTATAGCATGTGTTCAGTGAGATAGCATCAATGTCTCCTTAAGCATTCATAGTTAAGCATCTTGCATTATAAATGTCCTTTTCCTCTTAACTGTAAGCGGTCAAAAAAGGATGAACACAAGTTATCAATACTCATTTACTCCGGAGTAATACGTTAGTCATCTCTGTTCTCCCAAAAGTAAAAGAAAACAAACTCCTGCCCTGCTCCTCTTTTCTGGCAAATTAACCTGCCTCCCAGTGCGACGGCTGCAGCCTGCTATGTGGCTGGTTCCACTCGCGCCAGCCGCCAGTCAACTTCAGCGGCCATGTTCAGACAACATAGGGGAAAGTGATTAGCATACGGTAATGCCAGTCAGAATCACCTGTCCAAATCCATGTCCTTCCCATTCCCAGATTTGAATCATGAGCAATTCTACATCCCAAGAGGATTTCCAAACACAATACTAGTCTAAAAGCTAAGGTTTTGCTTACATGGTATTACATGAACATTTCCTGCCTTCAGATGAACCAAACTCATCCCCTTTCTGCCAAACAGCTCAGAAAGGGGAAGGAACTGCCAGGCTTCCTTCATCCCTGATTTGCATATCAGAAAAATCAGTGACACAAATATTTTGTTGCGATTCTGTTCACAATCAATGTAAATAAGTATTTTTAGTCACTTTTCCTTGAAAATGGAACATAGCTGATTGTCAAGCATGAAACTAACAAATATTGAAACAGGTGAATTTTATCATCACAGTTTTCTCATCAGTATGAGTGTATGACCCAAGAGGACAATCCGTAAAGAAATTCCTCGTACCTAGACACTGTTCAGATTGGATCTCTCCATCAAACAAACAAAAATTGAAATGATGTGCCACTTTGACACTTCCTCCCACTCTCTTAAGCAAGCTTGTTGTGTTAGAAACAGAAACGTTAGCCACAGGATCCAGCCTAATTAACATGAACACTACTTACTAAATTAAGGTGGGGATTGGCACCACTGATCATCCCTCAAGGATAAACGGCCTGCTATCGATGAACTGCTTTCCCCCCCGGACTCGTCTTGGAAGAGTTAGGGACATTGGCCAATTCTCATTCTCTTTACATGGCTAGAGAACATCTTCTAATTTTCTCCCCTTTGATTAAAAAAAGGCTGATATCGTAAGTTAACACTCAGCAGAGGGAGATAACCTGTACAGTGCCTTGTTTAAGAAGCAGGAAAGTAATGTCACTACCAAAGGTATAATAGACCAAGTGTTTCTCTCATGCTGGGGTCGTAGATTACATAATAATTGATCTAAGAACAAACATTAACTAATATCAACAGGAGAGTAGAGCGCTGAGGGCTTCATCAACATTTTTTATTGCAAGCATCGGCATAGTAAACAATCCCCATGAAGATTCAGTAATGTGCAGAGTTTATCATCCAAGTATATGAAAATAAAGGGATTCATTAATTAAAATTGATTCATAATTATCCTTCTTGGCAAACTAGCCTTGAAGCCATTATAGTCTGCATATGGCTATCTTTTTTTAGAAAAACGACATCTTTGCCAAGATACGCCTTGTGCCCCTCCACCCCGGGGAGACTTCAGCGAGGCCCTGGCCACAGGAAGCAAGGTCGGGGATGGCCAGCAGCAAGCTGTGCATAGCCTCCTCTAAAAACAATGTAATCTACACACTGGTAAAAAGCTAGCTCACACAAGAAAAACTTTGCCCAGAATGATCTGAGGCACAAAGTGTATGGCATAACTAACAATATAAAAGCAGAGGACTATGTGGCTTAAATTTAGAAACAACGTTACATTAATAGCCTACTTGTAGATTTGTAGAAATACGCAAACCGGAAGCGGTAGCACAAACAAGTAAATAATGATAGCAAAGGGTGCAAAGTGAGAGTAATCAACATCCACATGACTATAATCCCAATCCAAGTGAATAATAATATCAAAGGATCCAACAACAGGATATTCTAAAGGGTAAGTTTCAAAGGTCAAATGATACATTTCATTATTCTAAAGAAATGAAGTGTCAAACTGCATTTTTTAGTACTCCCTCCATTCCAAATTACAAGACGTTTTGGCTTTTCTAGATACACAGCTTTTTCTATGCACTTAGATATACACTATGTCTAGATACATAGTTAAAGCAATGCATCTAGAAAAGCCAAAAACGTCTTATAATTTGGAACGGAGGGAGTATAACTTAACTGGTGAGTACTGACATTGTCCCCCTTTCCTGAATTCAACCAGGGAATTAAGAGAAACCACAAAAGAAGATATCTACATCCAACAATGTGCAAATTACCAAATAAAAACAAAATTGAGATAGATTAGATTATTGATAACGTGGTTAAAACAGCAACCTAATCAAATCCTTCCATACATGCTATACATCAGAATATTCCCAACTGCAAATTATTTTTTTAACTGTGTAAATATTAAATCAAATGATAGAGCATCACTAATGTTACTCGGGTTCAGAAATATTACTAGAGAAGTGAACTAGCATGCCCAAGAACAGTAAGACAGAGGAGTGTAGCAAATTCTTACCAACTAAAAGCAGAGATTATCCTAATGGACCGTTTTGATTATCCTAATGGACCATGCCAGAAGTCTCATCAGGCTTGGCATCCTCTTCCTTCCTCAGCATTCCACAGAGATTACATTCAAATACATGGGACAGGTCCCCATTCGGTGAGGGTGGCAATGGAGCAAGCATACCCCAGCAACCCTCATTGTCACATAAGTACCTGACAAAGAAGTAGGCATGTGGGAAATCCTCATTGCCATCAGTAGCACCATCCCCCTCTTCCTCCTCCATCCCATCATCACCTCTATCTCCAGCATCGTCCTCACCCTCCTCTTCCATGGTGTCATCCCCATCATCTCCATCGTTATCATCATCATCATCATCATCCTTCCACTGGCTCTCCACCTGACAGCGATCACACTCACATCGGAACCCATAATCCTCCAGCAGCCTGCGCTGCCTATCAGCATACCTCCAATTGGCCGCAAAGTAACTGATGCAGACCTCCCTCCCCTCGGGTATGTCATGGAGTGCGCGCACCACAATGTCAGTGTTCCCCGACCCAGGCCTGTCAGGGTAATCGAAATGGCACGCATTGGGCAGGCAGTCATGGTTGAACAGCGAAGCACGGGGGTACACCGCGTAGGCCCGCGCCTTGAGGAGCTCGAGCGACATCCCGCGGCGGTACGGCTCCATGATGGCGAAGCTGTTGCCCCGGTCCTTGGCGAGGAGCGCCGCCGTTAGGTCTGGCGAGAAGCCCTGGGGAAGCATGTGCGGCGGCGCTAGGGCCGCCACCGCAGCGTGGAGCCCCACGGCGTCCTGCGCGCCCGGGGGCGGAGGCGGCGCCGAGGAGAGGGAGAGGATGGAGCGGAGGGTGGGCTCCGGGAGGGAGTAGGCGGAGAGGAGGAAGAGGAGCGGCTCTTGGATCGCCTCGGTGGGGGCGGCGGCAGCGAGGGCAGCGCCGCCGCCGTGGGAGAGCGCGGCGCAGAGGAGGCGCGGGTGCGAAGCGGCGGCGCAGGCCGGGGAGCAGAAGGCAGCGGCGCGGCAGGAAGCACAGGGAATCGTGGCGGCAGCGGTGGCGGGGAGGGAGCGGAAGCAGGCGGAGCAGTAGGAGGCGAGAGAGGAGAGGGTGGACGGGTAGAGGAGGACGGGAGGATCGGAGAGGAGCACCTCACCCTCGCGGACGTTGCGGGCGGCCACGAGACCGCGACCGCGCCCCGGGAGGTCGACCACGCGAAGGACATCGCCGGCAGCAGCGTTGGTGGGGGTTTGCGGCGCGCTTTCCATGGCGGCGGCGGCGGCGGCGGCAGCGGCAGGGTCGGTTTTGCGGGGATTCGGTTTTGCTAGGTGCGCGCCTCATCAAAATGGCAAATATGTATAAGATGGGCTAAGAAATCGTGGGCTGAGCTCGAGGAATCAGCACTTGAGCGGCCCAGAAAAGCTTTGTATTTAGTTGGGAGGATCATCACGTCATCAAGAAAGTGTGCTTCTGAGAGTATAAAAAGAAAAAAGAAAAAAAACGAGTACATGATGATTAAATAGAATCACAAAATTATCTAAAAGTATAAAACTGTTTCATATGAAATATTGATTTTTTTTATTGGTGAAATATTGGTTTTGAATGAAGGTCAAGTTTGCAACTTTTCGTATATGCATACATAATATCATTCATATCGGTTTGTACTCTCTCCGTTTCAATTTATAATTCGTTTGACTTTTTTGACCCCAAATTTGATCACTCGTCTTATTCAATAAATTTATATAAACATAGTAAAATTTAAATCATTCATTTAAACTATTTATTAAATAAGTAAGTCACACCAAAAGAAATGATATTTTGCATAAAAATTTGAATAAGACGAGTAGTTAAATTTAGAGTTAAAAAAGTCAAACAAACTATAATTTGAAACAGATGAAGTACATAATACCACAACAGCAGAATCCCTTCCCAAAAAAAAGCAGAATCTAGACCGAACCCTAAGAGCATAACAGTTCGGTAATATCACAGTTTCATGAGCTGTTTTGGAGCACGAGCGCACATGGAGTGGTAGGTCCCAGCTGAGACACATCCTAGACTATTTGGTTTCAACGGTCTAAATTTTTCCATCACATCAAATATGTGACACAATTTGGAGTATTATAAATAGAAAATATTTACAAAATTGATTACATACATGAAACTAATTTACGAGACAAATCTATATAGTCTATAATATAATAATATAGTGCTACAGTAAATAAATGTTAGTGATGAGTTAATTAGATTTAATTTTTTTATTTTGTCAATTAGTCATGACTCCTACGATTAATTTTAAAATTAATTAATATTTGGTGTTCTTAATTAATATATAAACATTCAATATGATATGAACTAAACTTTAAATTTTAGTATCTGTATCCGAACACCCCAACAGCGGTTCGGTTCACCGGAGTCCAAAGTCACACCCCAACTGGGGTTCGGTTCATCTGAGTCGAAAGTCTCTCTTCCTTCTCTCTCATAGGATTCGGAGCAGACGGATTGACTGACAGCCGTAGATGGGTTGTGCGTGCGTGTTCCGTGCACGCAAACTTTCCGTGAACGGGATTCGATCTTCACGGCGGGCGCTCCAATGCAAGAGAGAGTGGTCCTTGACTTGACTCTGGAATTCGGAGAGGGTGCTTGTGATCTGTGAATCTCAAAGGATAGAGAGAGGCCAATCTCTACTCAAACCAAAGCCATGTGATCCATCCATCAATCAAAGCAAATCAAATAAAATAAAGCAAAGCGCCAGTAATCAATCCATCTCACCCACTTTTTGCTTGCATGCACGCCATGCGCTATTTGTTTATCATCACCCAATTTGGGAAATACTCCCTCATCCCAAATTATAAGTCATTTTAAGAATCTTGGAGAGTCAAAATTTCTCAAGCTTGATCAAACTTATATAACAATAAAATAATATTTATGATGTCAAATAAGTATCATTAGATTCGTTATCAATTATATTTTCATAGTATACCTATTTGATGTTATAAATATTTATAGTTTTGTCTATAATTCTTGGTCAAATTTGAGATGCTTTGACTTTCCAAAATTCTTGACATTGTCTATACAAACAACCTTATCTCAAAATACACTGTCAAACGGAACTGTTTTTCTTCTTTAAAAAATGGTCTGGAATAAGACCGTTTAGAATATGTTTAGTAGAGCTTATAACAGCTTTATAAAGTTGTTGTAAGTTATTTTCTTTTGTCAAACATCTCTTTTTAAAAACAGCTTCATCCTATGAAGTTGTTTTTCTTTCTCTCTCACAAAGATATGAAGTGAGATGAAACTGAAAATAAAAATAGTAGCTTATCACAACTCTCTCCCCCCTTTCTCTCTCATATCTATGCATAAAGTTATTGGTAAAGCTATTTTACTAAACATTTTTTTTAAAATAGCTCAGCTTCACCTAGAGAGTTGTTCATAAAACTATTTTCTAAAAAAACAACTTCACTAGTGAAACGAACCAAACAGGATCTTATTATGGTACAAAAGAATACTTCAATTTGCAGCCTGCGGTTGTATACACCATTTATTATATTATCACATGTCATTTCGCAATTTATACATTTATACTAAACAGTAAATAGATACCCGTTATATTCTTGGACCATTGTGAAAACTACTTAGACCCCTTCTGGATTAGTTTTTTTTTCCTTTTTCATATGTTTTTTATGTTAAAAAATCAACTGATTCCTCTGTTTTTTTTTAAGCTTTACTCGAAATTTGTGGGTTTCCAAAAGGGAGCTTGCTCTTATTAGGGTGGAAAGTGTCACAAAAGTAAAATAAATCAATTGAAAACCACATCCCATAAATATCCCGGGGCGAAGCAATCAGCCAATCACACCACAGGTATCCAGATATCCATCACTGTCGGGAGGGCCACATCAACATGACCCACCTGTCAGCGGGTCAAAGAGAGATACCCACACTACAAAAACCACTAGCCACAACCACAAACGAGGAAGCAAAGAAAACCCAAAGCAAAAAGCAATAAACTCCCCCATCCGAGTTCATTCCGAGATCCCCAACCGCAACGATGGCCGGCGGCGACGTGGAGACGGCGGCGCCGCTGCTGCCCCCACCGGCGTCTTCCCTAGCGGAAGAGCCCTTCGCCGCGGGCGCGCCCCCGGACGACCGACTCGGCGTCGGCTACCTCATCTTCTTCACCCTGGGCGCCGGCTTCCTGCTCCCCTGGAACGCCTTCATCACCGCCGTCGACTACTTCGACTTCCTCTACCCGGGCGCCCCCGTCGACCGCGTCTTCTCCATTTCCTACATGGTCTCCGCCTTCCTTCCCCTGCTCGTCATCGTGCTCTTCTTCGCCAAGTCCAGCGCCCCCATCCGCATCAACACGGGGCTCACGCTCTTCACGCTCGCGCTCCTCCTCGTGCCCGCCATGGACGCCGTCTACGTCAAGGGGAAACCCGGGCTGTACGGCGCGTTTGATGTCACTGTCGCCGCCACGGCCCTGTGCGGGATCGCGGACGCGCTCGTGCAGGGTGGCGTCATCGGCTTCGCCGGGGAGCTGCCCGAGCGGTACATGCAGGCCGTCGTCGCCGGAACCGCCGCCTCAGGTGCTCTCTCTCTCTCTCTCTCTCTCTCCTCTCTCTCTCTCTCTCTCTCTCTCTCTCTCTCTCTCTCCCCCCTTCTGACCTCTCTTCTAATACTGTACTCGCTTTTTTTTTCCTTCTCCGGTCCAATTGAAGTTGCCCACTTCTTCAATTGTTCCTCAAAACCACCTTAAGTTGAATTGTCAATTGTACCTACCTGATTTTCGAATTGTTCCTTCACGATTCCTCTCATCCTGCTTCTAGTCAAAATGGTCAACTGGCAGTTGCCAGTAGGCGTCATCAGAAGTTGAGGCGGAGTGTATGGTGTTGGTCTATCGTGGTTGTTCAATTGCTTCGAATTAAGGTGGTTGTGTGTATTTGGTTAAAAACTAGTACTAGATATATATTGGGGATCGGAAGTTGAATTGAAAAAAGGTTAAGGCACAAAATTGCACATGGACAGAGCTTACAAGCATTCAACTGAATAACTTAGGCATGTTTGACTCCCGCCACTCCTATACCAATGCAATTGGTGGATGTGGTTTCTGTGTGTATTTCTCAGTGTGTATGATGTTTCATCAAGGATTTAGTTAGTCGACGGATCCTAATACTTGGTACATTTCTGCATGGATTTCATTCTGCAGGAGTACTTGTCTCTGCAATGAGAGTCTTTACCAAGGCACTCTACCCGCAAGATACCCATGGGCTAAGGCAAAGTGCGATCATCTACTTCATCGCCGGCATAGTGCTCATGATCATCTGCATTGTGTGCTACAATGTGGCAGACAGGCTTCCGGTCGTCGTGTACTACAAGAACATCAAGAGGAGGGCTCAGAAAGCAGAGGTTGGCGGTGGCATGACCGGTCCTGCCTGGAGATCGACACTGTGGAGCATTGTCGGGACGGTGAAATGGTATGGAATAGGAGTGGCCCTCATCTACGCCGTCACACTCTCCATTTTCCCAGGGTACATCACAGAGGATGTACACTCCGATGCGCTCAAGGACTGGTACCCCATCCTCCTCATCAGCGCCTACAATGTGTTTGATCTCGTTGGCAAGGCCCTGCCCGCCGTCTACCTCCTGCAGAATGGCAATATTGCAGTCGCAGGGTCCTTTGCGCGGCTCCTGTTCTACCCGCTCTTCTACGGCTGCCTGCACGGACCGAGTTTTTTCCGCACTGAGATCCCAGTCACCGTGCTGACATGCCTCCTGGGGCTTACCAACGGGTACCTGACTTCCGTCCTCATGATCCTCGCGCCCAAGGCTGTGCCCATCCATCACTCAGAGACTGCTGGGATTGTCATAGTGCTGTTCCTCGTAGTTGGTCTTGTCATTGGTTCGTTTGTGGCTTGGTTCTGGGTCATCTGATACCGGGGTCCTCTGTCATGTAAATGTATCATAGCACCATCTCCATGCTCTCTATTGTTTCATTTGCCAAGCAAAGACAACTTGTTAGTGTACTGTAGCCCAGGTCAAAAGATTGGGCAAATGTGTAATATAAATTCATGTAATTGAAGGTGACCAAATGTTCTTGTGAAGAATCCCAGCTCCTTAACAAACTCTTTCAATTTCCTCTTTATTGCAGAATCATACCCGTGCTCAATTGTCTGTCAATTCGGATGTTGCTGGATTTTATTGAAAGCTTCACCGTCATCAGTTTCATCATAACCCTATACACCAAGGGCAGTTTAGGATCTGTCCAGCTGACAACCCGTGTGAAGCCTGGCAAATTTATCAGTATTTAGCTAACTTCAGCATCGGCCAAATTCAGTAGACATAACTTCAAGTAGGGTGCCTTCTTGGTTGCTGCTTCCTATTCTCACACCACCAACACACAGACTAACCTTACCATGTCGTTTGAGAAAACGTAGGTACTCTTCTAAGACTTCACTTGCACAGCTCGGAATCCCTTTAAAACACATGTTTTTAAGGCATAATTTTATCAACTTGGACAAGAACGAACACTGCTGCCTGCTTTGGAGTTTGGACGGCAGAAATGGGCAAAGCAATTTTAGAGAGACAAATTCAGGTAATATTTTCAGACCATTTGATGCGTAGAATTTGGTAGCCATAGAGATTTTTGTTATTCTTTTTATTTTGAGATGGACAAAATGACCATAGGTGACTCATTGTCGATGGACATGTTGTATACAACCGAAAGAATAGCGCAAGAACTTAGAACCCAGGTAGTTAGGTAGTTAGGTTTTAGCACAAGTAATCTAACCAACTAAGTCACGCTCAATTCGCTTGCTATGTTTGAACCGACAATTGTCGACCCCCTTGAGACCTTTGGTGGTGGGACCAATGGTCTCTCGGTCCTTGCTTCGGAGTTAGTGAACAGAGAGATGCCCAGCTCCAAGCAATTTTAACCCTGCCACGTCACCCCATTGCCTAGTGGAATTAGACCTAAACAAAATGCAGGGATAAAGAGGGACGGGAACAAAGTGACATGAGATTTTTTTTTTCTCATGCTCTTTCTTGCTTAGATTTCGCTTGAAGTTGAAGCTGTTGTTCTAGCGAGAGGGGTTGTGAAGCTCTTTCCGCATTGGCCTTTTCGCTAGCAGGAGCTTTGGTACCGGCATTGGCCTGATGATGTTCACCAAGGACTTCTTCCTCAATTGGACGTGAAGCGTATGTGCTAGTGGTATTGCGACGCGTTTAATTTGCTGGTCACTGAGGTGGTACTTGAGTCAGACTTAGGGTCCGTTTGGTACAACTTATAACAGTTTTGAGCTATTTTTTTTTGTCAAACACCTCTTTTTAAAACGGCTTTACCCATGAAGTTGTTTTTCTTCTCCTCTCACAAAGAAAAACAGCTTTGCAAAGTGGAGTAAAACTGAAAATAGTAATTTATCATAGCTTTCTCTCCCTTTCTCTCTCATATCCATGCATAAAGTTGTTGGTGAAGCTGTTTTGCCAAACACTTTTTCCAAAATAGCTTAGCTTCACCTAAAAAGTTGCTCATGAAGTTATTTTCCAAAAAAACAGCTTCACTAGTGAAGCTGAGCTGTATCAAACGGGCCCTTAGAAACTAGTTTATTTCAGGGGCTTGCTCGTTAATGTTCTGCCTCGCTCGGCCATGGTACCTGTTTGGCAGCAGAGTTAAAAACTAACTTTGTCCAGCAAGCTAGCTTGACTTAGCAAGGTTTTCCTTGCCAGTGTGGGCGAGCCGAATCCACTCTCCCGAGTTGGCAAGATTTGCTTGCTATGTTCATCTGTTCAGCCAAAGCAGTGGGAAGGGGAAGAGAATATGACAAGACATAAACGAAACAGAAATACTTCGCTTGCTTTGCCTATTCTTGCTTGGCCTCACGCCCTCGCCCGAAGCCTCACGCCGAAGATGGTGATCGTTGGCCTGCGCAAGCCTCCTTTCTGCTTCGGGTGCCGCCTCTGGGTCTGGGGTACTACTGTCGTCTCACGTTTCCAGGACCTTCAGGCAGGAGCCCAGATATTCAGCAACGAAGACCGGCGTGATAGAGTTCTAGGATCGTCTAGAAGCAGATCCAGTAGGTAGAACAGGTTCTAGTTGATAGAAGATGCAGTTCGTATGATGCAGAGAGATGTAGAGAGAGAGAGAGGTGTGTCACTGACCAGAGGAGTCGGCGGGAGGTGCAGTGGTGGCGGCGGTGTTGGAGTTGGAGCCGCTGCCCGTCATGGTCGTCGCAGTAGCGTCGGTGGTCGCGTCAGTCGTCATCCGGGTGCTCGCCGGCGTCGATGGTGCTTCCCGTCGCTGGCAGCGCCCCTCTAGATCGGATTAGGGTTAGATGTTGGTGGGGAGTCTGTCGGTGGCTAGGTGAACCTCGTGTGTCGTGCCTAGCGCCCCGGCCCCCACCTAATCTTTATAGCGCTGTGCGACGGGGGCCCACCAACCACAAGGTTGGGCGCCCCCGATCAGGGCGCAGACCTAGGGCCCGTTAGTCCGTTGGGCCTAACGGTAGGAGATCTAATTCCAACATTCTCCCCCTAGATCTCACACAATTCTTTTTATTCTTCAATTCTCATTCGAGTTCAATATTCTAATTCTTTTCAATTCCATCACAGATCAGTATATAGAGCATGCTTCATCGTCACAACAATTCATGTTATTAGACTAACAGATACTACACACCTTTCTATTTTGGAAATAAACTTTTCATCATTCTGGGCCCTTCTTATTCTTCGGGAATCATAGGCTCTCCCTTAAACCCATGCCGGCTATGTGTCCTCTGAATACACTGGGTGGAAGGCCTTTTGTGAGCGGATCCTCTAGCATCTTTTCTGTTCGTATATGCTCAAGATTTATGATATGATCCCGAAGTTTATCTTTCACAACATAGTACTTTATGTCAATGTGTTTGGCAGCACCACTTGACCTATTGTTGTGAGCATATTCTACCGCTGGGTTGTTATCACAATACAACCGCATCGGTCTTTCTATACTTTCAATTATTTTCAATCCGGGTACAAATTTCTTCAACCAATTTACCTGCCCCGAGGCCTCATAACAAGCTACAAACTCGGCATACATTGTCGAGGATGTAGTCACTGTTTGTTTCAAACTTTTCCATGATATCACTCCTTTAGCAAGAGTAAAGATATATCCTGATGTGGATTTTCTTTCATCTCCAGCATAATCGGAATCTGAATACCCCTCTATGTGCAGGGAATCAGATTTTTCATATGTCAACATGAGACCTTTCGTACCTTGCAAATAACGCAAGACTTTCTTCACTAATTTCCAATGTTCAATTCCTGGATTCTTTTTATATCTGCCAAGTAACCCGGTAACGAAAGCTATGTCAGGGCGAGTACACGTTTGATCATATTGCAAACTTCCAATTGCCGAAGCATACGGTACCGCTTTCATTTGATCAATTTCATATTTGTTCTTGGGACACTGATGTTCCCCATATTTATCGCCCTTGACAATCGAAGCAGGAGATGGACTACACGCATGCATACTAAATTTCTTCAAAACCTTTTCTATGTATGCCTTCTGCGACAATCCCAATACCCCTTTTCTTCTATCTCGATGAATCTCAATTCCTAAAACAAATGAAGCTTCACCGAGATCTTTCATATCAAAGTTCGAGGACAAGAATTTCTTCGTCTCCAATAGTAGGTTGACATCACTACTAGCAAGTAAGATATCATGTACATATAGGATCAAGAATATGTATTTCTTATTCTTAAATTTCACATAGACACAATTGTCCTCGACATTTTCTTTAAACCCAAAACCCTTTATAGCTTTATCAAACTTCAAGTACCACTGTCTCGAAGCTTATTTCAAACCATAAATAGATCTTTTCAGACGACATCCCATATTTTCTTTTCCTTTTACGACAAAACCTTTCGGTTGTGCCATATAGACATTTTCATCCAAATCCCCATTTAGGAATGCGGTCTTTACATCCATCTGATGTAACTCTAGATCATAGTGAGCCACAAGTGCCATAATAATTCTGAAAGAATCTTTACAAGAAACTGGGGAAAAAGTTTCATTGTAATCAATCCCTTCTCTTTGGGTAAAACCCTTAGCCACAAGTCACGCTTTGTGTCTTTCAATATTCCCTTGGGAGTCATATTTCGTCTTATAGACCCATTTGGATCCGACTTTCTTAGCTCCTTTAGGAATATTTTCTAGAATCCAAACCTTGTTGGTACTCATAGATTTCATCTCATCTTCCATGGCCTGAAGCCACTTGATGAGTGTTCGCTTTTCATGGCTTCAAAAGTTATAGGGTCATCTTCCATATGGAATTCTTCAGTTTCATAAATTTCATAATCATCTGGAATTGCTGACCTTCTAGCTCTTTGAGACCTTCTAGGGGCCTCTGGCACTTGGTCCACTATGGGCTGTTGTTGTTCTTCCTCATTAGCGACATTTGGTTCTACAGGCTCCTAATGTACATGTTCCTCTTGTTCATTCGTTGTCGCTATGGGAGAATTCACAACAGGTGTTGTCGCCACAGCGTCATGTACTGTTGGTGCAACAACGGCAGCAGGTAACATAAAATATGGTTCTTCAACCATCGGAGTAGGTACATGTACCTACTTCTCCTCAAGTCTGATTTCACGTGTTACCTTGCTCCCCCTGATCATGTCATCCTCCAAGAACACAGCGTGTCTTGTTTCAACAAATTTCGTGTATCTATCAGGACAATAGAATCGATATCCTTTCGATCTTTCTGGATAGCCAATGAAATGACAGCTGACAGTCTTGGAGTCTAACTTCCAATATTTGGGTTAAAAACCTTTGCCTCAGCTGGACAGCCCCACACACGTAAGTGCTTAAGTGAGGGTTCTCTTCCTGTCCATAATTCATATGGTGTTTTCTGCACCGACTTGCTTGGTACTCGATTAAGTATATGAATGGCAGTTTTCAGTGCCTCCATCCATAAACCAACCGGTAGTGTGGAGTAACTCATCATGCTTCTCACCATATCCATTAGGGTACGGTTTCTTTTTTCAGCCACTCCATTCTGCTGAGGCTCCCCCGGTGTGGAGTATTGAGCGTCTATGCCATTATCCTGTAGGAACCTTGCAAAGGGACCTGGAATTTGGCCATACAGGGTATGTCGCCCATAATACTCTCCACCACGGTCTGATCGAACTATCTTTATTTTCAAGTTGTGTTGATTTTCAATTTTGGCTTTAAATATCTTAAACTTATCCAACGCTTCTGTTCTTTCTTTAATTGGATAAATATAGCCATAGCGAGAGTAATCATCCGTGAATGTTATGAACGGATCATAACCATCCACGCTTTTCGTTGGGAATGGACCGCAAATGTCCGTGTGGATTATTTCTAATACTCTCGTGCTTCGTTTAGCATCTTTCTTTATTTTCTTGACATATTTTCCTTTGATGCAATCAACACATTGTTCTAAATCAGAGAATTCTAAGTGCGGAAGAATTGATTGTTTCACTAAGCGTTCTATTCTCCCCCTCGAAATATGGCCCAAACGACAATGTCATAATTTCGAAGAGTCGCTTTCATTTCTCTTCCGCTTCTTATTCTCATTTGTAGATTGGGAGACATTCACAACATCACATTCATGATTCACATTCTCAGCAAGAGATAATAAATAAAACTTGTCTTGTCGGAAGGCAAGACCAACACACTTATCATTATTATCAAATATTTCACATCTGCCATTACCAAAATGACAGCCAAATCCATCATCATCGAGTTTCGAAACACTTATTAAATTCCTACGCAAAGAGGGAACATAGAGTACATTTCTAAGCTTAAGTACAAAGCCATCTTTTAATTCTAAAGCTAGATCACCAATGGCTTCAACTCCAGCTTGTACTCCATTCGCAACTTTAATCGTTCTTTGTCCTCTTTGCAGGGTTATCCTCCCACTTAACCCCTATAAAGAATTCGAAACGTGAATTGTTGCACCTGAATCAATCCACCAAGAGGTGTTCGAATAACATAAAAACAGAGATTCATCTACAAATGTGATAGTATCATCACCTTTCTTTAGTAGCTTTTTCAGGTAGACAGGACAATCTCTCTTGTAATGCCCTCTCTTGAAGCATTCCTTGCACTGGTCTTTTTCAGCATTGCCATATTTTTTGAAGTCCTCATCCTGAGAGTCCTTTTCTTTTCCCTTTTCAATTGCATTTTCTTGTGGCTTGGAGGAAGAGGCTCTATTCCACTGGGGTTTCCCCTGTGGTTTCTTGTAATGATTCTTTCTTTTGTTGTCCTTCACAAGATGAGCTGAATCACCCTGTGCGGACTTAAGTTTCTCTTTCTCTTGGATACACATTGCAATGAGCTTTTCAATGTCCAGTTTTCAGGCATCATATTATAGTTCACAGCAAAAGTTTCAAATTCTTTTGGCAGAGAAAGAAAGACTAAGTGAATGAGGAACTTGTCATTGATCCCCAAATCCATTGTCTTTAATTTTGCTGCCATGGTGTTCATTTTCAATATGTGCTGACGCACACCACCACCATTGTATTTCTCAGATACAAGTTTATGTATCATAGTGCTTGCTGTGGCCTTGGAAGACCCAGTAAACTGACTCTTTACCCTTTCGAGGTAGTCAATGGCGGTGATGCATTCTGGGATGGACCCTCGGATTTGGTCTTCAATGGTGGCTTTCGCCACCAACAGGCATTTTCTGTTGGATTGAATCCAACGCCTGTGTTCAATGTCACATTTCATTCTGATTTCAGCAAAGTCACGCTTTCGGGCGTGAAATGCTTCGTCAGTTTCATCAGTTCTCTTCTCCGGTTTCTCTGGAATAGTAGGACACGGGGAAGTAATGGCAAGATCAATCTCTGCCAATGCAAGTTCCAGTTCGTACTTCTCGCGCCACACACGGTAGTTGGTACCGTTTAGTGGAGGAATGTTGTTAATATTCACCATTCCTTTAACTCCTGAAATTTATCCAAAAAAAATGAGAAACATTCATCATATAAATTGCATGCCTTAACTTAACGTTGGTCAAATTTAAAACATACAATTCATCTATACAAAATTATACATCACCGTTGGGCAGAAGTAAAATTAATGCATAGCAATTCATTATAATAATGTTATTAACAACGTTGGTCAGAAAATAACAGTACTATAATTTCATCAAAATTATCAAAAATTCATAATTCACTCAAAATTAAATTATCCCGTTGGTTCAAATTTAATTAAGAGAGAAATTCAATATTTTCTTCACAGCGGAAACAATAAAATTGTTCATAATCTTATTTTCCAAAAAAAAATTCAATTTGTATTGTTCTCTAAACAAAAAAATTATCGTTGGATAAAATTTTGTATAGAGGAAAAATTCATCAAAATTCGGTTCAAATTTATTCAAATACAAAGGAATTCATAACTATTTCTGGAAAATAGAATAGATGAATAAATTGTTCAAAAAATTATTTTCCAGAAAGAATTAATTCATATTATTATTCTCTGAACAAAAATTATCGTTGGATAAAATTTGTGTAGAGAAAATTTCATCAAATTTCAATTCGGATTCATTTAAATTCAAAACTTCATTTTCTGGAAAATAAAATTGAAAATTGTCACTGTTCATTCGCGGGCTTAGTCAAACGAAGTGGCCTAGAGGCCATTTCGGCCCATCTGGCCGCGCGCACGGGGCTCCCCCTTTCCCCCAGGCCACAACGTGGGCTTGGGCCGGGAAAGCGGCCACCCGCCTGGGCTCAAAGGCGGCCCAGCAGGCAGTGCGCTGCCGCGGCCGTCGGATCTAGGGCGGCACAGATCGGACGGCTGAGCGCCTCTTTCACGGGATGAAAACCCCGGCCGACGGCCGGCTCCCCCGAAACCCTAGTTCATTTCTTCTCTCCCCTTCCCCTTTCTCCCCGCGCCTGTGAGACAGAGAGCAAGAGCGACGGCGGCCGAGAGGAACCGGCCAGAGGAGAAGGCAGCGCCGCCGCTGCCGGCCTCCTCACCGGTGCGCGCGTCCACCGAGGAGTGGACGCGCCGCCGTCGAGCGGGCTAGCCGCGGTGACCTCACGCCGCAACGAGACAGAGGCCGCGCGGTGGCGGGACCTCACCGGAGGCCGTGTTCTCCCCGCGCGCCGGCAATGGAGATAGCCGGCAACGTAGGAGGGACGGCCGAGCCCCAGGTAGGAGCACCGCTTCTTGGTCGCCCCCGTTCAGTTAGGGTTAGGGTTCAGTTTCGGTTCGGTGTTCTTGGTTGTTTCGTGCGGATCTAGCCGATCCGACGTTCATGTATTCGTTCTTCTCCCTAATCCCTTCTCTGTTCTTGAGATTAAGGGTTAGGGTTTCGTTCGGTTGAGCCGATTAGGCTCTGATCCGAGTAGATCCCCTCCGTAGGAGGCGTCTGATACCATTGATAGAGTTCTAGGGTCGTCTAGGAGCGGATCCAGTAGGTAGAACATGTTCTAGTTGATAGAAGATGCAGTTCGTATGATGCAGAGAGATGTAGACAGAGAGAGAGAGGTGTGTCACTGACCAGAGGAGTCGGCGGGAGGTGCAGTGGCGGCGGCGGTGTTGGAGTTGGAGCCGTTGCCCGTCATGGTCGTCGCAGTAGCGTCGGTGGTTGCGTCAGTCGTCATCCGGGTGCTCGCCGGCGTCGGTGGTGCTTCCCGTCGCTGGCAGCGCCCCTCTAGATCGGATTAGGGTTAGATGTCGGTGGGGAGTCTGTCGGCGGCTAGGTGAACCTCGTGTGTCGTGCCTAGCGCCCCGGCCCCCACCTAGTCTTTATAGCGCTGTGCGACGGGGGCCCACCAACCACAAGGTTGGGCGCCCCCCGATCAGGGCGCAGACCTAGGGCCCGTTAGTCCGTTGGGCCTAACGGTAGGAGATCTAATTCCAACACGGCGCGGCTAGTGGACCGGAGCTGCCTGGCGCAGCACGCTAGCACCAAGACAGGTAAAATATGAAGAGACTTTCACGTGTATGCTATTAAAAAAGATGCTCTACTCATCAGTGTCCCTAAAAAGTTCAATCTATCGGCAGTGTCCAAGGTCGAAACTTTTTTCTCTCTCGTGACATTCCGTCTGCCTTCCGTCTAATTTCTGCCATTTAGCTGTCTTGACGGGTGGGTCCGCTGTTGCAAATGACCACAGTTGCCCTTACCAGCATGACGTCATCTGCCACTGCCATTGCTTGATTTGTTGCCACCGGTCGCCGGCCAGGGCCAGCCAGGAGCCTCGCCTCCTCATGCCCTCACGCACATCTCGGATGCATGCATGCGCTGCTGCTGCCGCCGCCGCTGGGCAGGGCAGGGCAGTGCGCACGCCGCACGCACGCACACGTCAACACGACAACGACGAGGCAACTCGTGCAGCGGCTGCAAGCGGCCACCGCCTCGGCCAGCGACCCAGCGTGCACGCGCCGCCCGACCATCTGCAGGCTGGCCTCGCTGATCTGGCACACGACCGCCGCGGCGCTCCCGGGCAGCTGCCAAACCTCGGACCGTCGGACGCACTGCGCTCCCGCGTGAGGCACGCCCCCGGAGGCGCTGAGAACGGCGAGCGGCGCGCGAACACCAGCTCCACCTCCCGTGCCGCGAGGGACTCGAGGCGACGCGCGAGCTCACGGCGGCTGGCATTCCCGTGCGGGTCGGACAGCGCGAGGGACGCGAATCCGAAAGTGACCTCGAGCGCCTGCAGCGCCGGCTTGACCAGGCCCTCGCCCGCCCACTCCGGGAAGCACCCGGCCTGCTACAGGCTCGACAACTCCGGTAGGCGCAGGTACTGCTCGTACGCCTCGACCGCCGACGCGTCCTGGCCTCGGCCGCCGACGCGTCCTGCATCCTCAAAACGGCCGACACGGTCACTCAGGCAGCTGCAGCCAGCCGCCCGATCAGCTACGCGTCCCGACGGCCTCTATCTCGCGCCAGCGCTGGATGAGCGATGAGGCGCGGGGCCCGGCGGGCGGGAGCTCGGAGGGCGCGACGAAGGCGCTGGAGCTCGGACGGCGCCGGGGACGGTGCCCAGAAGATGGCGGCGCGCGCGGCGACGGGGCGCATGGCAGACGCGAGCTGGGACAGCTCGGTGTCCCTGGCGCAGCGGCACTGGTCGGCGGGCTCCGGTGCTATGCTGGCCGTGACGGCGGCGGCCGCGGCTGCCCAGCGGTCGAGGATTTGGCGGCGGCGCTTGGGCGTGGGCTCGCTGGCGGAGGAGAAGGCGGCGGTCGGGGGAGGAGGTGGAGGAGACGAGGATGGTGAAGAAGCCCTTGGACGGGGTGGAGCCAGAGGGGCAACTGAGGTCATTTGCCACGGCGGACCCACCCGTCAGGACAGCCAAACGACAGAAATTAGACAGAAGGCAGATGAAATGACGCGAGGGAGAAAAAAGTTTCGACCTTGGACACTGCCGATAGATTGAACTTTTTAGGGACACTGGTGAGTAGGACATATTTTTTAATGACATAGACGTAAAAGTCTCAAATATGAAGTTAGTCATGTTACAGTCTTTGAGGGGGCATCCCCAACAATGCTTGTTTCAATGATTTTTTGTAGTTTCTCATTGATCCCAGCTGAACAATCCTGTGCCTCCTGTTCCCATTTCATTCTTCTTTGGCCTTCTTATGTCCCGTAGGACGTTGTGTAGGATCTTGTTCAATATTCACTACATAAGCTGGGTTAAGAGTTGTGTTGCCACTATTGTGTTTTTCCTTCGGTAGTTTTTTTTTTGACATGTGTAGACCACATTATACTCTTTCATGTCATAATACCTTCCATACATGCTACAGTGTGAAAGGCTTGTCATTATGTTCAGTGGCAAGGAGCTAGCTCCAATGCCTGATCCTTCAATTGGTCATCGCTAATCCCTCTTTGCAAAACTTAGTGATCTGATTCCAGCAGCCATGGATCTCACTCACTTGTTCTTGATGCGGTCCCAACGATTAATGTTGTGCTGGTTACATTTTCTTGTTCGATCACTTTATGTACTGCTGATGTAAGTATCTGTGACAACTCTCCAATACTGGTATGATTTCTTATCATTTCCATCAACTGAATTTAGCAATCAAGCACTAACTTACAATCAGTAAAAGAAGAAACATTACAATCAAGACAGAAAACAACTGGAATCAAGGCTGACATGAATACCAATTTGCCTGGTCTTCTATCTAACCAATAGGATTACATCAGCTCAGGAATAGGAAAGGGATAGGAATTTCATGGGATTGCAATGGTAAAACAGAGGATTAAAAATTATAGGAATACTATAGAAGATAGATGTTTGATACTCATGGGAAATTCATAGGAATAGGAATATTAGGAAGCGCATAATCCATGTTCATTGATTTCATTAAGAGCTCATTAATGGTCCGATAGCTACTGTGCTACAAGGACAAGCAGGGGCAATGGCTAATCATCAATTGGAAACAAGAACATTTGTCCAACGTCAGCCGCAAACAAGAGGTCACAATTTGTCCAAAGCCAGAGTGGATGTTCTCGATCCTTTGGAATTCCTGCGTTTTTGGAGGATTGCTACAGTATCCCTCCAACAATCCTACACTTCATTCCTGTGAACCAAATGGATAATAGTGACCATTACATAGGAATGGTGAATCCTTTGAAAATCATGTGGCTTTCCCATGAACCAAAGGATCCCTAATGTCTTTTTTGCATGCGACCAATTCAGTCACATTTTGGACCTAGTGTCATCATCATCAATACCAATTGCCTCTTTTTCTTGTGAACCCATATGTAGCCTAGTAGGTGACATCGCACAACTCATTGTAATTGGAGCAACAACTAAATATATGTTTTTGGGAAGATGATTTCCATTGGGACTCTAAATGTGGTTCACAATACCACCAGGGTGGATACAATCTGGAAATAGAGAAAATTCCAAAAATAAGAAAAAAAAAACAATTGTGTACTTAGTAATTTCGCCCCTGTTAACCTTTAAAAAAGTGGTGAACTTTGTAATTGCTGAGATGGTACATCTACTATCAAGGTAAGGAACATATTTATCAAGTGTGAACTTTGAAATTACTGATTGGTTGTTTCAAACACTTTTTTTTATGAAACTGTTTCAAACAGTCTTCTTAGATCTTAGTGGTCTTTTTGAGCTAACAAAGATACTACAACAACAACATAGCGGTTCAGTCCCAAGCAAGTGGGCTAGGCTAGAGTTGAAACCCACCAAGAAGCCAAACCACCTCAATCAATGTTGGACAATTTTTTCTGCAATTGGTGCTACCCCTAGGCAATCACATACAAAGATACCTTCATATAATAAAAGAACTAGCACATATGGATATAGATAGATAATTATCTAGTCTGCCTAACTACACTCAAGACTCAACACGCCATACTCGAGAGTTAACCGACTGGTGCATTACTGGCACAACATGAAGGCCAATGGATCTTCAACGGCTGCTTGCAGGTGGTACTTTTAGATTGGAACCCTTTTGTTTCAGCCACGCATGACTTTTCAAAGTGTCATAGGTGGTGGACTTGTGGTGTGTGTGGAGGGGGGGGGGGGGGGGGTAAGGGTGTTGGCTTTATTTGATTAATAATAATAATCACATTATAGCTGGTGTGGTGTGGCACGACTGGTGTGGGGCTTAGTGGGGTCTTCGCGCCGATGAGACTGTGAGAAAGAAAGAAAAGAATGTACTGGTTCGGAGTGAAATGTGCGTAATAAGTGGCAGTGGAAGGTAATTTCCCCCCAACTCCACTAAAGTTGAGTTTTCATAGTACCTCTTAAAGTTCTCCAAGAAATTCATAGAACTAGAGACATATCTATAGATTTCGTGGAGAGACTCTACACAGTGGATCTGCATGGAGCTAGAGGTGTTTGGCTTGAAAAAATGGATCTAAAGCTAATTTTTGTTGATACGAACTCTCCCAACCAGGCTCTATGTCTCTCCTTTTTAACTAATCTTTTACATCAGCTAAAGGATGTACTATGAAAATCATTATGGTTTTAGAGTTGGAATTGGGTTAAGTGGTAAAATGGTGCAAAACTTCCTAAACATCAATTCGACTCTTTGAGTATGCATTAAATAAAAACTCAAAATGAAGCTATTTGCCAATTAGAGGGCATAAAAGCTATGCAAGTTCTTAACATTATGAAAATTATGGTGAGAATAAGATTTGTTCCTATCAATAGAAAAAACATAACTTTACTTGTTTGGTCAAAATAAGAAATCATAATTTTACCTTGAATCATATTAGAAATGAGCTGAGTGCTCTTGTTGAAGTGGACAATTTCCTATGAAACGTCAAAAGTTTTTGTGTTGATACATATTGTAGCAGTCGGCTATAAAAACAAGGGGTGAACTAACATATCTGACAAATGAACTCAACATAAAAAATATATAAAAAAAGAAAGAAAAACCCAAAGTTCTAGGCTAGTCAATGTTTAGAAAAGTATGTGTCTTCATATAGTCTCAAAATAGGTCTCGGGTCCATTAGAATCCAAAAACTAAGCGTGGCCTATACATATCCACACTGGACCCTCTTTGGGCCCGCTCTTGTATCCTGGTATCTAATATCTAGTTGGGCCATCCCGTCCATTTTGTGGCATGTAGTAATATAATGACAACTTAGAGAGACTAAATTTGTTAAATTGTAGACCCTTTGATTTGGATTGGACATCATAGATCAATATTATCATCATTATATAATAAACCAAACCCTAGAGCCTGACCCTCATCCCACTCGCCGCCGCAATATCCCCGAGAGCACTACTCCCTAACCCCTCACCATTGCCCTTTGGCCCCTTTCCCTTGCCTTCATCGTGCCCCTTGTCGGCGCAGCCGCCGGCGAGCACCTAGTCACCCTCCTCCCTCAACTCCAATGGCTTCCGCCATTAAATCCACACACCATAACTTTCCATCTCTGAGCTAACCCCTCCAGCATCCTTGATCACCTCAATCGCATTCCCCTCTCACCTGTCGCTCACCCAACACCAAGGCGATTGTTGCAACCACCTCACAAATCCCGCATGATATTTACTACCACCATTGGGCAACAACTTCTCGAGGTCATCGATTGACCTCTAAGCTACCAACCTCAAAATTTATACTAGTGAAGAATCATTGCCCTAGTTGGTTTCGGCGATTAACGACAATTAGAGATTATTATGGCTAACGTGTGTTTTGCAGAGGCTATGCGTAGCTTAGCCATAGTGATCGACAAGAATGGGCTCTAATGGTCATCACTTAGCCCCCAAGATGGATATCGTTTCGCATGTCAAGGAGACATGATGAAGACCCTAGAATGATAGGCTAAGTGCCATAAGGAGATGAAGGGCACTTAGAAATAGACAGAGCTTCTCTTTTTACCTTTGACCGTACTATTAAGAGGGGTTGAGATTAGTAGCTTGACTTAGGAAAGTTTCATGACTTAGGTGTGGTGCACACTTGACCTCCTTAGCTCTAAGCAAGCCTATGGTGACCGTAAGATAGCCTAGAACAACTTCCATATTCATCGCGACGAAAAATGAAGTTGTTAAAACTGTTTTCTGGGCGTCGGACGCTCCTGGCAGGGGTGCCAGACGCTGTCCGTCGGCATCGGACAGAGGCGTCGGACGCTGGGTGGTTGAGTCCACAGCGTCCGTCGACCTTCCAGAGGGGATGTTTTCTGGCTAAGTTTCTCAGGGTCCGTCGGACGCTGGGTAGAGCGTCCGTCGACCTTCCAGAGAGGGTGTTTTTCAACCCTAGCCAGAGCGAAGCGCCGGACGCTGTGGATAAGCGTCCGTCGCCTAGTGACGTAGCGTCCGTTGCTGGGAACAGTGTGTTAGAACTAGCCGTTAGGCAGGGCGTCGGACCGTCCGTCGCCTAGGCGCCGGAGCGTCCGTCGGCCAAACTATGAACAGAAACTAGCCGTTGGGCATGCGACGGACCGTCCGTCGCCTAGTCGACGGAGCGTCCGTTGCCAACTTAAAATGCCAGCCTGAGGCAGTTTTCAGAGGGTCTATTTATAGCCCCTCCCACTTCTCTCCCACCTGGCCTTTGCTCATTTGAGTTGCTGAGTTTATTGAGAAGGTTGGGAAGAGAGCAAGAGCCCTAGAGAGAGAGAGAGTGATTCGCGAATCCATCCATCCTCTCTCTAGTTCATCCAAGAGTTCAAGTGTGCATCCTCTAGTTGTGAAACTTGAGTGAGTCAAGCGAAGATCGAGGCTTGTTACTCTTGGTGATCGACATCACCTAGACGGTCCGGTGGTGCTCGGAGGAAGGTGATCGCCGGAGGATTGTCGGCGGCCCTTCTCCATCGACGTTGTGATCGGTTGTGGGTGATTCACTGAGCTGGAGTGGCGAAGAATCAGCCCGTAGAGAGCACTCATCCCTTACGCGGGATTGAGGGGGAGCTATACCTTGCGAGGTGCTCCAACGAGGACTAGGGGGGAGTGTCGACTCCTCGATACCTCGGCAAAACATCGCCATGTCAAGCATCTCTTTCCCTAGCTCTTTTTTACCGCATTACTTTCCGCACTTGTCTTTCATTTCACACTAGAATTGTGTAGGAAGTTTTCGCTTTCCATTGACTTGCTACTGCTTTCTAGCTAGGACACACAAGCGGTAGGCACTAGGGGGTTAATTGGCTCTTTATAGGTTTAATTCTTGCTTAGAAATTAAAAAGAGCTCAATTCACCCCGCCTCTTGGGCATCTTGATCCTTTCAATTGGTATCGGAGCAAGGTTTGCTCTAAATTAGGCTTCACCGCCTAGAGCAAGATGTCCCATGGGGATGGACCACCTCCCATGTTCGATGGAGACGACTTTCCTTATTGGAAAGTTCGTATGGAGGCCTATCTAGAGGCCGTTGACGTGGGCGTGCTCAAAGCCGCCACAAAGGGAGGCACCCTCTTCGCGGAGGACCTCAACTTTGATAAGCACAATGCCAAGGCGAAGAACATTATCTTTCGTGGCATTAGCAAGGATGTCTTCAACCGAGTGCGTAATGCCAAAGACGCATTTGAGTTGTGGACCACGATTTGTGCTCTTCACGAAGGCACAAAAAGTGAGCGTGAAGAACGCTATCACTTGGTTATGGCTAAGCTCAATTCTTTTTCTATGCATGCAAATGAAAATGCAAATGAAATGTACTCATGACTTAACATCATTGTAGAGGAATTGAATGGGCTCGGTCTCAACCAAATGGAACCGGCCGATGTGGTACGCAAGATCCTTTGTGTCTTGCCCATTGAGAAGTATGGCCACATCGTCATGGTGCTTCACCAAGGAGATCTCTCCGCCACTACACCGACACAAATCTTGGGCAAGATCAATGCCCATGAGATGTACTTGAAGATTGGTGATGGTGGCACATCTTCCTCCTCCAAGAAGAAAGAAAAAGAGAAGGAGGAGAAGAAGGACTTGGCACTCAAGGCATCCTCCTCGAAGAAGTACAAAATGCAAGTCATGTATGAGAGCACAAGCGATGATGATGATGATGATGATCTCGCTCTCATGGTGAAGAAAACAACCAAGATGTTGAAGAAGCTAAGCAAGAATGGAGTCAAGTTTGACTCAAAGAAGAAGAAATTCTTCACAAGCTCTTCAAGAAAGCCCCTCTCCAAGATGGATTGCTACAATTGTGGCAAACTTGGACACTTGGCTCATGCTTGCCCCGAAGAAAAGAAAGACAAGTACAAGAACAAGAAAGCTAACAACAAGTTCAAGTACAACAAGGGCAACAAGGTTGAGTCAAGTGATGAGGAGAAGAAGGATGACAAGCCATTCAAGAAGAAGAAGAACTTCAACTTCCACAAGAAGAAGAAGAAGAATGGCAAAGCCTACATTGTTGGTGATTGGTTCACCGACATTGAAGACTCAAGTGACTCATCCGGAGATGAAAGTGAAGAAGAGAAGGTGGCCGCCTTGGTGATTGGTTCATCTACTCCACCGCCACCCCCTCCATCATCTCCGGGTTCATCCTCTACACACCTATGCCTCATGGCTAAAGGTGACAAAAAGGTACAAAAAGAGGATAGTGATGATGAGGCTAGCTCTAGTGATGATAGTGATGATGAGTTTGAGGCACCTTCCTATGATGAGCTAATTGTAATTTGCAACAAATATACTAAGCTCATTAGGAAGTATAAAGGAAAAAGTGAATCACTAGAGAAAGACAATGATAACTTGCATGCTAAGCTTGATGATTTGTCTAGTGCTAATGATGAATTGAAGCTTGAGAACAAATCTCTATCATCTAGCACTAGGGAGCTCAAAGCCTCACTCAAGCAAGCTAATGAGAAACATGATAAGCTTGAGAGGTCAACACAAGAGCTCCATACAAGATACAACTTGCTAAAAGATGACTACAACCAAGTTAAGAATGAACTTGGCACACTTGTGATAGCTAATGAATTTCTTTCAAATGATCTTGCTACACATGTTGCTATTAACCCGGTTGTTAAGTGTGATATAGCTACTTCTTGTGAGGACTTGCTTGGTGAAGTTGCTAGTGAGCAAAATGCTAAGTGCAAGGGCAAGAAAGTAGTTGAGGCCGACAAGCATGATGACTATGTGAAGATGAGGCAAGAGAACACCAAGCTCAAGGAAGAGCTAACCAACCTCAAGGCAAGCAAGCCATTCACTATCAAGTTGGCCAAGCAAGATGACAAAGATGCAATGACCTTGATCAACTCTCTCAAAGAGGAAAATGCAAAGCTCAAGGTTGAGAAGATCAAGCTTACAAGTGGATTGGAGAAGTTCACCAAGGGCCACAACCTTCAAAGTGAGCTCTTGATGAACACTATCATGAAGACCGACAAGACCGGCATTGGGTTCAAGGAGAACCAAATCATGAAGGCCAAGGTCAAGATAGAAGCCAAGAACTACTACAAGAACAAGGCCATGAGAAGCAACTATGACACACCAAAGCCCAAGCCCAAGAAGTGCTTTGGATGTGGTCAAGAGGGTCACTTTCAATCCCAATGCAAGACTCCACCTCCCAAGACCTTGCCCAAGCACATAAGGCCTTTCGCTCATGATGCACACTTCATCATCAACAAGGACTCCAAGGGTAGACCTCAAGTTGTATTTCTCGGTCCCAAGATGAAGAACAAGCCCAAAGTGCTATGGGTTGCTGAGGAGTTGGTGAACAAGGCTATGGGACCTCGCCAAGTGTGGGTTCCCAAACAACAAGCTTAACTCCAAGTTGCTTGTGTGTAGGTGAACTACAAGATCGGTGGAAGTCATTGGGTGATTGATAGTGGATGCACTCAACATATGACCGGTGACTCCCGGATGTTCACCACACTTGAGGAAGATTGTGAAAGGCAAGACAAGATTACCTTTGGGGACAATTCAAAAGGCAAAGTGCAAGGCCTAGGCAAAGTGGCAATCTCAAATGATGAATCAATATCAAATGTCTTGCTAGTACAATCTTTGAGCTTCAACTTGCTATCAGTGGGACAACTATGTGATCTTGGTTTCCAATGTCTCTTCACTCCAAATGAGGTAGTTGTGTCCAAGATTGAAGATTCATCATTGATATTCAAAGGGTTTCAGCACAACAATCTCTATCTAGTGGATTTCACCTCGAATGAAGCTAGTTTGCAAACATGTCTATTCTCCAAGAGCTCTTTGGGTTGGCTATGGCATATAAGATTAGCACATGTGGGAATGTCAACTTTGAAGAAGCTTGTCAAGAAGGAGTTGGTTAGAGGTGTGAAGGATGTTGTGTTTGAGAAGGACAAACTTTGTAGTGCATGTCAAGCCGGTAAACAAGTGGCAAACACTCATCCAACCAAAGCTTTCATGTCAACCTCAAGAGTCCTAGAGCTACTTCATATGGATCTATTTCGACCTACCACCTATGCTAGCCTTGGTGGCAATCTCTTTTGCTTGGTGGTAGTTGATGACTACTCTAGGTACACTTGGGTGTTCTTTCTTCAAGACAAGGGAGAAACTCAATCAATATTCAAGAAGTTTGCAACTAGAGCCCAAAATGAGTTTGATGTAAAGATCAAGAAGATAAGAAGTGACAATGGGACAGAGTTTGTGAACACCAAGATTGAAGACTATTGTGATGAAGTTGGGATTAAGCATGAAGTATCCGCCACCTACACTCCTCAACAAAATGGTGTGGTAGAGAGAAAGAACCGGACACTTATAACTCTTGCAAGATCAATGCTTGATGAATACAACACCCCCGAGAAGTTTTGGGCCGAAGCAATCAACACCGCATGCTATGCGGCCAACCGGCTATTTGTCCAAAGGCTTCTCAAGAAGACCCCCTATGAGCTTGTGAATGGGAAGAAACCAGATATATCTTTTTTCTAAGTGTTTGGTTGCAAAGTATACATCTACAAGAAGTGCCAACACTTGGGAAAGTTCCAAAGAAGATGTGACATTGGTTTCTTAGTTGGATATTCACTTAAATCCAAGGCATACCGTGTATTTAACAAAGCCACCGGCTTAGTTGAAGAAACGTATGACTTGGAGTTTGATGAAACTAATGGCTCTCAAGAAGAGCATGAAAATCTTGATGATGTAGGTGATGAACCCTTGAGGGAGGCAATGAAGAATATGCCAATTGGTGCTATCAACCCGCAAGAGGGGGAAGAAGTTGAAGATGAAGCAATTCAAGGTCCTTCTCCACCTCACACGCCTCAAGTTGATGAAGAAGATCAAGTGAGGGAAGCTCAAGAAGACACTCACATTCCTCAAGATCAAGCCGAGGCCGAAGCAAGCAATATTGAAGCACCACAACCTCCTCCCCAAGAGATTAATAGAAGATCTACACCTATGCTTCAAGCTTATCCATAAGACCTCATCATAGGGAGTCCATCAAGGGGGGTAACAACTCGATCTAAACTTTCTTCTTATGTTGAACATCACTCCTTTGTTCCTTTGTTGAGCCTTCTAGTGTGGAGGATGCACTTGCGGATCCGGATTGGGTGAATGCCATGTACGAAGAGTTGAACAACTTCACCCGGAACGAAGTGTGGACACTAGTAGAAAAGCCTAAAGGAGAAAGAATCATTGGCACCAAGTGGGTGTTTAGGAACAAGCAAGATGATCAAGGCGTGGTTGTGAGGAACAAGGCAAGATTGGTGGCAAAGGGGTTCTCCCAAGTTGAAGGCTTGGATTTTGGGGAGACTTTTGCACCGGTTGCAAGACTAGAAGCCATTCGTATCCTTTTGGCATATGCTTCACACCATAAAATGAAACTTTTTCAAATGGATGTGAAGAGTGCCTTTCTAAATGGTTTCATTAATGAACTTGTTTTTGTCTCACAACCTCCCGGGTTTGAAGACCCAAATTGTCCTAATCATGTGTATAGGTTGTCCAAGGCACTCTATGGATTGAAGCAAGCTCCAAGAGCTTGGTATGAGAGGCTAAGGGACTTCCTACTCAAGAAGGGCTTCAAGATCGGGAAAGTGGATACCACACTCTTCACCAAGGTGCTAGATGGAGAGATCTTTGTTTGCCAAGTATATGTCGATGACATTATATTTGGGTCAACAAACCAAGGTCATAGCAAGGAATTTGGTGCATTGATGTCCAAGGAGTTCGAGATGTCAATGACTGGCGAGCTAACCTTCTTCCTTGGCTTCCAAGTGAAGCAATTGAGGGAGTGCACTTTCATATCTCAAGAGAAGTACACCTATGATGTGCTCAAGAAATTCAAGATGGAAGATTTCAAGCCAATCAAGACCCCAATGCCTACTAATGGGCATCTCGATCTCGATGAGGGAGGTAAACTGATTGACCAAACTCTTTATCGTTCTATGATCGGTAGTTTACTTTACCTCACCGCATCTAGGCCGGATATCATGTTTAGTGTGTGTATGTGTGCTAGGTTTCAAGCAAACCCTAAGGAGTCGCATCTTTGTGCGGTTAAAAGAATCCTTAGGTACTTAAGGCACACCCCTAGCATGGGTCTTTGGTATCCCAAAGGAGCTCCCTTCCAACTAGTTGGCTATTCCGATTCGGATTACACCGGGTGTAAGGTTGATAGGAAGAGTACCTCCGGCGGGTGCCACATGCTAGGAAGATCACTTGTTTTTTGGTCCTCAAAGAAGCAAAATAGTGTGGCATTGTCAACCGCCGAAGCGGAATACACTGCCATGGGAGCAAGTTGTGCACAAATCTTATATATGACCCAAACAATCTTTGATTACGGCGTGTTTTTAAAAGAAGTTCCACTTTTGTGTGATAATGAAAGCGCCGTAAAGCTTGCAAACAACCCGGTTCAACACTCTCGCACCAAGCACATAGATATTCGCCATCACTTTCTTAGAGATCATGTGGCTAGGAAAGACATAACACTAGTTGGAGTTAAGAGCGAAGAGCAATTGGCGGATATCTTCACTAAACCACTCGATGAAACAACCTTTTGTAGGTTGAGAAGCGAGTTAAATGTGCTTGATCACTCTAATTTCACTAAAAGATGAGTTTGTGTGAAACATGCATTCTTTTGTAATATAACATGTTTAATTTGGTAATGCACATAGGCTTGGCTAACGCGGTTAAGATAACCGCCCTCAAAGCGTGTGACAAAGCTTAACCGCGGTTTAAACTTGCAAGCAACCTAGATTCAAATTTCCTATTGCATAGCATATGCATGTGTGTTGTTTGCCTTTTCTTTTCGGTTAAGTTTCTTGAGCATCCTCTATGATAGTCCACTTAGGGGAGCATTCCAAAGCTCAAGTCACTTCAATACCCCTCTTGTGGCCATATGATGACTCCTTGGCGCTTCCATTCAAATATTTTGAGCTAAAAATTTAAGTTAAGCCTATGGCAAACTAGTTGAAAATGAGTGTTTGAGAGACGGTTCTCATATCAAGTCCAATCAAGTGTTATTTGGATCTTATTGGGATTGGAACATGGTTGGGAGAAAGCCGCAAAAAGAAAATTTGAAAAATTCTATTTTTAAGGCGTCGGACGCTGCCGACGGACGCTCGGTGTCAATTGCCTCAGCGTCCGTCGCGATCGTCCGGAGATTAAAGTTGCCCGCTAACATGGCGACGGACGCTCCCCCTAGCGTCTGTCGCGGTCAATGCGATTGGGCATTTCAAATCTGTTCTGGAAGCCCGACGGACGATACTGTCGGACGCTCCCCGAGCGTCCGTCGCAGTCCGACGGAGCGTCCGTCGCTTCGCGTCGGAGCGTCCGTCGCTTCGCGTCGGAGCGTCCGTCGCGAACTTAACAGCGATTTTTTTAAAATCCACGAATTCTCCTCTGTTTCTCCCAATCCGATCTCAGCTCGCCGTCGTGCCCAAACCATAACCGCCGCCGCAGGATTGTTCCTCCAGCGCCGCCATGCATCCCTACACCGCCTCTTCCCCCTGCGCCGTCGCAAGCTCCCATCTGCGCCGCCACCTGCTTCCTGCGCCGCCGCACCAAACCCTAACTGCAGAGCATCCGCCGTCGTGCCTTTTTTCTCTCCGAGCTAGAGCTCCTCCACTGCCACCCAATCCAGCCGTGCTCATTCCTTCCCAAGGAGCTTTCCCCCAAAGAGGTTGTTTAATCTGAGTTGAGTTGCGCGGCAAGGTGGTTTTCAACTTCTGTGATCTTTCCCTCTTTGATCGCAAATCACCTCATCATCCTTGGTACCCTAAACCTTTTCCCTGCCATGTTTAGGTGCGGATTGCGAATTGTGGTTGATCGATCGGGAAATCTCACCTCTTCTCTCTTTTTGGTCAGGGTTCGAGGTATGAAATGGCAGAATCGATCTCGATTTCTTATCTATTTCTTTTCACTCTATAGACCCTCTCATCTCTCGCTTATGTGCTTATGGTTATAATCTCATCTATCTAACGAGCAGGGTCAGTGTCTGAGGTGGTTGCTTGAGCAGTGGGCAGTGACAGTGAACTCGGGGCAAAGCCCGCGAGTACGGATCGAGGCAAAGCCTCGCGAGGACAGTCCAGGGCCGGCGTGCCACTCTTGTTTGGTCTGTGGATTGTCAGTTTGTCAGAGGATCAGTGACAGTGGCCAGTGAGTCTGTGGTGTGATTCTTGAGACTTTGATTATCAGAATCTTGATTGCAAAAGGTTGAAGTATGGCAAGGACAAAGAACGCAGGTCCCGTTCCCAGTAGTGGTGGTGACCCTCCACCTCCACCGCGTCCACCCACTGACCGGGGAAAGGGAAAGCAGAAGGTTATCTCTCGGAAGCGCAAGAGGCTAGCGATGGATCCAGATTCAGTAGTCGCACTAGCAGTGGCAGAGGCCGCCGAGATAGCTGAGCGAGGAGGACGTCGCGCCGGCTTGAGGCTCTCGCCTCGCCGTGGAGCGCGTCGTGAGTCCCCTCCACCTCCAGAGTCAAAGCCCGTCGAGGCTACAGAGGCACCAGAGACAGAGCCAGTCCCAGCGACTGAGCCGACAGAGGCCGCGGGCCACTCTACCATTGGAGAGCTGATGAGCCGCCGTGTTACCCGTTCCCGAGGATCAGGTGCACCACCTAGCCCTCCAGGACCCCGGCTCCCAGACCCAGTGAGGCACCAAGTCAGAGCACTTACAGCGAAGCAAGTCCAGCTGCTTCAATTTGTCGACTTCCAGTCCTGGTTCCCACCTCAGAGGGACCCCCGTGCCGGACGAGAGTTCTATACTACAGTGCACGAGGACTTCTACAGAGCATATGTAGACACTGATGATCCTCTCAGGGCCCACAGGGTGTGCCCATCTGCTCATATAGAGGAGATCGGTGGTCTAGAGATCCTGCAGCACCTCCAGTATATCCAGGGTCTGACAGATCTGATGGGACGCTCAGGGGCATATCAGAAGGATTGGGTATACCAGTTGTACGCCTCTCTTTGGATCTCACCCGATCACGAGTTCCTTCACTTTGGATACCAGGGACGTGATTTCAGGGTCACAACTGCTAGATTCAGAGAGCTCTTCCACCTTGAGTCCTCTCCTACGAGGATACACAGTTTGTGCTATGGGGATCAGGAGGCCCCTCGCCGACCTCACGATGGTATAGTGCCATCCACGGATTTCGTGAGGCCGTGCTTTCAGCAGCCGTTCACTGAGGGTTCGAGTCGTACGCCACGTGACCTTACTCGTTTGGCTCGGATCCTCCACGAGGTACTTAGACGGACTATTCTCCCTCGGATTGGAGCCCGAGATACGATCACTCGCTTACAACTATGGCTCCTTGCCCACGTTGTCAGGAAGGAGAAGTTCGACCTCTGGGACTTGATAGTGAGCGAGCTTGAGGATATTATAGCTGCTGGGTTCAGGGATCATTGGCAGCTGCAGTTTGCCCATTGGATCTCTTATTTGATAGTTGCCAAGACCGGATCAGGGGTTATGAGAGTCACCCTTACGAGGTCAGCTACAGAGTTCCCAGTCTATTCGATGAGTCAGCTTATGGCAGATGGGCAGTTGCCTCGCCCCAGCAGAGACTACAGACCAGGCACTAGGCAGGCCGGAGTGCCACCACAGTCGGCCGAGGTCACAGATGCGACAGTTGAGCAGATTGCTCAGGCAGAGCTGGCAGACTTAGATGCAGAGATAGATAGAGCTGCCGAGACAGTCTTTAGAGAGGATCTCGACTCCGACAGCTCTGACGAGGTGTTGACACAAAAAGCGTCAGATCTGTGAACACCTCGGGCTATTACCCAAAGCTCGATGTCGAGGGCGTGCCAGTCGATTTGACCAATCAATCGACAAGGATGATAACTAGAACAAGCTGAACGAGACGACAGCGATGCGCCCGGACGTCAAGGCTCAGATTGATCAAGGGTAACTAGAGCAGAGCTAGACGAGGCAAACAGCGATGCGCCCGGATTGCCAAAGCCTAGAGGTACTCCCACGCGGAACTAGCAAGGATTTGACGGAGATCAAGGTGATGCAGCCCGTCGAAAGCTTGAAGAACTCGTTAAAGCTATAACTAATGCATAAAAAGGGTAAATTGCGATAAAAGGTAGAATAAGATAAAATTGGTTTGTTTTGAATTGGATTCATTGTTTATTTCATAGCCCTCGGGCACATATTTATACTCTCGCACGAAGAGTTGTACAAAGACACGACACATATCCTTCCTAAAACAAACTCCTACTTTAAAGGAAACTGACTCGCGCAGGAGCCGGATAACAATATTTATTTCCTAAACAAACACACCTTTTTTAAAGGAAAATAAACGACTCATGCAAGAGTCGGACTCAAACTACTATAATAATGCTGGCACAAAACACCAGTTTCCTTATACTTTTCCTCGATGGAAGCCTTCCATCGGCAGATCCCTGCAACTTCCTTCTTTGGCCACCTATAGTCTTCTGCCGCCACCAAATGCTAAGTCACGCCCATCGGCATTGGCAATACTTTCCCGATCGGCAATCGGCAACATCTCTTCGTCGGCAATCGGCAATGAGCTTTATCGGCCATCGGCAATGATTCCTCGTCGGCCATCAGCTTCAGCAAGACCATCTATTAACCTTTGTCGGCAAAGATCACCCAGCCTTCATCGGCAACACCCTTAGTCTTCCCACAACACTCTCCCATCGGCCATATTGGCTCATACTTTACCGATGCCGATGGAAAACGACCATTGACCAGTCAAGCCTCAGCCCATTTGACACGTGTCGAAAAACGGTGTCAACACATGCCCCCCAGTTTCGGAGCGTATAACTTTACGTGCCCAAATTCTCTCCACTGTAGCCGTTGTTGTAGCCGTTACCCCCGAGATAGGCGTACGGTTTCCTCGATCCCCGCGTGTGGAACTGCAATTTAATAATAAAATCCCTCGATTGTAGCACGAACAGTTATAGACCACCTCGATCACCGCGTGTATCTACCGCGGGCCTCTCCACATTCCTGCACAGTGTGGAACAGAACCCCAAAATGCCCCTGAACAGGATTATAAAAGTTACCGGGATCCACACCGCCTTTTTACCCGAGCCCATTTTCACTTTCACCTTCCTGCCTTCGTCTTCAACCTCCGGCTGCTCTGAAGAACACAGGCTCAAGCAACAGTACTCCTTCGCAATCCAAGGACGAATCAAGCATCTCTCCGACTCCAAATGGCGATCCAAGTTGACATCCCGAAGGTAAGATTCATTCTCCATTCAATCCAACCTCTCTGCATGGTTCTTTTCCCCGCAAAAACCTGGTTTTATTCCCATTCTTCTTTCTGATTCGTCCCTTATCCTTCGAACCCTAGGAGCTGTACAACAAAGTAATCATCCCCCTCGCTGGTTCCAATCTTAGCTGCTTAGGCCCCATGGGCAATCCAGACCCCACACTTATTATCAATGCAGAAACCAACCGGAATCCGTTCAGATCTGAACGTCGACCTGGGACTGTGGAAGGACACATTCCGTTCTTGGCCCAAGCACACTAAAGGATGGAAGAACTGGTACTTGAGAGTAGTCAGATCACAGCAAGTGTACCGGCAGGAGCGTAACTTAGATCAGTGTATTAGACTGTCAATTGCCGATGCAGAGAAGAATGAAAACTTAATGATGGCAGCCTCATACTTCTGGTCCGATAGCATGAACGCCTTCCTCTTTAGGCATGGACCAGCTTCCCCAACCCTTGCTGATGTCTACATGCTGACCGGCTTAGACATCACCTCTGCCGATACGTTCACCCTTTTCAACAGAAAACCCGAATACAAGGTGAACACCCGGAATATCGGCGGTTGGACAGGCTACATTAAAGAGAACCAAAAGACCGGGTCGGTAACTCAACGGGAGCACGCCATCTTCTTAAACATGTGGTTGGAAAAATTCATTTTCTGTGGCAAAACCATCGGTCCGACCACCATGCATCTCCCAGCGGCCGAAATGCTTGCCGATGGAACAAGGCTCCCTTTAGGCAGGTATCTCCTTGGATCAGTTTACCGATTGCTGCATCAAGTATCCAATAAGCTACTGCTAGGAGAACCCATCGGCAATCTTGGAGGTCCCTGGTGGTTTGTTAATCTATGGTTGAATGCGCACATGCACAAGGCCCTCCATTTCGATTTATTTACCCAACAATTCCCAAGGGAAGTATCAGAAGATTACCGATACGGGGATGATGAATCGGCAACTCGCTGTCCGCTTAACTTTGGAGAGGCCATCATAGTACTGCCAGGTACCGATGCCGATGCAAAGCACTTCGGCTATTACTTCCAGAAATTCTACAATGGACTCCCCTCCTCAGAACGAACCTGGTGGCCATATCTCGATGAAAACAATCAATTCCCGCTGCTGTTCAACTTAACCGATGTGAGCCTGCCCGAGAACCAAGCAATCATGAAAGCCAGCATAACTCCCCGAGCTATTCCAGTAAATATCTTTGGATCTGGGAAGAATGCTCCACCATCCTATGAGTTCTACTATCCATCGGCGGTAGCAAGACAACTGGGATTTGACCAACTGCCGATCAAACTCTGCTACTCTAAGGTAGTAAGACCCAGGCAGGCAATCTCCAGTAATCTGGACTGGAATAAAGTCATCAGCCTTCCTGCCGATGCCGATCTGTCAGACCTTGACTTGTCCTCTTGGTCGCCAACCTCTTTCATCACCAACGAGTTCAAGTCTTGGTGGCAAGAATGGAAGTGCCAGCTACTCGCCAAGTCCTCGCACTATTACCGGCACTTGATCGACGCCGATTACACCATCCCCGATGATGCAGTAAGTCTGCTATCCGATGTACTTTTATTACTTTATTTTTGTTATCGGTACTTAACTTGCACTCGACAGGCCGATGATCCGATCCCCACAACGAGCAACAGTGGGAGGCCTTTCAATCTGCGGGTAATGGGCCCCGTATCCATCATCGGCACCAAAGCTCTGACGTTGGCTGCTTTCACGCCTCAACAGGTACCTACGCCGACACCTACCAAAGCCCAGGCTGCATCGGCTGCTGCTGTTGCCTTGACACGAGTTTATGCAGTAAACTTATCTTTACTTGTACCGATTACATACTGTTTCATCGGCAACATTCCATCTTGCATAACTTGTTCTATATTTTCCAGGCACTATGGTCATCGGCATTTGCTTCCAGCAGACAAACGACCTCTAGCCCGGTTGCCGATGCCCCCCGGTCTTCAAAGCGGGTCGGCTCCCCTGCTGCTGCGCCGACGAAGAAGAGGCGCTTGAGGCTGGCTTCTCCTCCACTATCGGCTCCAACTGCACCATCAGCTGCCGATATGCCGCCAGCAGGACTGCCTACAATCCCAATCGCACCAACTGCCGGTGGGTTATCAGCCGAACCTCCATCGACTTCAGTTGCGCCAACCACCGGTGGGTCATCGGCAGAGCCCCCATCGGTAAATGTTCCTGATCAACCGATGGACGACGTCCCGGTTTAAGAGATAACCCCACCCGCCACGATAGCGGAGGCATCTTCACCGGCACAATCGGCCAGACTACCCGGCGAAGAAACTCAACCTTCCGCAGCAGCAGCGACGTCGGCATCGGCACCGTCGACCCAAGTCCCCGATGTCAGAACGGAACCACCACAAGAAACCGCCACTACATCGGAGGCGACGCCGGCTACAACTATACCAGCACCAGCGGCATCGGTTGCCTCTCCAACAAGGGCCCAGTCATCGGCATCCGCTGCCAATGTTCAGGATGAAGCTGGACCATCCAGTATGCCAAGTCCCAGGCAGGAGATCCGCTTCAAAACGGTAAGTCAATTACCTTAAAGCTTATAGTTTTACAATCGACATATTTTAACCTCTGTTTTCAGGCCCAAGATTCTCCGGACAGCCTCTTCTCCTATAGCTTAAACCTTCAGAACGAAGATGAGCGCCAAGGCCGCCTTCAAGCGGACAGCCTATTTTCTTTTGCCGTCAACGTCCCCGATGACGATGAAGAGGAAAGCTCCATCCCGGCTCTATCGGCAGAAGTCAAGTCCAAACTTGAAGAATTGCTCTCCTTGCTGCTGCAAGACACCTCTCAACTCGTCCAGGACTCATCGGCGGCAAGGATTATATTCAAAGATATCCAAAGCCATCTTTCCGCCGATGCAGCAGGAACCCTCCTCCAGGCAGCTTCTATTGACATCAAACAGATCCAGTACCAGAGGCTTATTCGTCGCATTGCCGATAGAGCGGCCCAAGCCAAGAGCGAGGAAGAGAAGCTCAAATTCAAACACCTTGCCTATGAGAAGCACAGAAGCATTGGTCAAGCCAAAGTTTCCATCGGCAACCTTGACCAGGAAATCTCTCGACTGTCGACAAGGAAGGAGGAGCTACTGGCGGAGCTACAAAAGGTTGAAGGGGATCTAACGGCTGCCAACCAACAAAAGACCCAACTGTTCGACTCCATCGGGGCTTTGTGGCAACAAAGAGATCATAATGCCCGTCAAGCCATCCTATGGAAGAAGAAAATCAAGCCGGTTGAGGGTTCTGCCGATGCCGATGCCAAGGAGATGGATGAAATAGATCAAATTCGCCTGCGTGCGATAACAGTTATCCACTCCTTATTGTAATGTCTGTTGTATCGGCAAGGATGTAACCTGATACTTGATCTTGTCTTGTAATATAACGCTAGTTTGTTTTTACCCATGTTTTTTATAATCTTTCTTTTCATCGGCATTCGACTGAGCACTATGCATCTACCCATATGTTAGGGTAATATCTCTTTAAGTATTTGCCGTTGATCGCCCTAGAAAATGCCACTCCTTCGAGAGTTTCCAAAATGTACGCATTACCAGGAGCAGACTGTTTTATCCAATAAGGACCTTCCCAATTAGGGGACCACTTCCCAAATTTAGAGCTCTTAGTCCCAATCGGTAAAATCAACTTCCAAACCAAATCGCCATCGGCAAATTCCTTCACCTTTACTTTCTTGTCATACCATCGGGAAACCCTCTTCTTATTTTCTTCAATACTAATTAATGCCCTCAACCGATGACCTGCCAAATCTTCTAACTCATCTTTCATCAGAGTAATATAATCATCGGTCGTCAATTGATCCTGAAAAGATAATCGCCTAGAACCAGTTTTAATTTCCCAAGGCAGGACAACATCATGTCCATAAATCAACTGATACGGCGAGACCTTGGTTGCACCATGACAAGCCATCCGATATGACCATAAAGCTTCGTTTAATACCACATGCCACCTTCTAGGGTTTTCCTCAATCTTGCGCTTTATAAGCTTAATGACTCCTTTATTAGTCGCTTCAGCTTGACCATTAGCTTGGGCATAATAAGGAGAAGAATTCAACACCTTGAAACCCATGCTAGCAGCAAAGTCATCAAACTCTCCCGATGTGAACATAGTCCCTTGATCGGTAGTGATAGTCTGAGGAATACCGAATCGGTAAATGATGTGCTCCTTAACGAAATCCACCATATTTGCCGATGTTACCTTCTTCAAGGGGATTGCTTCGACCCACTTGGTAAAGTAATCGGTAGCAACAAGTATGAATTTGTGCCCCTTGCTCGATGGCGGATAAATCTGGCCGATGAGATCAATAGTCCATCCTCTGAATGGCCAAGGCTTGATTATAGGATTCATTGCCGATGCAGATGCCCTTTGCACATTACCAAACTTCTGACAGTCCTGGCACCCTATGAAATAATTGAAGCAATCTTCCAGGATTGTTGGCCAATAATATCCATTCCGCCTAATCATCCACTTCATCTTGAATGCCGATTGATGCGCTCCACATACACCTTCATGGATCTCACCCATCAACTCTTTTGATTCCTCTCTGCCAAGACATCTGAGTAAAACCCCATCAATTGTCCGATAATACAACTCATTATCAAGGAGCACATACTTAGTGGCTTGGAACCTTAGACGCCTTTCAACTTTCCTGGATGGATCCCTCAAGTAATCGGCAATCTCCTTTTTCCAGTCATCGGCAACCGATTCCGATGTCGCGATTTCTTGAATCGGCTGATATCCTGAAGCATTCTACGCTAACCGATTGGCTTCTTCATTATGCAACCTTGGAATGTGTTCAAGGCGGTATTCTTTGAACTCCTTTAACAACTGCAAACACCGCTCATGGGCTGCAATTAGCACTTCACTTCGGCACTCATATGTCCCGATCAACTGATTAATCACCAACATGGAATCACTGAAGATTTCAACAGCATCGGCACGCACCTCCCTAAGTAATTCCAACCCCTTAAGCAAAGCCTGGTACTCAGCCTGATTGTTTGTCGAAGTAGCAACAATCGGCAATGAAATCTCGTACCTCTGTCCTCGGGGTGAAATCAACAGAATACCGATACCTGCTCCATCCTTGCATGTAGACCCGTCAAAGAATAGAGCCCAAGGAGCAATCTCAACAAAGCTCACCATATTGCAATGCTGAGTGACAAAATCGGCCATCACCTGACCTTTAACAGCCTTTGCCGATTCATACCTTAGGTCAAACTCTCATAGTGCCAGAATCCACTTACCGATTCGTTCACTCAAAATCGGCATTGACAACATGTACTTGACCACATCATCTTTGCAGACAACAGTGCATTCGGCCGACAGTAAATAGTGTCTTAATTTAATGCAAGAGAAGTATAAACATAAGCACAATCTTTCTATGGCCGAATACCTGGTTTCAGCATCCACCAACCTTCTGCTCAGGTAATATATTACACGCTCCTTCCCTTCAAACTCTTGAATTAAGGCTGATCCGATAACACCGTCATCGGCAGACAAATATAACCTGAAAGGCTTCCCGTGTTGAGGTGGAACTAAGACTGGAGGATTTACTAAGTATCTTTTAATCTCTTCTAAGGCTGACTGCTGCTCTTCTCTCCATATAAACTCTTGATCGGCTTTCAACTTTAACAGAGGACTAAAAGATTTAATCTTACCAGACAGATTGGATATAAATCTTCTAATGAAATTAATCTTGCCGATCAGAGACTGCAACTCAGTTTTGTTTGTGGGAGCAACTACCTTGTTAATTGCATCAATAGATTTTCTGCCGATTTCAATGCCTCTCTGATGCACCATGAAGCCCAGAAACTGCCCTGCCGATACGCCAAATGCACACTTGTTAGGATTCATCTTCAACCCATGCTCCCTCGTGCACTCCAATATTTTCCGCAAATCAGCAAGATGCTTTTTGAAGTCTCCAGACTTAACCACCACGTCATTGATGTAGATTTCAACTATTGTGCTGATATACTTATGAAAGATAAAATTCATTGCCCTCTGATAGGTAGCACCGGCATTCTTCAAGCCAAAAGTCATGACTACCCACTCAAATAAGCCAACGTGACCTGGACATCGGAAAGTAGTCTTGGATATGTCTTCTTCAGCCATGAATATCTGATTATATCCAGCATTACCATCCATAAAGCTAATAATTTGGTGCCCAGCAGCAGCATCGATCAGCAGATCGGCAACGGGCATCGGGTAGCCATCCATCGGCGTAGCCTTGTTCAGATTCCTGAAATCAATGCAAACACGAAGTTTTCCATTCTTTTTATACACAGGAACCACATTAGAAATCCAATCGGCATATCGGCATTGCCGAATAAATCCATCCTCGATCAACTTGGTAATCTCAGCCTTGATATCGGGTAAGATAGTAGGATTGCATCGGTGTGCCGGCTGCCGATGTGACTGAAAACCAGACTTGATGGGTAACCGATGTTCAACTATTGATCGGTCTAAACCAGGCATCTCTGTATAATCCCAAGCGAAACAATCTTTATTCTCTTTTAATAAATCAATTAACTGCTGCTTACATTGGGAATCTAACTTAGCACTAATAAAAGTAGGCCTAGGTTTACTACCATCGCCGATGTCGATTTCGAGCAAGTCATCGGTAGATGTGAAGCCCTGTCCCAATTTTCCGTCATCGGCGAACTGATCCATTAAGACTCCTCCTCAGGACCGACTGCTTGGATCGGCTTGATGCGGTAATTGGCAACTTTGAGGAACTCTTTATCCCAAGCTTCGCCAGATATACACCTGGTCTGCTCATAAGTGTCCAACTCTGCCGATGCAACAGTAGATGGGGCTTCGCCGCGGACGACTTCAATTCTGTCCCCGATCCATTGCACCAAGCTCTGATGCATAGTAGAAGGGACACAACAATTAGCATGGATCTAGTCCCTTCCGAGGAGCAAGTTATAGGTGCCTTTGCTGCTGATTACAAAGAACGTTGTCGGCAAAGTCTTACTGCTGATGGTTAAGTCAACACATACGGCCCCCATGGCGGTTGACACATTGCCTTCGAAGTCCTTGAGCTTCATGTCGGTCTCGACCAAATCCTGATCACCTTTGCCAAGCTTCCTGAACACGACATAGGGCATTATGTTGATCGATGCGCCACCATCCACTAGCATCTTGGTCATCGGCTGACCATCCACTTTTCCTTTGACAAACAGAGCCCTTAAGTGCTGCCTCTCATCTTCGGCAGGCTTTTCAAAGATAGCCGTCATCGGATCCAGCATCAATTGTGCCATATCGGCAGCCTCTTCATCATCACTGACGGGTGCCATGAACTCCATCGGCAACATGACAACCATGTTTATATCTGCCGATGGGCCCCTGTCCTTACGCTTCGGCCTCCATTGCTTCTCTTCCGAGGGTTCTGCACTGTCATACAGGTCGTCGTGGCGCTGGCGCTGAATCCTCCTCTTCTGGGTCTTAGTCAAACCCTTAGGGCACCATGGAGGAAGCTTGGTCTTCCAGACGGGCTGGTGCTGCTTTCCCCTGCTTTCATCGGCACTTCTTCCGATGTTGGGATCTCTAGAGAATATCTCTTCGTCGGGCACTCTAGCATCGGCCATCTCCTCCAGCTCCCTCTGGTCAACACGCCTGCCAAGCCGATCATGGGCACTGAGCTTGCCCCCCAGTCAGTCATGTGCCGATCTATCCTCTCTGAGCGGCCTGGCGTACTTGGGTGCCTGATCATCAAAACAAGGTCGCTTACTTGACCGATCGGCTGTGTAGTACCCATTGCATTCTGGACAGTTATCGGCAGTGGGCAACTTGATGCCTTCTTCCCAACAATGAACAAAGAAGGGACACCTCCAGTGGTCCTTATGTCGAAGCCATTCCCGATGCTCCTCTTCTTCTTGTTGATACTGTTCTTCACGTGATTGCTGATGATATCGCCTTGGCTGTTTGTGAGTAATCGCCACTCCAGGAGCCCTGTTGGCGTTGTTACCCTCGTCGGCAACCTCCTTACCCTTTCTATCATCGGCAAACCTCCTTGCATCGTGCTTAGGCACTTGGTAGTCAGGGTCTACCGATGAGCTCCTTCTGGCAGCTTCCGATGTCAACACTTTGGTTTTTTCACTGATCTCCACCATATTGTTTGGGAACGGGTGCTGATCTATCTTCATCGGTTTCTGGACTTTAGAGTTTTCAAACTTGATACGCCCAGACTCGATCTCCGACTGCAACTGCTGCCTGAATACTTTGCAGTCATTGGTACTGTGTGAGGTTGCATTATGCCACTTGCAGTACCTAATCTTCTTGAGCTCTTCGGCCGATGGAATCACTTGATTGGGCGCCAAATTGATTCGCCCCTCTCGCAGCAATAGGTCAAACATCCTATCGGCCTTGGTGATGTCAAAGGTGAACCTCTCAGTTTCTTTTTGGCCGAACGGACAAGACACAGGCTTCTTATCCTTCACCCATTCGGCCGCATCGACATTCAGCTCTTCATCCGATACAGAGTCTTCTTCTTTCCCGATGAAGGTCACCTTCTTGTTCCAAGTCTTCCTGGGCTCAAAGGCTTTGATATCTTGATCGGCAATTCTCTGCACCAGGTGACTTAGGCTCTCAAACTCTTGGGACGCATACTTGTCCTTGATGTGCGGCAGTAACCCTTGGAAGGCCAAATCTGCCAATTGCCGATCATCTAGAACCAGACTGTAGCACTTGTTCTTTACGTCCCGCAGCCTCTGCACAAAACTCTCTACCGATTCATCGTTGCGTTGTCTCATTTTGACCAGATCGGTAAGCTTCTTCTCATGTATACCAGCAAAGAAGTACTTATGAAATTGCCTCTCCAGATCGGCCCAGGTAATTATAGAATTTGAAGGCAATGATATGAACCATGTGAATGCCGATCCAGACAATGACGAAGAGAACAATCTCACTCTTAACTCCTCCCTGCTGGCAGCTTCTCCACACTGAATAATGAAGCGGTTGATATGCTCCATTGTCGACGTGTCGTCTTGGCCGGAGAACTTGGTGAAATCGGGCACCTTGTACCAATTCGGAAGAGGAATCAAGTCATATGCAGGCGGGTACGGGGTCCGATAAGAGTATGTGTTGACCTTGGGTTTGATGCCGAATTGCTCTTTCATGACTTCGGCAATCTTACCGACCCAGTACGCGTCCTGCTCTTGCCGACTCATTGGCTGATTGACGACAGGTGGAGTCGGCTGACGCGCCTCTTGAAGATGTGCAGTAGTCGCGGGCGCAGCACCAGTCATCTGGACGCTATGCATCGGCTGACTTACCGATGGATAGTTTGGCATACTTGGCGGAGTTGGCTGAACCGTCACATTCATCGGTTGCTGTACCGATGGTCCGCCCTGAGTGTGAGCTGGGCCTTCATAATAATACATCGGCGCACCAGGCTGCTGAGCTGGCGGCTGGTTGACCCATCCAGGATTATAGAGCATCGGCATATGACCTGCCGATGGCTGATAGCTGACCGGAGCATGCGGCTCTTGAATTCTAGAGCAATTGATCACCAAGTTACCTTGGGGAATCGGCACTCTAGCTTGAGAATTTGCCGCCAGAGACTGACTGCCGGCGGTTGTGATATGTGGCATCGGCACGGAGCTCGCCGATGGTGGCATCAGAGGTATCTTGGGGATCACTTGGAGGTCATCTGATGGCACTTGTATGGTAGGAGCAGGCGCAGAGTTGTGCATCATATGAGTCATCGGCTGTGATTGTGTTGCCAATGCCGTAGAATTCCTCCAGGCTGAACTGTCTCCCTGCACCAGATTAGAGCCAGCATATAGATTCGGAGGCATACCGTATCCCCACCAGTTAGCGGGGGCTGACCCTGAAGTTGCCGACGCGGCCGGATCTGCATTGAACTTGGTGGTGTCGCCGGCGTTCGGTCTTGGTGATGTAGCCACATCGGCAGACGGTTCCACAGGGGTGAAAGACGCCATTTGGGCCGCCAATGGCTTGCAGATGCCAATCCAGGTTGATGGTACGCTGGACCGGCATATCGCGGTGCATGTCCTTCTTTGAATGTTTGTGCGACAGCATTGTAGACAGTATTGGACAGCACGCTGGAGTGGTTAATCAAAGCTTGACTTACAGCGGCATTAACCATCTCTTGCAGCTTACCAGGGTTGGTGTCGTACGTGACCTGCCGTGGCAACGGTGGATCTTGCTTCTGAATTGCTTCGCCACTCCTGCTGAGGCTGAAGGATTTGAGATACAGCTGCTTGTATTCCTCCATAGCCCGCTCCATGGCCTGCTTCTGATCATCTTTCAGATCGGCCTCAGACACTTCAATGACATTCCTCTGGTTGACATCGGCGTGATCAGCCATGCCGAATATGTAGGTCTGTATAATCTGGTCCCACCGGGTGTGCCAAAAGAGGTGTTGACTCAAAAAGCGTCAGATCTGTGAACACCTCGGGCTATTACCCAAAGCTCGATGTCGAGGGCGTGCCAGTCGATTTGACCAATCAATCGACAAGGATGATAACTAGAACAAGCTAAACGAGACGACAGCGATGCACCCGGACATCAGGGTAACTAGAGCAGAGCTAGACGAGGCAAACAGCGATGCGCCCGGATTGCCAAAGCCTAGAGGTACTCCCACGCGGAACTAGCAAGGATTTGACGGAGATCAAGGTGATGCAGCCCGTCGAAAGCTTGAAGAACTCGTTAAAGCTATAACTAATGCATAAAAAGGGTAAATTGCGATAAAAGGTAGAATAAGATAAAATTGGTTTGTTTTGAATTGGATTCATTGTTTATTTCATAGCCCTCGGGCACATATTTATACTCTCGCACGGAGAGTTGTACAAAGACACGACACATATCCTTCCTAAAACAAACTCCTACTTTAAAGGAAACTGACTCGCGCAGGAGCCGAATAACAATATTTATTTCCTAAACAAACACACCTATTTTAAAGGAAAATAAACGACTCATGCAAGAGTCAGACTCAAACTACTATAATAATGCTGGCACAAAACACCAGTTTCCTTATACTTTTCCTCGATGGAAGCCTTCCATCGGCAGATCCCTGCAACTTCCTTCTTTGGCCACCTGTAGTCTTCTGCCGCCACCAAATGCTAAGTCACGCCCATCAGCATTGGCAATACTTTCCCGATCGGCAATCGGCAACATCTCTTCGTCGGCAATCGGCAATGAGCTTTATCGGCAACTCTTCATCGGCCATCGGCAATGATTCCTCGTCGGCCATCAGCTTCAGCAAGACCATCTATTAACCTTTGTCGGCAAAGATCACCCAACCTTCATCGGCAACACCCTTAGTCTTCCCACAGCACTCTCCCATCGGCCATATTGGCTCATACTTTACCGATGCCGATGGAAAACGACCATTGACCAGTCAAGCCTCAGCCCATTTGACACGTGTCGAAAAACGGTGTCAACACATGCCCCCCAGCCCGTGTGTGAGTATACACCGATGACCCATGACCACGAGGCAGGAGGGTCAGGCACAGCTGCAGCAGCTCCAGCTCCAGGTTCTAGCTCCTCAGATGCTACGTTGCTCACGATTCTCTCGAGGATGCAGGAGGAGCAGTCTCGCCAGGCAGAGGAGCAGAGGCGACAGGCTGCAGACTTACGGAGGCTCACTGAGCAGCAGCTGGCAGCTCAGGCACAGACACAGGCTAGGCAGGATGAGTTCCAGCGCCAGTTCCTAGCCTATCAGCTGCAGCAGGCAGAGATTCAGAAGACTCAGACACTGCTTCTTGAGCGTCTTCTGGCCTCTAGCTCCGGGCAGACTTCCACGCCACAGTTTCAGTTATCCGGCGTCTCACAGCAGCAGCAGTTCACCTCTCCTCCTCAGCAGCCTCCAGTAGTTGTGGTTCCGACTCCAGCGTTACCGTCCGGAGGACAGCAGAGTCAGGCACTAGCTACCCCTCCCTTCTAGGCACCAGTCTCTCCTGAGTACCAGACTCCGAGGACCCAGGTGTCCTCTTGGATAGCTTCACCCGGAGAGTTCCAGACAGGATTCACTCCTACTCGGGGAACTACCTTAGCAGAGGCCTCGAGAGATCTGTCAGCGTCTTATCTGGAGATCACGGGAGAAGACTCCCTAGGAGCAGCTCAGCCAGTCACACCAGCTCCAGAGACTGCAGTCGATCCTCCGGCGACAGGCACCCACATGTCTTCAGTTGCCTCGTCCGAGATCGCTCCTGAGCAGTCAACACAGACAGTCACTACTCCTCCAGCTGCAGTTCAGATGGATGCCATATCCCTAGCAGAGGCAGTTACAGTGGCAGTGTCCTCTCCAGCTCAGACTCAGCCTGCAGAGGTTGCAGCAGCAGTGTCCCTAGTGGCACTTGCAGTGACACCGTTCCCCTCTCCTCGAGTTTTCACTCGTCGGGTTCCCAGGCCGGCTACTACTGAGGCAGGACCGTCCGAGGCACCAGCTGAGCCTCAGGGGGATTCAGTTGAGACCGCAGCTCCAGAGGTGACAGTGACAGCTCCAGAGGCCACCCCAGCTGCACCTACACCGGCAGAGGCCGAGGCAGATGATGAGTCAGACGAGTCAGACCTTCAGGACTTCATCATGCTGGATCGCAGAGCTATAGCTCCTCCACCTTCTTCTCCAGCCCCAGACACTTAGTTTTTGGTGCTAGACGCCAAAGGGGGAGAGAGGGTCGAGTATAGAGATAGGGGGGTCGAGTATAGAGATAGGGGGAGGGATTTGGATCTTTGTATGCTTATTTTCCCCGTACTCTTTCATCATGTCTACTGTCTATATGTGTGATGTGATGATGGTTGATGTTTATATGGTTGCATATGACAAACTCTTTGATTGTCACTAATATACCTTGTGAGTTGTCTCATGGTTCATGATATATCTCTATGCTTAACGTTATTTGAGCTTCCGCGCTTTACTCCGATACATCCTTTGAGAATATCATGAGGTACTACTTTTACATTCATATCCATAAGTACCATGTTTTGTGATTTGGCTTGGGTGAGCGAGTATGCTTCATTACAATTTCACTAACCCTTGCTCAACCATTCCAAGTCATCCTTGAATCTTAACCATAACTCTTATCCATACTCGAGGATCTATTGTCGTCAATCACCAAAAAGGGGGAGATTGAAGAATCATTGCCCTAGTTGGTTTCGGCGATTAACGACAATTAGAGATTATTATGGCTAACGTGTGTTTTGCAGAGGCTATGCGTAGCTTAGCCATAGTGATCGACAAGAATGGGCTCTAATGGTCATCACTTAGCCCCCAAGATGGATATCGTTTCAGATGTCAAGGAGACATGATGAAGACCCTAGAATGATAGGCTAAGTGCCATAAGGAGATGAAGGGCACTTAGAAATAGACAGGGCTTCTCTTTTTACCTTTGACCGTACTATTAAGAGGGGTTGAGATTAGTAGCTTGACTTAGGAAAGCTTCATGACTTAGGTGTGGTGCACACTTGACCTCCTTAGCTCTAAGCAAGCCTATGGTGACCGTAAGATAGCCTAGAACAACTTCCATATTCATCGCGACGAAAAACGAAGTTGTTAAAACTGTTTTCTGGGCGTCGGACGCTCCTGGTAGGGGCGCCGGACGCTGTCCGTCGGCATCGGACAGAGGCGTCAGACGCTGGGTGGTTGAGTCCACAGCGTCCGTCGACCTTCCAGAGGGGATGTTTTCTGGCTAAGTTTTTCAGGGTCCGTCGGACGCTGTCCGACGGCCAGGTGTCGGACGCTGGGTAGAGCGTCCGTCGACCTTCCAGAGAGGGTGTTTTTCAACCCTAGCCAGAGCGAAGCGCCGGACGCTGTGGATGAGCGTCCGTCGCCCAGTGACGTAGCGTCCGTCGCTGGGAATAGTGTGTCAGAACTAGCCGTTAGGCAGGGCGTCGGACCGTCCGTCGCCTAGGCGCCGGAGCGTCCGTCGCCCAAACCATGAACAGAAACTAGCCGTTGGGCATGCGACGGACCGTCCGTCGCCTAGTCAACGGAGCATCCGTCGCCAACTTAAAATGCCAGCCCGAGGCAGTTTTCAGAGGGTCTATTTATAGCCCCTCCCACTTCTCTCCCACCTGGCCTTTGCTCATTTAAGTTGTTGAGTTTGTTGAGAAGGTTGGGAAGAGAGCAAGAGCCCTAGAGAGAGAGAGTGATTCGCGAATCCATCCATCCTCTCTCTAGTTCATCCAAGAGTTCAAGTGTGCATCCTCTAGTTGTGAAGCTTGAGTGAGTCAAGCGAAGATCGAGGCTTGTTACTCTTGGTGATCGACATCACCTAGACGGTCCAGTGGTGCTCGGAGGAAGGTGATCGCTGGAGGATTGTCGGCGGCCCTTCTCCATCGACGTTGTGATCGGTTGTGGGCGATTCACCGAGCCAGAGTGGCGAAGAATCAGCCCGTAGAGAGCACTCATCCCTTGCGCGGGATTGAGGGGGAGCTATACCTTGCGAGGTGCTCCAACAAGGACTGGGGGGAGTGTCGACTCCTCGATACCTCGGCAAAACATCGCCGTGTCAAGCATCTCTTTCCCTAGCTATTTTTTACCGCATTACTTTCCGCACTTGTCTTTCATTTCACACTAGAATTGTGTAGGAAGTTTTTGCTTTCCATTGACTTGCTACCGCTTTCTAGCTAGGACACACAAGCGGTAGGCACTAGGGGGTTAATTGGCTCTTTATAGGTTTAATTCTTGCTTAGAAATTAAAAAGAGCCTAATTCACCCCCCCCCCCCTCTTGGGCATCTTGATCCTTTCAACTAGGTATCTCCAAATCGTAACCCTAACACCATCTTTGCCAAGAAAGTAGTCACCAAAGGAAGATAAGGATTGGACTTGCCAGTAGGCATTGTGAGATGTCAAAACAGATGCCATGAGGGTGGAGGCTTGCCTCCCAGAACTCCCAGATGATGTTGTTGGTGAGATCCTTAAGCGCGTGTCATATGTGGTGTCACTCTTTCGCTGCTCCCTTGTGTGCAAGAAGTGGGGTCGCATCATGGCAGATCGACAGTTCCTTGAGAGTTGTAGATTGCTGGTGGGTGACCGATCGTTGCTCCTTGGGTTCTTCGTCCAGCGCCATCAATTGAGGGCTAACGTGAGGAGGAAGAATGTACCTAGGATCAGCAAGTTCAGAGCGTTGACCTTCATCCCGGCACCGGAGTCTCCCATTGGGCCCAAACGTCGGCTTCTCACCTCCTTCATCCGTGATGATGTGGGCTTCCTCAACGATGCCAAGCCGCTGGTAATCCATGATGGCCTCCTCCTTCTTCGCATCCTCCCTAAGCTTGGGACAAGAACATTTTTCTCCGCTTATGCGTGTGCAACATGAACACCGGCAAACATGATCTCCTCCCTTGCATTAACTCTAGTGTTTTTGGTGACGATGGCCCTATGGGGTATGCCATCCTCATAGCCAACAATCATGGTACTGGTCAGCACCAGCCAGCGGATGGATATTCCACCTTCTTTCGGGTGCTACTCATTGGCGTCCATCACATCAATCAAAGAGTGTGCTTGGGCGATTTCTCCTCAGATGTCCCTACAAATGAACCAAATTGGAGAATCATACAAGAACATTTGGATGATGGCCTCCATGGATGCCGCACCATGACAATATTTAAAGGTGGCACATACTGGCTCTTCCAGGGTGACGCTGATAATAATGGTCCGAATGGGCAAAGGTTCTTCACCTTTGGTGTAAGCATCAATACTACTGCAAGGCACCAAACATATGATGTCGTTCTTAATAATAACCAAGTGCGGCGGAGTGCTTGGCTGTGCACGAGATTCATCAATGGAGATGTAAATCTATGTCTTCTTCTTGTACATGATAGGCGCCTTGAAATTTGGGGCAAAGGTGAAGAGGATGGCAATTTGATCTGTACCCATGCTGTCCATGTCGGCAATGGGGAGCCTAGGTTATTTGGGGTGGAACCAGTGTGCCTTGCAGAAAAGAGTGGCACTATGCTTGTGCTCTACCATTCAGATCTTGAGCACGCTTACCTTCTTGACATCCATTCAGGGTCAACAACAATGGTAGCTGGTTGGAGAAGGTCATTGAACTACAGGACGGTTGTGCCCTATGAGATCAACTGGTTGGAGTTCTTTATGTCTAGGCTTCGTGTCCAACTGCAACAGTAGTTGTGTTGTATGTGAACTAGGGTACTCTTCAATCTGTTTCACTTGGAGGTTTGATCATAACTATTTTCTCATGTCATCGCTTGTCAATTAACTAGATCTTGTAAGTATGTGTGTTCAACTTGTGGCTATGTCATGTCCTAGGGATGTGCTAGAGAAGTGAATTTATTTTTATTGGATTGTGTAAGTGCATTGTTATATTAATCTGCTATGAACTTTAAACTATAGCCACATGTTTGTCTGGTCAGCATATTCATCTTTCAAGTAAGATAAAGTGGTGTTAATGATTGTACCTTTTTGGTGATGATATTTTTTTTTTCTCAAATACGGAGGCTACGTATCATTGTATTAATAAAAGAAGAAAAAAGAGCCGTACATAGACTCAGACACTTACAGCACACAACACACACACACAGGACACTACAACCCCACTTAGAGAAAAGAAAAGACAAGGACTAGAAAAGACCTGACTAGAACCCTGAAACCGCCCCCTAACCGACACCACGAGCAGGGTTCAGGGACGGCAGTGACATATTTGTCAGTTCATGTATGTCCTCTCACAAACTTGCTGTAGTTATCACTTACCAGTTGTGCCTCAGCAGTCACTAGCTAGCAAGGAGAAAGATGTATGTTTCTCCTTGCTTGCATTTTTACAGTAACATAAAGAAATGATCTATCATTTGACGTGGTTAATTCTCAATTTGAACTGGCTATCTTTTAGTGTTTAGTTCCTCCTCGTTTAATCGTCATATGTATTTGGCATAAAAATATTAGCGATCCTCATCCTTGATCATTAAGGTAGGCTTGAGCTGACATTTGACAATATATTTTGTGGTCAGTAGGTAGTTCTGTACAACAAAACTATTTGTTCATTTTCATACATACTCTCTTGTAAATAACCAGCAAAATATGCATGTTTAATTTGTTGTTTCATTTATAATAAGTTACTTGGTGTACAAACATTCAAAAGGTATTGCAGTTGCTACAGATGCCGATTGAGTTTCCTTAAACTAGATATTTCTTAATCATCTTAGTCCTTGTAGATTTTTTTATTTGTGAGCTGCTCATTCTTGGCTTGGACCAAGGCACAATTGTGCATTTCAGTCCTCTGTTCTTTTGTCCGCCTGAGAAAGCTGTAACACCATCCAAAATTTCAGTCCTCTGATAGATAATTATCTAGTCTGTCTAACTACAGAGCTTGCAGTTTTGCACTCAGTCTCAAGATTCAACACGCCATTCACTGACTGGTGCATTACTGGGACAGCATGATGGCCAATGAATCTTCAACTGCTGACTTTTAGATTGGAACCCTTTTTGTTTCAGCCATGCATGCCATTTCAAGTTTAAAACCCTAGTAGAAGCTTAAAACTCCATTTAAAATAAATATATTTTAACTTGTTTTAAAACTTTTATCTTTTTAAACTTTTCAAATGCATTTGGAAAAGAATTCAAAACATTACTTTGCAAAGCATTGAAACTTTATTTCGAAAATTATGTGAAACCATTTTGAATGCCAAATATTCTGTTATTTAAAACCAATTTTGTATACTCTTTTTTTTTTTTGGAAATTTGCCTATTTTATTTTCTATATATCAATTTTAAACTTTGGTTGTTTTTAAAATGCCTTTTGGTTTGATGCCTTCCTCTGCTGAGGATGACTGAAGCCACACCATACTTTATTAGGAAAAAACAGGTACTTTTAGCTGGTCAGGTAACAATAGTGAGAAATGGATGATCACGGGATATCGATGCTACCTATCTTTTCCATCAGATTATTTTTTTATATAATCCTTATAAATCATGTCCTACTGCTTGTCTTTGTATAAAGGAAGTAATGAAACGTAATCCTTCCATTTCAAATTATAAGACATTTTATATTTTCTAAATTTATAACTTTTGTTAAACATCTAGATATAAGATGCCTAAATACATAATAAAAAATTGTGTTTCTTAAAATGTCTAAACTTATAATTTGGAATGCTATGGAACGGAGTGAGTACTCCGTATCTCATCTCACTTATCAATCACGAGCTCAGTTAACAAACCTCATCTGCATTTCTATCTCCAAGGCAAAAAAAATATAATAAATAAAAAAAAATCAAAGTTTTCAAACCATCTCCAACCAAATAGGCATCAAATAATTTAATTAAGGTTTTGTTTAGATGCCTTTAAAATTCTAAAACTTTACAAGATTTATCGTCACATCAAATTTTTTGATGCATGCATAGAGCATTAAATATAAGTTAAAAAAATAATTAATTGTACAGTTTGTTTGTAATTTACTATATTTTATCTATAATTTACAAGATAAATCTTTTGAGCTTAATTACTCAGTGTCAAAATTCCAAAAGTTTTTACATCTAAACAAGGCCTAAGGCCAGTCTCAATAGGGGTGCCATTTGAGTTTATTCGTATTAAATATGTTGTCACATAGACACTTTTGATGATATGACAGTGTATTTAAGAAGAGAGAAGAAATGTGTGTCATGGGGATGACACTCTCTTGGTACGAATACTAACTCTCTATGAGTCATGAAATTAAATGTCTATGAAACTATAGAATGAAACTCTCTATTGAGGAGTGAGTGTTTTATCTAAGTTTCATTTTATTTTGTAAGATATGGTAATCTTAAAACCAACGTTATTAAACTCACCGTTAAAACTGACCTTAAAGTATACAAACAATTCAATTAAAGGAGTAAAAAAGGGCCATTGTCACTACTGTATTTGTCGGCTTGGTATACTCGGCCGTCTGGAGCCTGCAGGTTCAAAAATTGGAGCTCGCCGACGTCCGAAGACGAAAGCGAAGGGTGGCCCAACTCGCTCGCCAGACGCTCCCGGTCTCCTCCGCCTTCGCCCGCCGGAACCCCCTGTACACAACCTCGACGCCATGGCGGCGACGCAGCCGAAGCCGGCCAAGAGGCTGGGCGGCATGGCGGAGGCGCTCGCCATCGCTGCCGACCTCGGATTCCCCGCCCCTGCCCCGCAGGTCCGTCACACCCCACCGCGCCTCCTCGATCTGTCTCGCCGCCTAATCCTTCCGCCCGCCTGGTTTGGTTCGAATCCCCGCGCTTCGGCCGGATCTGGCCCTTTTGGTCCGTTCACGTTTCATTGCGAGGCACAAAATTGTAGGGTTCAGTTCGCGGAAGCGGTGGGGCATCTGGAGAGGTAAATTCGAAATGGTTGTGAAAATGTATGTTCGGAGGTAAGCTTTGCGGCCGAAATCGTGGCATGAGCGCACGAATTTCGTGTGTTTGTGTGGGTTTAGCATCTGGCTGGGTTAATCGAGGTTCCGTAAGCTTGGGTCATCTTGCGAGGAGAACTTGTGGGAGTGGGATGGGTCTACAATGGGGATAATCGTTGTGCAGAGTTGTTGGTCTTATGAAACTTAGCGATCTTAGAACAAAATGTGAATACAATGAAAACCGTAAGCATTCATGTGTTGTGGTATATCTATTTCACTGTTTGTTTGTTTTTTAGATTAGTTGCTTAAAATTTAAATTCAGGTTTCTATGCCAACAATAGGGAGTCTGCACTGGGCGTACTGTGCACAAGCATGCATGCAAAAACTGAGGCAATGCCAGTGGACAAATGTCCTTCTGGATTTTGCTATGCACGGTGTGATTTGAAAAGTGTGTTTCTCAAGTCCTCACTGTTCCCCTCCGTTGTTTCTCTCTCATTGCAGGAAGATCAGACTAGCTCTGACAAAAGCGATGATTTGGTGAAGGTTTTGAGGGAACTGACTGTCGTGCAGAGGAACATTGCCAACTTGCAAGTGGAGCTACAGGGAAGAAAGGTGATGTTTTGATATCCAGTTGTTAGGCTTTATACGTTTGCACCAGTTACACACAATACCAAAAGCTTTCATAATTTTTCACCTAGTGTTACGTTTTTCAGATCCTGTACGGCATTTCCATTTCATCATGTTTCTTAATGAAAACCCTTTAGATTCTCTATTTAAGGTGGTCAGATTATGATCCCTTTTGTGAAGTGTGCGATTTACGGCTTGGTTGCTCATGAAACGAGATTCTAGGCAGAGATGAGACTTCCTAGCGAGTTACAGCATTTTGGGGATACAATATGTTCATACCAGATACCTACATGTTGACTGTTAGTATGAGCATTCCTTTACCGTGAATACTTGTGGCCATGTTATGAACGTGGTGGATATCGTGGTGGATATTTGGGATAACTAGGCCTTATGCTTTGCCAAGAGCTTGAGAGATTGAGGGGGACTAGAATTGTTTCTTCATAATTCATTCCTTGATTTCTATTGTGCCTCATGGGCTGATTATAAAGGGTACATAGGACTAACACCTCTTGTGCCTAGACAATATGGTACTATTCCTATTTCCTCTAATATAGATAAATAACTAAGAGAGACACTAATTAACACTAATGGGTTTAAGGCCCAACTAGGACAACCACGCCTGTCAGCCTGTTGGCTGCCCATGACATCTCCCCCGCCCTCGGAGACCCAGCTCGTCCTCGAGCTGGATAGTTGTTGCAGACCTATTTGACGTGACCTAGGGTTAAGCCTTTTACATCTCGGCTTACCATTTTTATTTAAGACTAAAATACAACTATATCCTCCTGGATCCCATGGGAAGAGCGCCTCAGCTGGCTTCATGTGGGTTGAAGGGTGGAGCATGAACCAACCCGCTCCTATGTTGAATTTGTCGAGCACCACCGTAGGAACGAGGATGAATAAGACGGTGCTGCGCGTTCGCTGCACTGGAAGTGCCCATACTTGGACCTCCCCTTCAATTGGAGCAGTAGGACGTACTGGTGAGGCCGAGTGGATGAACACGCACGACAGCGATGAGCTGAGGAGCATGCACATCTTCTGCATCACACGGCGGACAAGGAAACCTCGCCCTGCAGCTTGTAGTCGCACCGCTGCTTGCTCCTCCGATGCTTTTGTGGCATGAAGAGCCTGCGCTCGATGGCGTGCCAGGAGTCCCCGTGCTGCTGCCTGGAGGCGTACAGCCGCCCGGCGTTCACGGTCCTCCTTATCCTTTGCGAAGGGTGTGCGGAAACATCAGCAAGGATGCGAAGGGTGTTGTCGACACCCAGGGACACCTGGTGGAGCAGGTCGGGGCACAGAGTTGGTTTGAAGCGCAGGTGCAAGAGCTCGGTGAAGCGACGCCACGTCGGGGTGCCTTCCTCCTCCTGCACTTGGAGGAACCAAACCCGGGCGTCACCTTCCAACTTGCGGGAAGCCATCCATACCTTTTCTTCCACCATGATGCGCTCTCGGCGGAAGTAGAACTCGCAGTGGTTGACGAAGGCCACCGGATCGGAGGTCCCATCAAACTGAGGAAAATCCATCGAGGGGCCGGGGCGGTGGCTGGATGCGGCTGCTCGATGGAGAAAGGGTGGAGTTAGCGCATGGCTGCGCGTAGAAGACCGGCGGCGGCGCGGAGGAGACCCGCGCGCAGGGGTGCCGCGGGCGGCACGAAGAAGGGCCGCGCTGATGGCTTGGGGACGGCCGGAGAAGATGACACGGCGATGTGGACAGCGTGAAGAGGGACCACGCTGACGGCGCGGTGACGGCCGGAGAAGACGACTGCTCGCGACGGAGTGAAGCCCGGAGGGAACCCGCCGTGGTGGTGGGGTGGCGGCGCAGAGGCCGCACGGGCGCAGAAGATGCGCGGACTGTGCGGAAGTGCCGATGACGAGCCGCGCGGGAGAACGATGCGGTAGGTGGAGGCGCGACGGCTTGCTGGATCGGGTGGCGGCTGCTAGTGGTGGGGAGGCGGTGTGGCGATGAAGACGAAGGACGCGCGAACGAGCGGCAATCCGGATCGCGCGAGCGTCGGAGTCGCAGCTGGATCGCGTACGGGCGTCGTCGGTTCGGGACCACAATCTCCCGCGGCGGACGGAGCGCGGACGTCGCGGTGCCGCGACTGCTCGCGACGGAGGGAGCACGGACGTCGAATGGCGAGCCTGTGGCGGGGGATGAAGACGCGGCGGCTAGGCTGAGATGGCCGACGGCGGCCGACGAGGTGAGAGGATGGCGCGTGGTTGCGGCGGCGGCGGCGCGGGGTGAGCCTGTGGCGGAGGATCCGCGATCGGGTGGCGGGTAGGGTGGTGCAGCGGCTGGTAGCGGCGAGTTTTCCCGGGAAGGAGAGGGGCGACGGGATCGTGGAGGTTGGATTTGTGGCGGCGGCCGATCTGGATCGAGTTTTTTTTTGTGGGAGATGGATAGGATCGACAGGCTCGTGATACCAGATGTTATGAACGTGGTGGATATTTGGGATAACTAGGTGTCATGGGCAGCCAACGGGCTGCCAGGCATGGTTGTCCTAGTTGGGCCTTAAGCCCATTAGTGTTAATTAGTGTCTCTCTTAGTTATTTATTTATATTAGAGAAAATAAGAATAGTACCATATTGTCTAGGCACAAGAGGTGTTAGTCCTATGTACCCTTTATAATCAGCCCATGAGGCACAATAGAAATCAAGCAATGAATTATGAATAAACAATTCTAGTCTCCCTCAATCTCTCAAGCTCTTGGCAAAGCATAAGGCCTCTCAAGCTCTTGGCAAAGCATAAGGCCTAATTATCCCCTTATCCCCCGTTATGAAAACATCTGGTATCAGCATTCCACTCGATCCTCTTCCACGCCGTTCTGTCGATCCTCCTCCACGAAAAAAAAATCCCGATCCCGCAGCCGCCGCGTCGAATCCCTACCGGCGCCGAGTTATCCTCCGCCGCACCATCACCACCAGCAGCCGCCACGCCGCCTCCCACCACAGCCCAGCCGCCGCGCCGTCATCCCACGCCGCGTGACCCCCGCTGCTGCGGATCCCAACCCGTCGCTGCCGTTCCCCTACGGCCTCGATCCAGACCACCGCCAACCCTGCGCGCGGGTCTCCTCCACGCCGCCGCCGGTCTTCTACGCGCCTTCACGCGCCAACTCCGTCGAGCAGCCGCATCCAGCCACCGGCCCGGCCCTCGATGGATTTTCCTCACTTTGATGGGACCTCCGATCCGGTGGTCTTCGTCAACCACTGCGAGTTCTACTTCCGCCGAGAGCGCATCATGGTGGAAGAAAAGGTATGGATGGCTTCCCGCAAGTTGGAAGGTGACGCCCGGGTTTGGTTCCTCCAAGTCCAGGAGGACGAAGGCACCCCGGCGTGGCGTCGCTTCACCGAGCTCCTGCGCCTGCGCTTCAAACCGACTCCGTGCCCCGACCTGCACTCTTAGGTGGCTCTTCGCATTGACAACAGCCTGCGCATCCTTGCTGAGGTGTCCGCACAACTGGCGTGGCTCGAGGCGAAGGACAAGGAGGACCGTGAATGCCGGGCGGCTGTACGCCTCCAGGCAGCAGCACGGGGACTCTTGGCACGCCGCCGCGCACAGGCTCTTCGGGCCACAAAAGCATCGATGGAGCAAGCAACGGTGCGCCTCCAGGCAGCAGTGCGAGGATTGCTTGTCCGTCGCATGATGCGACAGATGCGCATGCTCCTCAGCTCGTCGCTGTCGCGGCATGCTGCTCCAATTGAAGTGGAAGTCCAAGTATGGGCACTCCCCGTGCAGCAAACTCGCAGCACCGTCCAGCATCAGGCATCCAAGGATATGGGCGTCGCATTCACCCTTGTTCCTGCGGTGGGGCTAGCCTCATCCAACATAACGGGCTGCTTCAAACTCCACCCTTCAGCCCACATGAAGTCAGTAGAGGCGCTCTTCCCATGGGATCCAGGAGAATATAGATGTATTTTAGTCTTAAATAAAATTAGTAAGCCGAGATGTAAAAGACTTAACCCTAGGTCGCGTCAAATAAGCCTGCGGCTCCTATTCAGCTCGAGGACGAGCTGGGTCTCCAAGGGCGGGGGAGATGTCATGGGTAGCCAACGGGCTGCCAGGCATGGTTGTCCTAGTTGGGCCTTAAGCCCATTAGTGTTAATTAGTGTCTCTCTTAGTTATTTATCTATATTAGAGGAAATAGGAATAGTACCATATTGTCTAGGCACAAGAGGTGTTAGTCCTATGTACCCTTTATAATCAGCCCATGAGGCACAATAGAAATCAAGCAATGAATTATGAATAAACAATTCTAGTCTTCCTCAATCTCTCAAGCTCTTGGCAAAGCATAAGGCCTCTCAAGCTCTTGGCAAAGCATAAGGCCTAATTATCCCCTTATCCCCCGTTATGAACTACACTAGGCCTTATGCTTTGCCAAGAGCTTGAGAGATTGAGGGGACTAGAATTGTTTCTTCATAATTCATTCCTTGATTTCTATTGTGCCTCATGGGCTGATTATAAAGGGTACATAGGACTAACACCTCTTGTGCCTAGACAATATGGTACTATTCCTATTTCCTCTAATATAGATAAATAACTAAGAGATACACTAATTAACACTAATGGGCTTAAGGCCCAACTAGGACAACCACGCCTGGCAGCCTGTTGGCTGCCCATGACAGGCCATATCAAAGGGATTTTTTTCTTTTAATTCCAAATTTTATTTTGTCTAATAATGAATTGGTAGATGGCCACACGCATTGAAACTAAGTCTGATACTCTGGTCCTTGAAGAATGATAAAAAATGTCTGCACAGCCTTAAGAGCTTAAGGCTAATTGTTTGTTAGCCTAGTAGATAATTGAATAGTGTTATGTGAGAGAGAATAAGTTGATTGAATAGTGTTCTGTGAGAGGGAACAAGCTGAGAGTAGTTTAAGCGAACAGGGCCAAAATGTATGAACAATAGGGTTGGTGAGTCCAAGCGGCTCCTTGAGCCAGCCCTCGAACTGGTAACTAAAGATGGCAACGGGGAATTCCCCGTCGGGGAACTACTCTCCATCCCCGTCCCCGCGGCCGCGGGGACAAATTGCTCCCCATCCCCGTCACAACCGTCGGGGCACGAGTTTCTCCCATCCCCGTCCCCGGGCGGGGAATTCATTCCCGCGGGGATCCCCGTCCCCGTTTCAATTGACACAGCCAAGAAGAATACATCCATACAAAGTGCAAAAGAAGACCAAATTGAACACCATAAAATTCCAAAAAAAATAAGAAGGCACCATTGCACAAGGATGCAATGCATTGGACACACATAGTTGCATTCACAGAACATCTATTAGCACACAGATCTAGATGGCAGGAGCAAAAGCAGGCTCCAATGCACAAGCACTCTGTACATCGATGGATCTAGTGGTACTCTGATCTACACAGCAGTAGTAGAGCAGGCTCCAACGGATTTGAACCACCTCCACAGACCACGCTCTGTCCCTTTCGCTTGCTAGTCTGTTTCTTGCCGGATTTCTCTCCTTGGAACGCAGGCACGCAACAGTGTGCTACGGCCTACTACGGGCGCTCGGCGCATGCCCGCATGGAGATGCAAGCAGGTGCGTTGTCCGGGCTGCAGAAAGTGGAAGATAGATGAGGCTGAAAGGGAAAGGGAGAGGGAGAGAGAGCGATGGAGGCTGGTGGTGTTGTGCCGGCGCGTCGGCGGAGTGGTGTCTGGTATGGGAGGTGAGATGGATAGAACTAGGGTTAGTCACCTGTATATTATCGTAGCAGCTTAGCGGGGCGGGGATACGGGGATCGGGGACGGGGGACAGCAAACCATCCCCGTCCCCGCCAGCCCCGACGGGGATCAGTTTCCTACCATTTAGGTCCCCATGGGGATGAATTTGGCTCCATCCCCGTCCCCTAATAGGGGAATTCCCCGCGGGGAATCGGAGATCGGGTCCCCATTGCCATCTTTACTGGTAACCCAGGTTCGATCCCGTGGTGTTGGCACCAGGAGGCCCCTCCAATGGCCTTCCTTGTTGAAAAATGTATGAACATGAACGCTGTTGATGCCATACTAATATAGTGATATGTGGGATTGGAAAAGGGAAATAAGTGTTGTCATACTGTTTATGTTTGCCCATCAACTGTCCCGCATGCTGTTTTCCAATAGTGCCATATCCATTTCCTATCTCCTTTTCGGAGCTTTTCCTTTGATTCTATGGTATTATCATAGGTCATATTCATGAAGTTTTGTTTGCCACAGGATGATAAAAACATTGCTCATTTGACTCATGTGAGTGAGATGGAAAAGAAGTGTGAATCTTTGGCCAGAATAACTACTATTTTGAAAGATGTAATTCAGAACAAGGTAATGTAAGATGCATACCTGCATTTTATTATTCTTGCTTTGTCCCTTTCTTGAGCGTCAAGGTTATATGTTGTTTTAGTCAGATGTGTCAAGAGCAGCTGTGTACGCATTAGCCAGTTCTCTGCATATCTAAAATTGCAGCTATTGTCTATCAGGATCGCATTATTGCTCGGCTGCAACAACCTTATTCCCTTGACTGCATACCGGTTTGAAGCTGAATACCAGGTAATTTTTGTATGTTCTTCTCGTGCAATTTGTATAGCAAACAGCACGAGAATGTTGGCCTATGCCTACTGATGCATTTCCATTGCTTGCTTTGCCTTCTTAATGTGCTGATCTCTTCTCAGAAACAATTCTCGGAGCTACTTCTGAAAGCAGCAAGTGACTATGGGGCATTGACAGCATCAGTCGGCGATTTCCAGTGGAGCCAAAACTTTAGGGAGTCACCAGCTGTCTGGGGGGTAAGTTAAATTATTTAGTCCTAACATATGAATTTGCTTTCCACTTGGATAAATATATTCATGCTATTGTTCTCATTTTTATAGATACCATATAATTTATCATGAATCCATGCCAGGATAACTTTGCATTTTGTTATGTATTCATTGTGATTAACTGGCCTTACAACAACTCAAAATTTTTGTTGTACATATGTCCTCTGTCATTAGTCATTGGTTTAAATTCCTCTATTTTTTAATGAAGGAAATGCTGCGACCGATTCCTGCTGCACTTGCTTCCTGCACCCGGTTCTTCGAGGCCATGTCTGCTATGAGAGAATCCTTTTCTACTCTTCAGAAACTACGTGTAGGCCATTCCTCTCTGTCAATGACCCCATCTGGCTCCAGTGACGATCCAAAGTTCTTGACACCGCCTCAGTGGAGAGATGGCTCGATGCTCGATAGCTGGAAACAAGTGGAGGACATCAACCCCGAGAGCGATGGACTTGTTGACGCCATGAACCAGAGGAGGTTGTCTTGGCCCTCTATCAAGAGGGACCCGTAGGGTCACAGGTGACCCATCAAACGTAGGTTCCCATGTTGTATAAATAGGATTCTGGCTTGTCTAGTTGCCCTTAATTTTCTGAATCTCTGTTTTCTCTTTTTCGATCCGATCGCTTGCACCCATTTGGCATGTTGGACTTAACTGAGAAATGGTCTATAAGTTCCCGAAACCAATATCGTGGCCTTGAAGGAATATATACTTGTCTAATTTGACCTGGGAACATGTTTAATTTGGCCTGGGATATATACTTGTCTTTTTTTAGATTCACAAATATGTACTTGTCTAATTTGACCTGGGAACATGTTTAATCTGACCTGGGATATATACTTGTCTTTTTTTTAATTCACAAATATATACTTTTCAAGTGCCAGGAACATGTCTAATAGAATATGGGTTACCTCTCCTCTCCAAGGTAGGCCTTGTACTGTACTGGGTTTTCACATTGATGAAACTTTGACTCAGGGGAAAAAAAAAGTAAAGACAGCATGAGAAACTAGCAAAGTACTTTTCCCTTAATTAATTGATTAATTTATATATAAGGTAGTATGTGCACTGCAGGTAGCATCATTAAGCAGATGACAAGTGCATAACGGGGCACGGATTGTACAAACTAAAAGTATTCACGTTCAATGGGGGTAACAAATCTCAGTCCACTTTCGAGCTGCTGAATCCGTTTCTGGCATCTTTCTCCGTACTGTTTCTTGCCAGCTCTGCCTTCACCTGTGCAGAAAAGATAGATGTATGTGTGCAGCTTTAAAAGAAGGAATATAATGTAAGCTTGAATTAATATCACGTGAGGCATGCTTGATTTTGTTTTATTGGACCACTACTACTAGAAAAACGATGTGAGATTTTTTTCTAAACACCCCCATCTGGCTTTCATGTTCATCTACATGAGGCTCAATTTACCGGCCGCTCTTGCCTCTTGGCATGGTTGGCTTTGAAGCACCTATGGAACACACATATCCACACAACTACTTATTCGTCTCTAGAAATGATGTCTTCTTATGTGAGCCACTACTTATGAAAATATCTAAAACTGGTGCCCATTATAACTCTTTAACTAAATTCATATTGGCAATGAAATTTTATAAAAATGTATACTAATATAAAAAGAACTTTTGGTAAACATAAAAGGGCAAAGGTACCTTCGCTACGTGTGCCTTGTAGTACTTGTAGCCCTGAAACACAAATGAACAAATCGGTGAGAGGATTTGTAATTGATTCATACACAAATCGGTGAGAGGATTTGGAAGTGGAGATATATAATAAAGCACAAGCTTATTACTTTATCTGTTCCGTATATGTAATCGCAGTAGGTGAAAAATGAGCTAAAGTTGTTGTTGCTTTGCCTCCCTACCAAGTGATGGTAGTCATGGAATTCTGCTCCTCCGTGGAACGGGATCAGCTTGGTGGGATCAAATGGGAAGTTGTACCTGTAGTAGAGTAGATGGGCCGCCGGCCCGGGGTAAATGTCATACAGGACATGTAAATGGGCTCAATTCTAGACGGTCTGACAAAGAAGTTTGGATTTACCCGCAGTGCGCGTGGATGGCCTGCAAAAGACGGACCGTGGACCAGAGCCAATGCGTTACGACGTGGCACGGTGCGATGGTGGGCCCAACGAACATAGGGACGGCCAGGACGACGACCTCGGCCCAGTGGCTGTAGGACGTGGCGAACGACGTGGGCGCCGTGATCTCGTGGTGGACGCGGTGGATCTTGTCGAAGGCCCAGCCCGTGTGAAGGAAGCGGTGGAACCAGTAGTAGAGGTAGTCCTCCACCAAGGAGTACGCTACCAGCTGTACGGCCATCTCACCCACTGATGGCAGAGGAACACCCATCCGGACACCCGCCATCTATATTGTTATTATATTGAAAATTGCATGAATCACATGTACTCCCTCTATCCATAAACACCCTCCTCCGTCTATAAATAGAAATCATTTTCATCTTCTGAAAAGGCAAGCTTTTAACTTTGACCAATTATATATAAAAGAATATAAATATTTATAATATATAATTAGTATCATTAGATAGGTCGTTGAATATACTTAGGGATAAAAACGATCGGAAACTATTGATAGAAGGTCAAATCAATTTCATTTTTTTTTCGAAAACGAAATCAATATGATATTGTCGGAAATGAATACGACACCAGTATTTTGGTAATTCTAAAAATAATATAGTCAATCAGAAAACACATCGATAATGGTCGAAATCGATGAGAAAGATATTCTAAAAATGATAAACACCTGCCTGAGAAGAGCCATGCAACTTAAACTATCACATGACAATAATAAATAAAACCATAATTAATAAGACCATAAGCTAATCACACATTTCACATCAATCTTAGTCTCAAACAGTGATAAACCACGCAAGAGCACCATAATTCTTGACAATGACATAAACAAACGTTAAAGTTCTAAGTTGACTGATAAAGCATAGTGATAAAAACATAAATTATTACAGTCCCTTCTCTAGTGCACCTAAAGTATGCACTGTATAGTCTATAAATAAATTAGGATTCAAGGTTTTTGAATTGATAATTACCGATTCAATACGACAATCTTCGAAATCGTCGGAAGAGTGCAAAATTATTTTCGCTTTCGTTTCTATTTATTTTTACTATTATCATTTTCGTTTTTTCATTACCACTACCATTTCTCTTAGTCCTGAAAATCGAAAGAAACATAGAAAACAATTTCCAATCGGAGATTATCATTTTTGTTTTCATCCCTAATATACTTTTATAATGAACTTATTCGGAAATCTAGTCAAAGTTGAGAAAGTTTGAACTACACGTATCCAGTATAGTACAACGAGGTTAATATTCCTACCTCGGCGTACGTGCATTGGTGTGCGAGATGATTTTGGGTGGCTTTAATAATATAAGCTAGTACTAGCTCTAAGTTAACTCATATAGGGAAGAAAGATTACCTTGAATATCGTGTTGTGAGGAAAGAGTGCATCCGTGAAGTGTAGGAGACTATCTGTTAAGTCCACGCTAATCACTCGTCTTAATTAAAAATTCATGAGCTAGCTATAAGTTAGAGCATTGAAGATGCCCTTATAGTATGATCTAAGAAAATGATCTATAACATTATATGAATTCATGACCTCTTTTATTTATTCAGGAGTTACTCCCTCTGTCCCAAAATAATAATTACCGTGTTATTGGTACCACATAAAACTTTTAAAATTTGCCTAGGTTAGTAAAAAATGTTAAAAAGAATTAGATCATATTTTTAATGTTAGCAATATTGTATCTTAAAAAGATTTGTTAAAAAATAGATTCAATAATTAGATCTAATAATATCAATTATGTACTTAAGCAATGAACCATTTTCCATCTACTCCCTCCATTCCATAGAAAGTGACGTTTTTGATGTTGTGTTTGACTATTTTATTTTATTCAAAATATTTTTGTAAATTATAAACTAAATAAATTATTATTAAAGTATTTCTATGATAAAACAAACCATGGAAAAATAAATAATATTTATACGAAAAATTTAAATAAGACAAACGTTTTTAGAACATGGTACGAATTGTAAAACGATATTCTCAATAGGACCGAGGGAGTAAGTTAGACGCTGCTATGTTCCATCATATTTAATTTATCGTCAGCTGCTACGAGCTCTCTCTCCACCACTCGTACCACCACCAATGACAATATCCGGTACGGACGAAAGGTACACGTCCTGTGATTCAATCTATTGTTTCCACATGCCTACTATTATATTCACAATCATATTCATTATATATACTATGTTAGAGCTTCACACGCTAGCATCTGAGATCGTTCCTCGCAGGAAAAAACAGTATATATCTGATAGACCCTTATGTTATGTTCTACTCTCTTTTGTCATAATCAATTCCTAAAATTCGTACCAGTTATTTTTTTAATTTAACTAATTTTATAAAAAAATATAACATCTATGATTTAAAATAGACATAATATAAAAATATGTTTTACAATAAATTTAATCATACTAATTTCATACCATATATTTTAATGTTTTTTTTCTATAAATTTGATAAAAGTTTAAAAATTTAACTTAGTATCTCAAAATTGTCTCCTTTCTCAACAGAATTAAAATGATTCAAGGCAAAGCTACAGGGTAGCTAGGGAGCGAGAGACCTTTACGACGGGGTAGGAGATGAGCTGGTAGGGAGCGAGGACGAGCAGGTAGACGCGGACGGTGTCGCTGAAGTATCCGGCGACGGCAGCATGGGAGAGCCGCACCCGGGGCTGCAGCTTGTACCGCATGGCAAACGCAGGCGCGAGACGCTCGAGGAGCGCCAGCGGCAGCGGCACCAGCGCGTGGGCTAGGAACAGGATCAGAGTGTTGTGCCACAGGAGCCAGTAGTCTGGCATCGCCGCAGAGTAGCGGAACCAGCTGGCCTCCGCCCACGTCAGGCCGCGCCCCAGCGCCACCTCCGCCTCCGCCGCCGTGCCGTACGGGATCATCCCCGGCGAACCAACTCCGCCTTGCTTTTTATTTTTCCCTCTCTAAGCTATGCTAACACGAGATATATGATGCAGTGGAGCATCTCTATGCTCTGGCTGCTATATATAATGGATTATTTGCTCCCTCACTCGTGCGGCAATATATAAGCAGCCAGAGCATAGATTTCGTGTGGACAGCCAGAGCAAATAAATTGTAATAATCCATTATTTGCGTTGCAACGCCATGTGTTTTAAGAGCATAACTCTCATTATTTGCAGAATTAAATGAAGATATTTTTTATATGAAAATTGTAATATTTTGAGTTTTTTTTGTTTGAAGTCGTTAAGATGCTAAAAAACAATGACATATTTAGACTAAGGATATTTTTGACTTTTTACCCCTGCAGTTTAACACCATTAGAACTCAATGTAACAATAGTGGCATGGATAACAAAAAAAAGTTTAGAGCAATTGGAGTAAGAGGATAGCAAAAAAAAAAAAAAACTTTAGAGCAGTTGGAGTATGAGCCACAGTCAGCGCCTCACCATCGACGGTTACATTCTCTTTCTTCATTTAATTAGGTAAATTTGCATCGTTTATTATGTGTAGACGACATCAACACATGCATTATACGTGCCCTTAGGATGTGACGCCATAGAAGCCAAGTTCTCGATGTTCAACCACCTTAAGCCTATTTGACTAATGGTTTTTGCGGCCGAAAAGCCGGCTATACCATGGCTTATAAGCTGGACTGATAAGTTTGAGCGATCAGGGCTATATAGGACTCTACCGCTATCCTGCCGTGGTTGTTTTCTCGCGAATGGATAAGCACGAATGAAGGTGAGATGGAATGTGCGGATAAGAAGCCAATAAACACGATATCGATTATTCCATCCTCTAATTTATAAGAGCATTTCCAAGAGAGAAGCAAAAATGACTAGCCAAATTTACTGATTTAGTTACCCTCTAAAATAGATAATACTAGACTATTTCAACAAACTCTACAAAATGAAGAGATTCGATGACTAGTGAGGTAGGCTATCCAAAAGTAGAGAGCAAATGAGATGGAATGAAAAACTACTAAATTTAGAGAGTTAGTAGTCATTTATAAAGTTTGTTGGAGACGATTTTTCTTTAATAATAATCAAATTATCTTTAGAAAATGATTTAGCTAATCTATTGAAGATGCTCTAAACCCCTAGTTATTAATTAATCTTTTTTTAAAATGAAGCATGAGAGATTTAAGCCCCTCCTGTAAATTTATTAAAAGCTCAAGCCAGCAAAAGTTGTACACAACAATAAAAGAAAAAGGCTCAAATTTACTAATTATATATAATATCTTTATTCTAACAATCATACTACCTATGTATATGACCAAATCAAATAAGTAGGGGCATTATATTTGATATCTGAAAATAGGAGAAACTATTTTACCAATTGTTATTTCAGAACAACTGTCATTTCAGAATAACTTCAGAAAAGTCAATTATTCAAAGAAGCTAGAGTTGAAGCTGGTTTCTAAAGAGCCAGAGTCATGCCACACATGTCTCTAGTAGTGTGAGATATCAGTGATGTAGAGAGACTGATGTGCCACCGGATAAGTCTGGGATTTTATGAGGAGAAAGAGAAAGAGGGAGAGAGAGTTAATGCTAGGTTGTACTTCTAATACTCTCTCCGTCTCTATTTAAATATTATTGTGGGATTTATTTCGGTCAAACTTTCTTTAGTTTCACTATATTTATATAAAAAAATAGGAATATTTATACCTCAAATAAATTTATTATAAAAATAATATGAACAATCTATCTAATAATACTAAATATATACTATAATTATTAATAATTTATTTTTTTATATTTTATCAAAATTAAGTTGTTTGATTTCTCGAAAAGCGAGAAACGATAGATAAAAATCGAGTACTACCGAAATAGTACTCGTTCCATCCAAAAAGAATATCCAAAACGAATAGTGTTTCATTTTTCTAAGTAGTCGCTCAATTTCAAAGTTTGTTGGATTTATAAAAAACAATATCAACATATTTCAAAAAGAGTAATATTATGTGCGTAAAATATTGAAAACAAGAGAATGGCAGGAGTGCCATTCGGTTAACCGAAACAGATCGGTTCGGTTTCTCGGTTCTTTACGAAATTCGGTTAGCAATAAACTTGGAACCAATCGATTAGCTAGAAAATTGGGAACCGAGGAATTTCGGTCTCGGTTAGTTTGGTTCGGTTTAGGTTAGATCTGAACTAACCGAGCCATTCATTACAACAACAACACGAAAGAAAAAAAAAGGAAAAACAAGGTGCCTTCCTCCAGATCCAGGCTGCCGCAGAGGAGTACTCAAGCGCACGCTGGTGGAGCGGCGGCGTGGGAACTGGGAAGCCACCGGTGTCGTCGAGCAAGCTTGGGGGCCGACTGGCGACCGCAGCCACCGCTGCTCTCCTGCTTGGATCCGCCGGCGACGGTCGATGGGAGATGACCCCACTGCTGCTCCCCCGCTTAGATCCGAAATGCTAGGAGTCGGTCGCCGCCGCCGAGCTCTCCTGATGGCGTCACGGGAGGAGCAGGGACAGGGCCGGGAGTGAAGGGGAAGGAGGGCGCTGTGGAAGGGTCCGGGAGGGAAGGAGAGCGTCGCCGAGCTTCCTGGTGCGGTGGTGCTCGACGCGGAAGGGGCTAGGGCGGCGGTGAGGGAGGGATCGGGGCTCGTTAGGGTTTAGAAAGACTGCATATATACTAAAGGTTATTGGGCCGGACCTTTACTAGGCTACTTCGGTTACTTCGGTTAAGCGAGCCTAGGAACCGAATTAACTGTGTAAATTTCGGTCCCTGACAAGTGGGAACCGAACAAGGAACCGAAAATTTCGATGTCGGTTTTTTTTCCAGTTCCGGTTCTTTAGGTTTGGTTCTTGGTTCTCGGTTTTGCCTGGAGCGAGGCAGGAGCTGAAGGGCAACTGCCATAGCCACGACAGTGCTGATTCTTGTGATGGTGTTGTATGGCCAGAGCGTTGGATTGCTAGCTAACAGTGCTGATTCTGCTGAACTATAGCATGTGCATGTTTGCATCTCTTATTAAATGATAAATGACAAATAAAGTTAGCTTGCTAATTTCTAGTGTTTGGATCCCTTGGTAAATGGCAAATAACAAATGACAAATAGTAAATGACATATATAAAGATAATTATACCCCTAATAATTACATTCTCATTCACATGTCATGCATAGGAGGGAGGGATATGAGTGGGAGGATTTTCTATTTACCTTTATTTACCACTTAATGACAAATGACAAATTTTGATTCTTTTACCATTTTTTGCTTTGCATGTCTAGATCCATTTGTCAAAAGTAACTTTTTTTTGTTTTGCTCATTTGTTAATTTACTAATTTGTCAAAGTATCCAAATATGTCCTATGTACGGTAGCTCCTTTTTGTTGTCGTTCGTCATTGACCAGCGATTGGGTCGTGGAACCCTCGCCGCTATCCGGTGTGCTTCAGTTCACACGTGCTACATGGTCCACAGATCAGCGCCCGGTCGAACCCGGAGGGAGTGCTAGTGCTACATAGACCTGCGCTCGATCAGCTCCCGTTGTCGGACGGGGATTCGCTGCTGCCCAAGCCCAACGCCATGGGCCATGGATGAAGACGGTCGCCGCCGCGTCTTCGTCTTCACCTCGTCTCCGCCGACGAAATCGGTCACATCGTCTTCCTTGTCGTTGTGCCTGTGGCTGTGGAATAGCCAACACATCTACCATACAGACAGTCTGTGTCAGTTTGGATATTTGTTAAAAGAAATCATCAAAGCTTAATACTGGCCCACTTATAAGAATGCTTCTGTGATCAAGGCCACAAGTCAATCAAAAGGACAAGTTTTATGTGTAGGTGAAAGTTTCTCTTGCTCTTATTTCATAGAGTAATATATATACTTCTGTCAGCGATCCTAACTCTTCTGAGAAAAAATACAACTGTACCAGTAAGCTAGCGAAATGGGAAAGGTGTTGTTCTTGCGTGTTTCCTTGTGGGTCTTCCATTGTAGTAGTACTTGGCTGTGTTGTGTTTGAAACTTTGAATAATATGCATGACCTGATACTGATGGCAGGTCATATCGAAGACCAGGCACATCGTCTATGGCACCCTACCTCAGTACATATCAGACTCTGAAACTTAAGGTCCATCGATGTTAGTTATCCATGTTAATACCAATTCTTGTCTCAGCATCTCATTTGCTGAAGAATTTAGAGTGTGGTTGTGATTGTAATCTGGACTCCTGCAATCAATCTCATCAGAGGAGGCACGTCTCATGTTTCGAGTTGCAAGATTGCCTGAAAAAGTTTTCACCTGACATATATTTGATTAACTGATGCTGATGGGGATTCATCCGGAATATGCACCTCGTCCTCTTCCAAATTGCCTTTGGGGACCTTTGATGAAAGCAAGCCAGAGAAGGCAGGCACCAGATTCAAAACTACCAAAGCTCAAATGAGCACAGTCTGCATTTGCAGCTTGTAGATGATCAGGGAGTATAGCTGCAGGGTTATCTTCACAAATCACAACTTTGCAGATTTTTCTCTCTAGTATATATGGCCGCACAAATTACTAGTTTCATCAACCAAACAATAGTAACATACCACATGCGCAGCCAACCTATAAGAAGGGCACTGCATTATATGCAAGCTGAGAGTATTCTCAGCGTATTGTTGCTTTATGAAAGAAACAACTTTTTTTTTTAAAAAAAAGGAACAGACCTCTGCATTCATTCAAACAAAATACTACTAATATATAGTTATATACCTGGTCAAGTTTTTTTTTCTTAATAACATGATAATCTAGCAAATCGACTTGTCTTCCACATATATCACATAACAAACATCGTTCAACTATGTTCAAAGATTTCCCGTTCAGAACAAATTAATCCAGCAGCTAGCAGCCTGGAATCACCGTCCGTCCTCGATGACTCCAGTCATCGCCGGCGACGGGGTGAGAGGCACGATCATCTCCCTCTGCGTGCTGAACTCCCCGGTCGTGTCACCGGAGTAGTCGCTGGTGACGTAGCTGGTGTTCCCACCCCTGCGCTGCCACTCACTGATGTAGCTTGGCTTGGTCACCACCTCAGTCACCTCAATGTCTCCGGTGAGCATCTTCACGACACGAGACATCGGTGGTCGCTGGTGAGGTGAACCCTGCGTGCAGAGCAGGGCGACACTGATGACTCTGAGTGCCTCTTCCCTGTCGAATTCTTCGATCCTTGCGTCCAAGATGCCAAGTGCTTGGTCCCTTTCGTACAGCTCCCAGGCCTGCACATCGTAGGAAGTTCGTTAGGAACAGAATGCTTCAGCGATCACTATGTTTACAAGAATGAGCCGAGGTGTCTCGTTTTCTTGGGCGTAAGGATGTTTGATCAGCTTACCCACTCAAAGAGATAGATCTTGTCTTCCTCCAAGGAATTGTCAGTGTTTGATCGACCTGCGACAGTCTCCAATGCCACCACTCCGAAGGCAAAAACGTCTGCCTTTTCAGTCAGATGGCCTCTCATTGCATACTCAGGTGCCAAGTAGCCACTTGACAACGGATATATAGGGAGATTCAATCAGGTCAGATCAGAATTCAGAGCTACATTCATAATACAGGAAAGGGTGAAACACACTTACAATGTGCCTGCAATTTTAGTGCTGACATGAGTCTTCTCCTCATCAAAGAGCTTGGCAAGCCCGAAATCGGAGATCTTGGGTGTGAGGTCGGTGTCAAGTAAAACATTGCTGGCCTTGATGTCCCTATGCACGATGCGCACGCTGGACTCCTCATGAAGATAGGTTAGGCCTCTTGCAATTCCTAATATGATCTCGAAGCGTGTTGGCCAGTCGAGGTTCAAGCCACTGTCACCTGTACATTGAGAAAACAAAAAACTTTGAGAAGTGTTGTTTTTATAACTAGAAATGTGGTTGAAGGCATGTGGTGATGGTGATTAGTCCAAGTTAGCACACCAAAGAGTGCTCGATCAAGGCTTCCATTCTCATGGTACTCATAGACCAGCAGGGGGGTGTTACTTTCAATGCAGCAACCGGTGGAGGACCGGTACTACCGGTGAGGAGCCGATACCACTGGTAGTGCAATTTGTGTGATACCTTCGCATGCAAGGGAGCCCCACCGGGAGCTGAGCGGTACCACCGGTCTCCACCGGTACTACCGGTGGGAGACTAGTAGTACCGGTGGCTCAGCAGAGAGCCACCGAAGCACTCTTCTAAGTATACGTTTCGCGCCGCTCTTCTCAAACGTCTCTAGACTAGTAACTTGAGCACCCTTATCCTCTTCAAGCTAGCCAAACATGTGTCCCTCTTGGTAGCACGGCTTTTCCTATGACTCAATTCAAAAGAATAAATCTATTTGGCACTTGAGCTAGTCCGCTTTCCATAGAGAGAAAATTGGGGGTGCTTCAATCACCATATATTATCGTTTGAGCTTGTCCATATACTAACACCTGTGAATGTTCTTACAATAAGTGTGTTAGTTCCTAGGTTGATTGTTATCAATTATACAAAACCCACACATAGGGGGCGAATGCACTTACAAACTCCCCCTTTTCGGTAATTGATGACAACCAACTTAGGCTTACATAAAATAGAAAGAATTGAATCTTTTGAATTGCAAACTTTAGGAGGAAGCTCCCCCTAAATTTATGCATTGGTTTTGAATTCCATGTCTTGATCATAATCAAGATCGCATAAAATTTAGAGCAAGCTCCCCTAACTTTTGCAATCCGTGGGGTGCCTACAAGTGTGTGTGATGAACAAATAAGCGTGATGCATATGACAATATATCATCCACACAATGACTAAAACAAATAATCAATCACCACACAAGCATATGGATAACAACACAAGATGAACAATATAAGATAAATATAGTTCTACAATCAACCATCATCCATATTACATAAATAGTTGTAGCTCAACACATAGTTCAACACGAATAGATAGATAAGGCACCATCTAACACCAAGTTCATCAAAGATAAGGAGCTACCCTATTACATAAAAGCCTAACACTCCCCCTTTGACATCAAGTGCCACAAAGGGGTAGGCCACAAGACGAACAAGGGTAGAGAAGATCTAGTACTCCTCATAGTCTTCGTCGTCGTCATCATCATCGTGTCCACCATCATCAAGGCGATCATCATCATCATTCCCAGCGCTCACACCTTTGCCATGCGGACGATCGGAAGAGGTAGCACCGGCAAAGGGGCGAGAAGAGCTACCCTGCCCAGGATAGACATCCTGACTAGAGTAAGGCTCACCAAAGATGGCTTCAAAGCCATAAGCAGTTGCACCACCATAAGAAGAGAGGCCTCCATAGCCCTGCTCACCATGAGAAAAGCTGCCATAGCCCTGCTCAC